>CM034152.1:90722884-91007070 GCA_019776745.2 Taxus chinensis
GCATGACACTTTGCAATACTCTTCTTGAACAAGAAATGACTCCATACACAAGCAACAAAAACTCGTAGTCTTCTTCTTAGAATTAGGTTTATATATTCTTACTCTAGTTTCCCACACTTCAATTCCTTCAACCATCATATACATATGTAAGACAAGTAGTTATATAAGTTAAAATCATTCACCTTCTTTGTCAAACAATCATCTGCCTATAAGTCTTTGTTTTTGTTAAGCTATGTATTCCAACTGCCATGGTCATTTCAAATTCTCTAAGCATTGACACATGACATCCCAATATCAACATTGATACATGCTAACACATGTTTGTCGCCTCATTTTGTATCTACATAAGTATGCACAAACACCATCTCATAAGCCACAAAATCATTACACAAATTTCCACATGTGCATAAGAATTTGTTGAAAACACACTTATACTGAGAGGGGGTGAATCAGTTATACTCCAATTTACACTTATTTAAACATTAACATCTATAACAACAACAATCACATGAGATCTAACAATTGCACAACACAGAATTTATGTGTAGACCCTTTTGGGAGAAACCCCACAAAGAAAAGATTGCTTAGAGCTACAGTCCAAATCCAATCACAAAATTATTTTTTTACAAATGTTTGTAGGCACCAACCTACTGGAGACAACAATCCCCAATGCGAAGCACCAACTTATCAATGATTTGTGAGCACCAACCCACTTGAGACACCAATTCCCAAGGCTGAGCACCAACTCAACATTATTCGTGAGCACCAACTCACTGGAGACAATAATCCCCAAGGCTAAGCACCAACTCAAAAACCAAACAATCCACCTGCTATAGTTGTCTCTTCAACTTGATGATGGCATGTAAATAACTCTTCACTTTTTCCTAATGTTTATGTACACTTGCACTTCATATTCAGCTTATTTCAAGCTTTGTTCGCTCTTTGTTCTTTTTCAAAAAATCAACATTCTAATTTGTTTGAATTTATTCTTTCTTCTTATTTTCTAATCCTCTTGATATGACTTCATTGACTGCTCCTTTCTTTTCACTCTTCTTTTTCTCTATTAAAATGGCATCATCATACAACTAACGTGCACATAATTTACAAATTGAAATTGTTTATATATACCATGTTTATTGCGTGAAAGTATGTGAATGGTCCCATAAGTTGGTAAGATAAACATAAAATAAATTATTCAACATGATTTGGCCATAGTAGAATGAAATTTAATTATTTGAATTAATCTAAACTCTTGTAGACGTCCCATATTTTTTTACTTGGTCCTGTGTCTTCCTTTGACCAACGCGGATAAATCCCAACCTTCGTGACATTCTGCCTTTATGTAAAATATTAATCATTTATCCGCACAAGCGCTCTACAGATCTTTCAAACAAACATGTAACCCGCGAAGCACAACACAAACACCCGCGAAGCACATCACAACCCACAAGTCACTACAACGGCAAACAACCCGCGGAATGCTATACAACCCGATGAACATCCATGAAACACTACAACATTGACATAACACTACACCATCCGTAGAACACTACAACACCTGCATAACATTACAAAAACCCGCGAAGAACTAAAAAAAAGTTGAACACTATAACATTTTTTTCTTGGAAGCGCGCATGTAGGAATCAAACAGAGCATCAATGACATTATTCATTAACAGAGAAAATATGTATCATCAATCCTTTGACATCAATGAAAATACTTCCAACAAAATTATGTTAGCGCCTTTTATTATGTTACAAAATCATTCCTTTGCACTCTACTTCCACACATATGTGGCTAGTGTGCAATTCCCCACTTATGGCAAGCTCTCCCTCTATGAAAGACCAAGACATGTGATCCCAAATCACAATTCCATCATTTACACAATTTGTACTTTTGTGTCAAGACTATCAACCTTTATCTCAAGTACAGTCTACTACACTTATCCCTATTTAGTCTTTTTAGGTGATGGAGATTATGTTCATGCATTAGGAGATTTCTCTCCCTCATTGGAACCCTAACGTGACCACAAAACTTACATAATATTAAAATACATGGGATATTTTGAAAAGCCTATGTTAATCCTCTATTATTATCAGGTCCCTTGAAAGAAATAGTTCTATGTAGGTAATACACCAAATCTAATGTAGTTCGTTAAAAAGTCTAATGTAATGCTAAGTGCCTAACCCTTATCACTTTGAATGACCTAATCAAACCAACAAATAAATGTTACATGCTCTTATCTAAACTCTTGTAATTGTTTTTGGCACACGGAAACTTCGTTAGTACTTAAACTAATATTTACTTCCTTATGTTATTATCCCAAAATACACCTATATATTTACATCGAAGGCGTGTTTCCTGTTAAATTGCGTATGGGTCAAACCTTACTCATTCTAACACTTTGTGCATCAATGACAAAATAATAACAATCTGGTTGCATGCACAGTTTCAGATTGCTCAACTTGTTTAACCGGTCGTCATTGCAGCAACTGTGAGTTGCATTGGCCGTATTAAGTAGCACAGGCCCCACGGTCAACACCTGACAACAACGTTTAGCTCGCAAGTGGTCCACAAATCTCTGTTCGGCCACATTAAATGTGTTGAGAAGCATTTTGCAGCTTACCAGGTTCTTAAGCATCTGGTGTTTCTAGGGTGGAACTCCTAACGAAAGCTCTGATTTCTAGAACAAGACCTCCCAAGGTCAGGAGCGAGTGAAAATACGTTAGATTCAGTCTTCTTGTGAGGCATCTGCATCCACAGAATAATATACAACATTTGCAAAGGTGCCCATGGTCATAAAGATCACCCTCAGAATTCCCACTCGGTGATGATGCACGCCGACGATTAGTGGTCCTCTTCTGAAATTCGTTGCAGCAACTGCTCAAACAGATTTTCGAGCTGGTTACACTTGCAGACGAGGAGGAACATGAGATTGTAAGGTAGTGAATCCATGTTCTCCACACCAGGAGGCAACCCTTCGACTTCCCTTGGAAACGAAAACTTTCAGAGAAACATTTCTATATCATACATTTGTATGCAGTGGAAACCATGGGCAACGATTGGAGGAGGTTCTGAGGTGTATTGAAAATTGTTATGAGAAATCAGCCTTGCTTAGCCAGTGACTTAGCCAGCTCGAAAAAGGGAATGATATGGCCTTGCGCCATCAGTGACAACATTACTATGTGAGGCCTCCCCTGTTCTTCTCGTGTCATGGTTTTCCCTCGACCTGAGTGTAGACAAACTCATCTTTCAAAGGCTTCTAAATCCGATTAATGTCACTTTATTTTTCAATGTTTAAATTTGATTACTTATGTGGTAGGAAAATGGACATTCACTAAATAGTTTTATTGATATTATAGAAAAATTTCTAGTTAATAATAGAATAATAAACCTTTCACCGATTTGCATTAAATAACAATATAAAATAATACTTTCTTTTTTCAATATTTGACGATGCACACACCTACAATTAATGTGACCACGTATTTGGTCTCTAAATATTTTCGAACATGAAACTGAAGTATATGGTTTATTATTGACTTAGGTGGCATAGTATACCATTTGGGTTTCAAACCCGGAACCAATTGTATTTTCCTCATTTTTTTATTTTGGCCCTTTTAAGTGCAAATTATATTCACATGAATAGTGTGAGCTAGATCAAGACAGTAAAGTGGAGCACATATAACAAAAAATTTTTTTGGCATAAACAATTTGGTCTGTGGAATATGTATAGGAAAATCAAGTATTTAGTTTTCTCCTATTATTTCCATATTTCCATTTGTGTCTGTCGTATCTACTAAATTAAACGTTGTTTAATCGATGACCTTAACGTTGTAAAAAAAGACAACAAAAATCATTCCATAGATAAAATCTACTTGTCGCTCATGTGCCTAACCATTGGAGGGGCTGAATCATTGATATTTTTTGTGTATCCCATGTTTCCCTACAATTAGTCGAGCTTAAAATTGAGATGGGGGCCTACAAAGTGCTATAAGAAACAAGAAATGTGGTTGGGTTTCGAAGCTTGAACTTATTGGATTTTTAACTTTTTTAAAATTTTGACACCTTCAAGCTCATATTGCACTCATGCAAATAATGCAAGTGAGATTGAGATGATAAAGTGGACCACAAGTAGAAAATATTTTTTGGGTAGGGACACTTTGAGATGTGGTATAGGTGTATGACATGCATGTATTTTATTCCCACCTTTTTATTTACAACATTACAATCACGTGTTCGTCTTATCTAACAAAGTAAACTCCAAATCAATAAACTTTATGCCAATAAAATAATAGTAAAACCCTTTTTTATGTCAGTGGTTGTGATGTTACCATTGGATAACCCTTGATACATGATGAGAACAATTGTCCTCCTTGCCAATCAAAGTATATATAGAACCCATGCATGAATGACATAGGAGTCATTTCTTCCCAAGCCACGAACAAGGAACATGATATGTTGTATTCATGAGGTTGGACTTCCAACCCATGACCAATTGGATTTTCCCCATTTTTTAATTTGACCCCTTTAAGAAAAAATGGACTATCATGAAAAATACAAGTGAGATGGAGACAATATTGTGGATCCCGGTAAAAAATAACAAATCCCATTTTATGTCAATGGTTATTGATGGAAAACTCTATCAAGACTGTTGACGAGGGAAACCACAACCGTTACCTTGATAACTAGAGAGATTCCCTAATCACAAATGTGCATGAAATTGCTACCCTTGGATGTCAACTCTATTACATATATCCATATCTCTAAAGTGTCCCATGATATGTGTAAGTGAATTCCCTTTACACTTACGCGTGTTCTAACTACCATAAAACCACAAAGACTAAAATTAAAAGCATCTATTGACATTAGTTGTATTGATTAACCACTCCTTACCTTCTAAGATATCTCCAAAATACGTTGCCTTGATATCTTGAACACTGCAACCCTTTTCTCCTTCTAAAAATTACCAAAGAATGCCATATGGTTGTAGGACAAAAAAGTTGGGCATAGGTCCCCCGCAACACTTTCCCTGTCCTTGGAATTCTCCTCCATCTACCCCTTCTTTATCGACCCTCTTCCTCTTCCATTATTCCAGTCCCTCCATTTTCACTTCTTCGATGCATCCCCTTCGGTGTTTCCATCGTCACGTATGATTGCTAATTATAGCATTTTTTGACAACACACAATGGATTAAAAAACTTTAGGTCAAAAACCTTTATGAACCCCAATTATAGGGTCAAAGGAGAAAGAAAGTCTTCTCAATTTCATGGTGTGAGTGGAAATAAAAGGATTAATAATACTTTGTGAATAATTTCTTAGGGAGAGTTTCTGAGAGTTTATTACTTAAACTAATAATTACTTCCTTATGATATTATCCCAAAATACACCTATATATTTATGCCGAAAGGCGTTTACACTTTGGGGAAACCCCTCCTCCCTTCTGATGTGGATGGAGACAGCGGCAGTCCAAATCAATTGGTTGACGATGTATGAAACTATTTGAGTCTTACACTTGGTGGTGAACAGTTACTTGTGAGGGAACAAATATACAATGGGTGGATGTTGACTAAGACGATAGATTGGTTTTTGCTATGGCTTTTTTTGACCTAAACGGAACCGCTTTTTCTATGCTACTTACTATGTGCTATGAAAATGCCAAACTGTTGAGGAAGGTCGATTATGTTTCAATAAACTGAATCATTATCCTCAAAATTATGCAAGGAAACTGACAAGAAAGTGGAACATTTGAAATGTCGTTTAGGATGTGTCGCTCTCCACATTCTGTTGCGGGTTTTGAGGTGCACCTAACCGGGGTGGTGGGTTTGTTTGACATGGGTCTATTTTTCCCATTCAACTTTTATGTTGTTGTTAAATACATATAGATTGCAATTATAAATAGTAACAAAAATAAATAAATGTTAGTTATAAACAATAATGTTAATTATCTTCGACAAAAATAAAAGCATCACTTTTCTTTTAAATTATCCGCATAAAACAAAATTTAATTTATAATATATGAAAATTACGTAGATGTAGAAAGTGGTCTTACATTAAAATGCACTTGAGCGATTTTCATATATTTTCCAAAATTAAGGAATATCTATATCGAATGCCCACCGACCAAGTCGTATCACATACATAAGATCAATCGACAATACTTTTGAAGCTCTTCGAGCCATATAATATATTTTCAACCGCATTATTATTATCAAACTAAGGAATATCTATATTGAATACCCTTAAAAATAAATCTAAAATGTGTGCTAACACTGCACACCCTGATTTTCCTAGAGCAAATTTGTTCTATTAAGAAAATAATGATAATGCTGCACAACATGACGATAAATCTAAAGAATATGTAACTTGGAAAGCCTAAAATTCCATTTCGCCGAAAGGCATTTGCACATGTGGAACGGTCCACCCCATCTGATAGCTAACGAGACATGGACGCGAGAGATGAATCGATCAACGAAGCACATACTCGCATATGCCCTTCATGTGTCGGCCTACAACAAATACATGGAGATTGTAGTTATAAATAGTAACAAAAAGAATGTTAGTTATAAATAATAATGTTAATTATCTTCAACAAAAATAAAAGTGTCACTTTTCTTTCAAATTATCTACATAAAACAAAATTTATTTTATAATATATTAAAATTACGTAGATGTAGAAAGTGGTTTTACATTAAAATGCACTTGAGCGATTTCCATATATTTTATTTCCAAAATTAAGGAATATCTATATCGAATTCCCAACGACCAAGTCGTATCACATACATAAGATCGATCGGTGATACTTTTTAAGCTCTTTGATTCATATAATATATTTTTAACCTCAATATTATCAAACTGAGGAATATCTATATCGAATGCCCTTAAAAAAGTTCTAAAATGTGTACTAACTCTGCGTACCTTGATTTTCCTACAATAAACTTGTTGTATTAAGAATATAATGATACTGAAGCACAACATGATGATAGATCTAAAGAATCTATAACTTGGAAAGCCTAAAATTCCATTATGTTGAAAGGTGTTTGCACATGCAGAACAGTCCAAAGCTCGAGTAGCTTAGGGAAAAGTTGAAAAAATTATAAATTTAAGATCCAATTACTTTCATCGAGCCTCAAAGAAAACTTCCACACTATATCAACTCTTATAATTCCCCCAATGTTGTTTCCATGTTGTAAAAAACAATCGAAATAACTTCACTTCTACAATCGTAGAAAACAAGTTGGCCAACCATGAAGGCTTGAACTGCAACGTGCGATGCAAAAAAGAGAGCGAGCAAAAAGAGGAGTAAGAGCACCAGAGTGATGTAAAGAAGAAAAACAAAACAAAAAATAAAGAAATCCTGTATTTTTCTAGCAAGTATGAGTACTGATACCAATTGATGATCAACTCGACAACCAAAACCTTCAATTGTTGAAAGCCCTTTACTCTCCCGTTGCCAATTCCAACGGGCATACCGAATCATGGTAGGTTGATTATGGTTCGCTTGCATCAAAAATTGTTTCTCCTCGTCGCCCTGAAAGTCATGCTTTGCACAAATTTGTAGGTTGAAAAATGTCTTCTGAATGGTGTTAGTGGCTCTATCGTCAACATTGTTTAGGACAATTCATTCCATCCACATCGTTTGCTTTTATTTCTCGTCCTTAAATTTGATAGGTGCAGGATGCTTTGTTTTCTTTTACAATTTACTTTTCAGCTTACCATTATTTTACTTTCGAAATTAACATCACACACCCAACATACAATTGCTAATTCTAGACTTTTTTGAAGACACACAACAAATAAAATAAAAATTAGTAAAAAACCTTTATGAACCCCAATTATAGGGTCAAAGGACAAAGAAAGTCCCTCCATTTCATGGTGTGAGTGGAATTAATAATACTTTATGACGAATTTCTTGTGTGAACATGGTCTTTAGGTTGAAATAAGTCATAACCCGTAAAATTACCCGTGTGCGCATTTGAGACCCGTGGGAGGGCGTTGGTCGGTCCTCGAGATGACATAAAAAACATGTTTACCGAACCAGTGATAAAAAAAATAAAAATTGAAATAATAAAAAATTGTAAACCCAAACTTATAAATACGTGTACGAGTTACGAGCGGTCGATTTGATTAAACCACCGCTCTTCACGCCGCACGAGACCTCCCCAATTTCGATCCCACCTTACGCCCCCCCGCGCCGACTTCCCTTTCTCTTATAAAAATCCCCTCCACAGACTCTTCACTCCATACAACACGTCCCGAGTTCGAATCGCAATGGATTCATCAGCTCTGGTCTTCCTACTCATCATCGTTGCGATGCTCGGATCCCTTGCCGAGGCGAAGTCTACAGGCCACGACTTCATCGCCTCCTCCTGCAGCGTCACTCGCTACCCTGACCTGTGCGTGGCATCGCTGTCATCGTACGCAGGCCCTCTCCAGGCAAAACACAGCCAGAAGGAGCTCGTCAAGGTCGCCGTCAAAGTCACGCTCCAGAATGCCCAAAACATGACGGCCTGGGCCGTCGCGCTCTCCAAAAGAAACAGGGGCCTCGGGAAACGAGAGCGCTCTGCGCTGGAAGATTGCGTGGAGAACTTAGGCGATACGTGCGACCAGATCCATCAATCTTTGGCGGAGCTGAAGCATCTGAGGCCCGGGACTTTCAAGTTCCAGATGAGCAACGTCCAGACGTGGATGAGCGCCGCGCTCACTGACCAGGACACCTGTCTCGACGGCTTCCAGGATGTCCGTACTGGTAGGGTTAAGGTTCTTGTGAGGGGTCGGGTGCAGAAGTCGAGCAAGATGACCAGCAACGCTCTGGCTCTGGTTAACAGGCTCGCCGTCCGTGAGCGATATTGAAAAGGTTTTGCTTTGTAATGTAATATTATCTATCAGGTTTTGTTTTGCTTTTTTCCCTGAGTTGCTCTCTTCTGTTCTGTAAATTTATCGTTTTGGCCCTTTTAATACAAAGAAAATGTTTATAGTACCATCCGCGGAAGGGCATATTGATAAAGTTAATAAATCTCAATGGCGGAGAGTTTCTGATTCAGGACTAGGTTCATAAATTTCAATGGCGGAGAGTTTCTGATTCAGGAAACGGTTCATGAATCTCAGTGGCGGAGAGTTTCTGACTCAGGAAAAGGGTTCGCTGTAAATCCATCTGTCGCATTAGAAATCTCGTAGCTGGCAAATAATAAAGTACACAGGGTTCGAGTCCCTGAACTTCCTAAACATTATATTGTATGGATGTATTTTTTTTTTCCGTAGTTTTATTAATTTGTTACTCGTACAGAAATTGTAGAGTGAAATGTTTATTTCCCAATTTTAAAAAGCCACCCATTCTAATAATAACCACAACCATCAATCAAAGAAAAATTTTCCCCCTTCGAAATTAAAAAAACTATCACCAAACGTTCTACACCAAAAATTGTAAAGTTAAAAATAAAAAAGTCCTAATTTTTTATACAGTGTGTTAATTGCCCAACAGGTTAACGAATATTCTCCAAAAGTAAAATATATTCTTGGTAAGTGGTTTTTATAATACCTAATCTCAAATTTTAATGGTTTCATTTACTAAATTTAGTGTAGGTAGTTTAAAATATTTTCTAAAAACATTGATAAATATTTTAAGTTTTTGTTTCAACATTAAATTTAATATAGATATTTTTAATTATAAAATTATTATAACACAAATAAAATTGAATTATAATTAAATGATTGTTAAATATCAAATGGATTGTAGTTCAATAATGTGAGTGATGGTGTAAAATGTGTTGTCTAACTGTTCATTAAATTAATTTTTTTATTTTTATTGAGCACCTCTAGGGTATTTACAATTGAGCATTGAATTACATAGTTTGATGGTATCTCTACTAAAATTTCTGATGGAACATATAGATCCAACAATGTAAATTAGGTATTGGAATTAAATAGTTTGGTGACATCTCTACTTACTTTTGAAGGTAACATATAGATCGAACAATGTAAAGTAAGTCAACAAACTAAACTAATGATTACTTTCAACTATATAGTTACATGTAAGGGATATCCACATTGAAAACCATACATCAATACCAATAAAACAAAACAAAAACTCAATAAAAAATATATGAAATTAAGATAAAAAGATATAAAATTGAAATAGTGTCACACAAATTTGATGTAACAAAAGTTAATAGAAGAAATGATTTTGACAAAATAGAACCCAACCTTCCCATCCTTGACCCCACTAAAATTAAAATAGTTATGGAACAATGAGTGATTGCAAGAAGCGTGAGTAGTGTGGGGTTGTCAAATGTGCTAAAAAGTGGAAAATATTCCTAGGATGATCTATCATCTATAAAGAGTAGCTTAACCACCGCTCAACTTCCTTCCCCTTGGCCGGGTAATAAACGCAGGGGACCATTCATAAATGCTGGGGCCGCACAGGTAGATGATACATATTGCACCATGTTTTTATTTTTCCGCAACAATATCTAATTCATTAATGCTGTGGGTCCGTCAAAGGGTGAAAACTACAACTAAACGGAATCTATCGGAAAAGACTGAAAATGTAAAATAAAAAAATCTCTGTACTTTTCTGAACAGTATAAAACTTCCGGCGCAAATTGATGATGAATATATCAAGATATATCCACAAGAATCATGATATTTTCAATCCATGACATTGGATTTTATTTTTTTAAATATTAATTTTGAGATTAAACTGTGTAAGAATTTTCAATTTTATTTAACCCAAAAACAACATTCTTTCACCGTTTAGATGTTATTCAATTTATTTTTAAAATAAAATTAGGGTATTTCATTTTTAATATTTACGATCATCTTAAAGGGGATTTGGCCATGCCTTCGAAAATACATATAGGGGAGAGGGGCTAGAAGTGGTACACCTTAAGTTAAGGTGTTTACAAATAATTGTTTATCATGTGGGGTCTTGATTTTATCATCTGTATGTAGTTGAGATTTGTCTTAACTTGTATTTGTTGTTTAATTGGAGGGAAAACCATATTTTGAATTGATTTAAAATAGTAAATTTGAGTTACACTACAACCAACCAATAACATGGGTGATAATGATTGAACATTGAATTTTTAGTACTTGTACATGGGTGAGAGGTCTTACATATGTGATTGTCTACTCTACATAATTATTATATTAAAAATAAACAACCACTAGATAGTACTATGACATCTAAGTGGTACTATTAACAACTATTGGGTATTGTGTGGTCAAGACTCATATAACTATTGGACAATGTTTACCTATTGGCCCCTCCCCTACATGTAACATGTTTGGGTTAGTTATATGTATTATAGGTGCAAAAATATTTTTCACATTTATATTTTTGGTAAATTTAAATTTATTCTGTAGTCTTGTATGGTTGGGTCTTTCTTTATGGGGGCATATCTAATTGTTCTAAGAAAACGGCTCTATCTAGGGGTAACTACAATCAATTTCAAGGTGCAGGTGGTCCCATGTAATTTTTTTTTTTTGCGGCTGCATAAAATTGAATCTTTTTTAGAAAAGGTAGAGCAGTGACTGTATAGAATGGCTAGCTCCAGCGATTGCAATGGGTGGGAGGTTGTAAGGGTGTTTTTTGCATTCCTTTTTTTTCGATCACCTATCAACAAAGCAATGGCTAAAGAATATTTCCTGTATAAATTTGCTTACCTTTAAAATTAATTCCTTCAAATCATTATTTGCACATTTTGGAGGGAAATATTTTTGTATTTTGATAGCAACAAGTATTCATTGCAAAAAATATGATTTAATATTCTCCAAATCTCTGTAGAAATTATTTTGAGTACATGGAACCGCAGGGTTGCTAATTTTTCCTAAGAATTCTCTGCAACACCTACTAATAATCTATTGCCTTGCCCCCTACATGGGACCGCGGCCTAAGTTTTTTCGTTTTTCATGTTATTTTTTTATATTTAATTGTTGTATATACTTGTTCCTTGTGTTTTTCTAGGGGTCACATATATTGTAGCCCTAACTGTTCCTTGTCATATTTGTTGTAAAAAAAAATGTTTCTATGTGTGCTTTAACGATCGATATTGAAATACAAACACCACATTAAAGTTGGGGCATTTTGTAGTATCCTAATTTTTGTATAAAGAACGTGGAAACACCAATTTTGACACCTTTTAGGGCACCTTGACTTTCAGCATACATTTGGGTCTTTTAGCATCTTTTTCCCTATTATGAGCATCTTTACATTAGCTTAATCACCTCTATTTTCCCAATGTAAACACTCAAGATCACTACCAGTTTTCCTAGAACTCTTAGTACACATGTAGATATCTAGATCTATTCATCCTACTAAATCTGTCATGGATTAAGTTCAGGCATGTCGACTGTGTCTCCGTTGTTTTGCATACCATTTTATGGTTTGGGCCATTCTTAATAGTTTGGCTTAGAATTGATTTTAAGGTCCACAAGTGTAGGACATTCAAATTAAATATACTAAATAAACATACCATCAAAAGTCATTTAGGGAACAAGAAGATGGATGCATAAAGAGATGGTTATCACCTAAAAGCTATAAATATCCTAAATAATCCAAAAGTAGTCCACAGACAAACCTATTCTTCGAAATAAACATATGAAGCATATCCAAAATTGGATTGCATGTTGCCATGTGTCTTGTTTCAAGAGAATGGATCATTAAATTTCATTGATTGAGCATATTAGGGCTAAAGTGAAGCATGCACTTCATCATGGGGATAACTATATAAAATACAATTCTTCAGATATAGTGTAATATTTCTATTCAATAGGGACTAGAAGATCAGTCTGGATTTAGTCCAAGGATTTCCTTTTCACGTTTTCTTGAGTGTTTTCCAGGGTTTCAAGCAAGAAGAAGACATATCAAGAACTTTGCCAATCATCACATAACTTTGAGGGAGGGTTTCATAGGGTAGAGTTAGACAAACATGCACTTCCAATTTAAAGCTTGCATAGTGAGCACAAGGTAGATTTAGTTGCATAAATATACATTGGGCAACGTCAAACTTACCTATGACAAATTCATCAACCCAAACTTTCCCTCTATTATGTATCCTAACTCAAACACGATTTTAAAGCACATAATTAACCAATATTTTTTTCTAATCTTTTTATGTGTCTTTCCCAAGTTTGTAAATCTATTAATTTTTTGTGTTTGGGTCGCATTGTTCCCTACTCACACTCATGCGATCCTTATCTAATTATAATTAACTACATTGCACTTATTGTGTATGTATTTTCATCTCTAATTTACAACTATTTGTATACTTTGATTGTACACTTTGTTTAATTAATTTAGGCACAAAAACCTAATTTACTTAAAATATGTGGATATACTATTATATTATAGATGGTGTGTTGTTTTCAATATATACTTCATTGAGGGAAAAGAAAAATATCAAGGAAGGTATGTTGTCCTCTAGTGTACTCACATGCTCCAAAAAATCATTTTCCTTATCTTCCTTATTAACCTTTTGAGGGAGATCCATTTGCCATAGATTAGCACAAAAGTGCAAAATGTGAGCAAGGTTTTAAAGCGTAAGTTAGAACTAGTGAACAAATTTGTCAAATTAGTTTTTGACTATGTGATAGCTACTAGAAACACAACTTAATGATATTAGGAGAGCGACTTTACAGTATAAGGAATGTTACATAATAGTTCTTGGAATGTTTCTTGACAGTTTTGGTGAGGTACTTAGTTGCAACAAATTTCTAGGTTCTTGTTGTCTTGCATGAAAAACCCTATTTTTTTATTTGTTTGTCACAATTATTTCCAAATCTATAAAAATCAAATATATCCTTCTGAACCTCTTCTTGTTAATTATTTTATTAGAGCACATGAGGTCCTAGGCTAGTTGGTTTGTAGTTGTGCAAGTGAAAGTCATGTTATCCATCGTGCATGAGGTGTCCATCTCAATTCCTTGGAATCAAATGGAAAGTATTAGGGCCCACAAAAAAAGATATTTGTCTATGTTGTATAGAGCTAAATTCACCCAAACTAAAACTATATTTATTTGAAATACTTTAAGATTTAAGTATGATAAAGTTGGTGGCTTTTACGAACAATTTATTTATATGATTTTTACTGATGTGATTTTAGTCATTAACCAAATAATATACTTGTTATTACTCTAATAATATTCTTCCTCATATATTTTTGATAATAATAATAAGACAAGAGGCCCTCTTTAACTCACAAATACATTAAACATTTATTATTAATAATAATAATTTAATTATTTTAATTATAATATGTAATTCATTTTCAATAGGTAAATGTATTACATTGGGGATGTAAAATAATGCCATTTAAGTTGAACATGGTATTTTATAGGAGGTCCGGGTAAATCTAGAGGAATGACAACATTTTGAGTTCAATGAATGGACATTTTATTCCCAATAGTTTAATATAAGAGGAGACAAGTTGCTTTCCATTACTAAATTTGCATGTTTAAGTCAAATTAACAAAACACATTGACCGTTTTGGATTATAAAATCCCAAAGTAAGATGCATTCCATATGGTGATGTACACCTGAGTTGGCCTAATGGTGAAGAACATGTGCTCTTGAAATAGAGGTCACAAGTTCAAATCCTGCAGGGGGTAGGGTATGTACGCCTTGTTTGTAGCAAAGTTAGTTGCCTCCCGCATGTGAGTACAAGGTAGTCCCATATGCTATAAGCCGCTTGTAGACCCAAAAACAAGCCGCCCGGCATTATGGACCGTAAAAACCATTATTATTATTATTATTATATGAAATTCTTTAGTTTTGGAAGTTTTATTCTAATCAAGAACATGGGAAAATACATGGGGGTGGACTATTTCAATGACCACTTTTCCATATTTCAACACCCACCGTTTTACCCTTTTCGGTTGTACGATCACATAAATCATACATTTTTATCTCATATCTAATGTTTTTCCACCATAATTCACGAGCATGTACCTATCCTTCACCAAAAGGTGCAAAATTCCTTAACCAAAAGGCGAGGGTGTGGTGTGTTCATAGTGATGTATATAGATGGGGAGCCTATGGTTACGGTAATAAGGTTGTAATATGATTAATCTCTATATAATCGAAAAAAATTAATAATTATATTACGAATTGAAATATTTAAAAAGTGGGTGAAAATAATCATCACTTTGTTTAATTTTTTTTGTGGATAAGATTTGAAAGAAGTGAATGGGTTTTTAGTCTTTATAAACACTTTAAATTGCAAATACATCATTTTTTAAAGAAATTATTAGATATTATTTTTCGTTGATTATTCTCTATGTATGCTCCATTCAATTTTGGTTTTTTCTATTAGTATATGATCTTAGTTCTATTCAATCTTTTATTTCTTGAGTATTTGTTTTGTCTAATCTTGTAGCTCTTCAACAACATTTACCTTCTTCAAACGTATAAACAACAATCCATGAATGAGCATTACAAGTATAAGATTGACTTACATAGATATTTGAGGATGCATTGTCTCCCATAGTCAAGTGTTTTATAACTCATAATGCCTCTCTCACAGGAGGTTTAGTAGAGAAGTAGTCAAAAGTCTGTACATTCCTGCATTCAAGTCTTACCAATTTCCAGTCTCCCTATGCAGTTCTGCATAAACATGCCAAGTGCGTGCGCGGCCTTACAAAGTGGAATAAAGCTTGTACACCCAAAGTGAAGGTGGTAAAGTTTCTTGCCCCTCTGTCCAGAGTCTCTCACACTGCTGATCGTGGTGCTGAGCAAGTTGATTACCATGATATATGCAAATTTGAGTAGGCACATTACTCCAAAGAAATCGGGTTGTTAGAGCAATTCTTACTTTATTCCATTATATGATATTATCCCTGTGAACCATCCACCAACGCGATGTCGTCTTGCGCAGGGTATATACTAACATATTTCTTCTTTCCACTTGATATGTCAACTGCTCCTCCATGGTGCGTAGGAATATTGTAGGCTCTCCTTCTTCAGTGTACCGAGGTACAAAGTTGTTACCTATCTGCCTAATACAATGAGGTTTACTCCTCTGTGCAAAGGTGATTCTTACTTTGCGCCCAACCATCTCATAGGTGCCATGCACCCAATTGTCACAAGCAATACTTTTAGTATCACTAATAGACTGTGCATCTTCCCACTAGAGGATTCCTTCCTTAGATGGCTCAAGTACTTCTAGATCTCGAATGACGCGCACATACATTCTGTTTAGGTCTTCCTCACTCAAAGGTTCAACATAAGGTGCACATTTTCCATCTGTTAAAGAGATAATAACTCATTCTTCCTTGTTCTCAAAATTTATATACCCCTTGTTGAACTGTAGATCAACATCATTTGCATAACACTAAGGGCGCCCAAGTAGAGCTAGGAAACTGTTTTCTTCTACAAGTGCCAAAACCTCAAAGTCCCCAGTGAACTTGGCCCCTTGTATAGTAATGGATGCATCCTTTAACACCCTGATTGGAGTGGCCTTAGTCCAATTAGCCATAAAAAATACATTAAAGGATGGATGTAATGGAGGTCTACCCATCTGCACCCATGCATCTAAAGTAAGAACATTCACTTTCGTGCTTGTGTCAATCAATATATTGCTCAAAATCCATCCATCCACAACAACATTTAGATTGATTTCCTTGTCATAATCCAAGCTATGAGGGGGAAGATTAGCATGCAGGATCTATCGTCTATTCTCTATACTTTCTCGTGGAGTGTTTCCCTTTAACTAATTCCCTGATAATGGAATAATATTCTCCTGGCGCATCATCTTACATACCTCTTTCAAATCATCAACATCTGACTGGACCGTCTCTGCTACCTTATTTTGTTCCAACTTCCGTGACTGCTCCTTTAAACACTGTAGTGGTCAGGAGATCCACATGTATAACATGTTCCATGATGAAACTCACCTCGTCCACCACCACGGCCTTAACCCCTGAATACACCACCATATCCTCAACCTCTGCCACAACTTCCTTCAAAGTGTCCCTCGTTCCAATCGTAGCACCCTTGGGTGTGATCACGATAATGGTGCTCACTTTTACTTTTAGAGTTATCTGATACTCATGTCTGACGCACACTAATATCGATGGCATCATGGATCTGATCAATCAATCTGCATTCTTTTGTATTGTGATTCATGGACCGGAAAATCTTACAATAGAAAGATACGTTCTTTCTTATTGCGCATTGTAATAATGGGCAATGGCTTGCATCATGGTCTAAATGACATATCTCACAATCTAGCAACAATGAATGTACTGACCTATGGGGACAATTATCCTTAGTGCGCCCTTCCACTTCATAATTGACACACCAAATCCTAATGTGAGTCTTGTGTGCTGAATTGGCCGATAGTTTCTCCAACTGCTTCACCATAGCTATAATTTTTGCTTCCAGGAATGGGCTCACTCTAGTGTCTATACTTCCGACTGCCTTAGTGCACAATGCCCCTTCAAGTGCTTTACGTAGGTCTACATATGTCTTATCTGACAGTGCCCTCCTAAATGGTGTGATCAATGTTAGGAATTCAGGACTGCGGAATAGTTCTGTGATTTAATAACAAATAAAATCATGCACACATGATTTAAACAATTACCCAAAATCTATAGCAGTGGAAGTATAAACTAGAATAATCGAAATCAAACCAAAGTACACACACATAACACAACATGTACCATGGTTCGCTCAATGTGGGCTATGTCCACCAAAGATAGATATCTCATATATATAATATAACAAGAGTACAACCCAACTCTTTAATGCAATAGTACAATGCATCCCTCCAAGAGTATCTCCTCTCCTCTAGATCTCTAAACGAACCAAGAGTGCACTACAATCGTGCCTCCAAACACCACCAGCATATCTCACATAACCAGGAACTACTACAACTCTGAACTGCTACCAAGTTCTCTGTGGATCTGCGACAAGACCTCTCGCATGGGTCTATCATATGGGCAACTATAATTGTGCACCAAGAAGTAAGTTTGACTCTCCATCACTATTATTTCCTTCTGTTCACCTCCTCTCCATGGAAGCTTTGTCTTCATGTAACATGTTCTTTCTTTCTCTTCTTCTTCGTCCTCTCAATCTAAGAGAATCAAGGATATAACTCAATCCTTCTCTTAATTCTACTCTTCTAACCCTAGCTTTCATGTTTATATAGGCATATACACACTTAGGGCACTTATCCATGTAATTATAATCAATAGATCTGCTCTAATACTAAATTTATCTCTAATTCACATGACTTAAATAAAACAATCACACACAGGTAACCGACGTCGGTTCCTAATTACCTTACCGATGTCGGTCATAGGTGACCGATGTCGGTCCCTTCATGACCGATGTCGATTACTGTCTGATCGATGTCGGTCACTTTGTAACCCAGTCACTTTGTAATGCATGCTCTAGTGAAGCTATTTAGCTCCACAACCTAACAATCTCCCACTTGGAGATATATTGTTGAACCTCTGTACCTGTACCAGACCAACACGAAGTTACTATTGATCCGTGATACCCAAGCTAACCATACATCAAGCTCCCACTGAATCATAACACCAAGCCTCTCATGTAACTAAGCCACCATGACTAACATATCTACAAGAGCTCCCACTCAAAATGAAATACTGAGCCTCAATCACATCAATAGCCATACATGTAAAACCAACCATGTTCTCCAACCATCTATCCATGTCTTCATGCTACTACCACTGCAACTATCCAAAGACAAGTCAAATATGGAATATGCAAAAACAAAACAAGATCCCAGGTAAAAAAAAGCCTAAATGAGATCTGCATGCAACAATGGGTGATCAATCCACAAACACCTGCATAACTCAAAGAAATCCAAACACTACAATATGTAAATTCAACCCTACATAAACAACTAGCATGTCTAAGACAATCATCTGTAGATAACATCTCCCATAGAGTAACATAGTAATCAAGACGAAATGTAAACATCCCCTACTCATGATCAAGGCATCTAAACCATGCTCATAGGCATCCATGTGCAAATCAAAAATCTGCATCATCATAGACTCACAAACTTGAATATATCCATATGTAAAAACTCGCCATGTACATTCATCCATATCATCAGGCTCTCCAAAAGCTCCAAGTCTCTCACTGACTAGCTCCAAATCCGAATATGAATCTTGTGCTCATCAATGTTAATAACAAACATCCATGCTAAACCATGATACTAATACCAAGTGCAAATAACAACAAACATGTCATCAACATACTACACAAACCAACCAAGATGAAAGCAAAACAAGGGCACCATCTAAAAATGGTAAATAAACACTGTTGTTAAACCTGTGAGCAAACCGACCATAGTTTCCTAACCACTTGGTATGCACATTGTACAACTTTCCTCCAAAGCATCGGATTGGATATTAATTGTCTTCCTCCTCTCACATTCTCTATTAATTCTCCCCACATGCCTAGAAGGGAAATTCATAGAGGAATTAGAGAGGAGATCTACAAAGCTTACATAAAATCAACGTGGATTGAACCATTAGAACCATTTCCAACAAAAACGCACCACTATTTGGAGCATTATCTCCAAATTGAAGATGAACATGTCATTCCCCCCAAATACATCATGTTCCCACTTGGTTTGAGATTCCCCTTGGGTCAACTACGAGTTTTCTCTCATCAGCTTCGCATGGAGACATAACGCTACATTCCTAGAGACCAACGCACTTGCACACTTTGCAACAATGAACATGAATTAGAGGAACACTTTATATTTCGTTTTCCTGTGTACTATGAGATCCGTGGCAGGAACTATTGTCTCTTCCAAGAAACTTAAGGCTCATTATGGGCCCTTATTCATTATGAAGACCAGAGTTGTGTAGCTTAATTTATCAGTGAGATGACCCAACATAAATATGGCCTCCTCAAACATCATCATGGCAACCTTGGGTCCCAGACTATTGGTGCATTCCTTTAGCCTTCTACACAACACCTGAGGCATAAACGAGCACATGACTTCACACAACAGTCACAATCTACCAGGCATAGAACCTCTTAATCATGGCACATAGACTTGTTGTATCTTGTGTCTTTCCTTTTGCTTCTTGTATTTTGTTTTGTATTTGTTTTTTTTTCCTTTGTGTATTGTCTTGTTCTCTTTTCTCCTCGTGTAGTCCCATTAGCCTTTTTGGTTACTTCTAGACATTAATTTTTAAATTAAATTAAATTAATCGAACTCGGTCACTACTTGACCAACCACGGTTACTAAATGACCGACCACGGTTAATCCTAACCGACACCGGTCTTTGTAACTAGCAGGTTTTCTCCTTTTTCACCCTTCAAACTTTGAAAATTGTTTTATCATCTAAAACTAGTTGAATCAACCATCACATGTCTTCCCTAAGGAACATCCAGGCACCAAAAAATAAACATAAGTGACATCATAAAGCAATAAACTCAAAATACCTGCAAAGCCATGACTGTCCTCCAAAACAACTTGTGCCTCATGCCACACAAAAAAAATGTAGTATACTCCTCTCACTCTGCATGTGAATATATGTCCAACTTGCAATGACAATAACCATGGCTTGCTCCCACTTAACCTGAACTCCCCTGCACTACTTCTAATCACCAAGCTCAAAAGCTATATATGTCAATGAGAAATAAAACAGATGAAAGAAAATATAAACTAGTTCCCTTCTTATCAAAGAATACTTCTACATCACATAAGTTTGGACTTCTTGTGAAGTAGGTGAATCAACTTCTTTTCATCTTGTGTACTCAACATCTTTTGTTACTGCAACTGTGTCTAAACATGAGTTTTCATTGAGGATCTCTTCCTTAGACTGAATACCTTGACTCAAAGTCTCACTGGACTAACTGAACCAACTTCGTCCTCTTTCTGATCCAAACATTTAAGTGATCTGCATTATTTCTGCCTATACACATTGTGCAAGAAACTTGATCCTCCAAAATAGGACACTGAACCATCTATGTCATCTTCTACTATAAGAAACCCTGTGCAAACTCGTTGTCATAGAGACTGCCCATGGTTCATTGACCGGTACCGGTTACCCTTTGTGAACGATGTCAGTTCCCTGACTGACGTCGGTGTTGCTGGAACTAAAAAAACACCACAAATTGGCATAGGTCACCAAACCAGGTGCCTACTATGACCAAAGCTGATAACTGTGTTGAGAAAGTCATTTCAAGAAGCACCCAAATCTTGCACAAAAACTTAACAGCAATAATACATGCAAATAAATTTGACCAAGATGAAATACCTCACCTTACTAGCACTAAGATACTCAACTACATCTTCAATTGAAGAAAATGTTTCTCTGATGGAATCCCCACCTTCATTCTATGTTACTGGATCTCTACCGAAGCCCATGCACCTAATTGCACCAAGGATGCATAATTTCTCCTATATCTCATACTCAGCTCTACAATCCCAAACCATGCATGTGCAACCAAAACATACAAGCATTGCAATTCCAAGATAAAACCATACCTCTGTAACCCGAATATGCAATCTAACCAACATGTTTGTGCCTTCAAGAACCAGGGACACCTCGGCAAGCAAGACACATTCCATGCATCTCTCAATTTCTTCAAATCTACAATTTTTTGTTTAAAACCAGATTACCCAGTAACCGACCACGATCACCCTATAACCAACCACGATCACCCTACCGATGCTGGTTGCCACCTAACCGATGCTGGTCACTGTAATTTCTAGCAATCTTACTCTTTCATCTCCCACTTGAGATTTAAATATCTTTTGCAATTTTCACATCAGGAAAATCAAACCCTACTCTCATACACATGTCAGTAAACCACTAACAATATACTGAAGCAAAACCTTGCTCTGAAATAACTGAGCTCTAACACCAGTTGTTGGGAATTTAGGACTGCAGAATAGTGTTATGATTTAATAACAAAAAAAATCATACACATAAGATCTAAACAATTACCCGAAATCTGCAGCAATGGAAGTATAAACTAGAATAATCCAAATCAAAACAAAGTACACACACATAACACAACATGTACCGTGGTTCACTCAATGTGAGCTACATCCACCAAAGATAGATATCTCATATATATATAATATAACAAGAGTACACACCAACTCTTCAATACAAGAGTACAATGCATCTCTCCAAGAGTATCTCCTCTCCTCCATATCTCTAAATGGATCATGAGTGCACTACAACCGTGCCTCCAAACACCACCAACATATCTCACTTAACTAGGAACTACTGCAACTCTGAAATGCTACCAAGTTCTCTGTGGATCTACGAAAAGACCTATCGCATGGGTCTACTATATGTGCAACTATAACTGCGCACCAAGAAGTAATTCTAACTCGCCATTACTGTTATTTCCTTCTGTTCAGCTCCTCTCCATGGAAGCTTTGTCTTTAGGAACATGTTATTTCTTTCTCTTCTTCTGCATCCTCTCAATCTAAGAGAATCCGAGATCTAAGTCAATCCTTCTCTTAATTCTATTATTTTAACCCTAGATTTCCTGCTTATATAGGCATATACAAACTTTTAGATACTTGGCCATGCAATTACAATGAATAGATCTGCTTTAATACTAAATTTAGATTTAACTCTCATGACTTAATAAAACACTCATGCACATGTAACCGATGTCAGTTAGCCCTAACCGGTGTCAGTTCATACTTGTCTGACAGATCCCGGTCATAGGTGATCGATGTCGGTCCCTTCATGACAGATGTCGGTTACTGTTTGACTGATGCCGGTCACTGTGTAACCCAGTCACTTTGTAATGCATGCTCCAGTGAAGCTATTTAGCTCCACAACCTAACAATCAAGCCCCCAATGAACCACTGTGCATGTTGGCTTGCATGGATATCATACGAAAGCTTAGACATAAGTGTTTTGAAATGGGCATCATATTCCCAAACGCTCTTAGTAGTGCCCTACTTAATATCCTTGAGCACGCTTATACTCTTATGCTCAAAATCAGGGATATAAAACTCCTTAAGGAAAGCATCCCGTAGTGTTGCATAATCTACACAAGTCTGATCAGGCTCAAACTTCCTGTACTAATTATGAGCGCGTCCCTACAACGTAATTGTAAATTGACTTTCCTTGTGCTTAGAAGCCGTAATCCCTTTTACACGCCACAGTATCTCACACATGTGCACATGCTTAACAACATCTTCTATTCCCCTATACTCATGAAGATGAAGTGACATCTCCATGTAAATATTTTGGGGTTGGTGAGGAACATGCCCATCTGATCTAGAACCTCCTGTGTTACCTCTTCCTCTAGACCCACCAGATCCACTAGAACTAGAGCCACCTATGCCCCCTGATCCTCCACCTGTAGTTGGAAGTGGACCAGTGGATATACTGCCTTGTGTCCCAACAGTGGTACTAAACTGAACTCTTATAGTGTGCGAGGTGGTACTAATCCCAGAAGTGAGTCCAAATTTCTGCGTGCTTGAGTTCTATGTCGACGATGTGGTTTAAAAGATACCGCCAAATAACAAAGAAGATGGTTTCCTGGACATAGATGCACTTTTTATTTTATTTACTCTTGTTCTTCTACTTCCCAAACTAGCTTGTTGACTACTGGTTGTACTAGATACTGGAAAACTAAGCGCAAGGGCTAGGTTACCTGATAGATTTATATGCACGCCCGCGGCCCATGTTGTCTCTGTTGACACACTCCCATATGAGACCGAGGAGGATTCCCTATCATGCTTGCCCAAATGAGGGAGTTCCAGATGCTTTGGCTTCATGCCTTCTGCGCGAGCTCCAAATTCTTCATGAGCCATCTCTCTCCTCAACGCCATCCATTCTGTAATATCACGCTACTTCTCTATATCCCTCACACGTGCCTCATTGTACTTAAGCTTCCTTTCTTCTCTTTGCCTCTCTACTGCTAGGTCCATCGTCCTTCACCAAACCTGCTCCTTCCCCTGTGCGTGGTGGGGTTTAGCTAGCCATTGGATTTTATTCCAAGTTCAGGGTTACCATCAATATTTTGATCACCAGTGGGATGCCTTACAGATAGGTTCCCTTGGGATAACATAAAAATTGGAACTCAGCTACCTTTGGGAAAGAGTAAGTGGAAATCAAGTACTCCAAAATATAGCTATTCAGAACACCACAGATCCAAGTGTCCACAACGTGCGTCTAAATCAAATCAACATCATAAAGGGCTTGAAATTCTTCATGCGTCTTCAATCAAGTATGCAATACCTCTAATTCCTTGTAGATGCATAATCAACCAACCACTTGTATAGCTCTATTGGAAAGATAGCAAAGAAACTCTCATATAAGTAGTCGTATAAGTTCTGTTTCACCCACGAGTGTGCGTCAAACTTAGATCCAGTGCTAAACCTCTGAGCGTACTTTTCTTCCATATATATTATCCACTCCTCAAAACTTGTTAGGGTCAACCAGTACGTATTCATCATGAAACATCCTGAAAACAACTAAAAAATAGGTCCTGGAAACGGAACCAATGATGCAACCTAGAATCTACTGTGAATAACCCAGGCGCGCTGACACATCACTAAGCCCGAGATGAGCAGTCACATGAAGCACGCAAAGGTACTAGACACCTTTTTTAGAGTTGCTTGTGCAGGGTGTTAGTGTGATGATGATAATACATATTCAGATCCATAACTAATCATAAACATTTCACAGTGCATAAACTAAATATAGATCTTAGGGAATCATGGACTAAAAAATGATAATAATAAGGCTAACCATACAAGAACCAGATTCAGTTATGTCTAACACCATTATCCAGCCAATATTCTCCATTGCATTAAACATTGTAAAACACAGAAGCTTATTACACTATATAGTATCTCCATGAGTCATCCGCGTATTAAGATCAACAACATAACTCTACAATAATTTGGTCTCTTCCTAAACTACATAGTTCAATACATATTTATAGAGGTGGGGACTTTCCCTTCACCACCCATGCACTTCTCAAAATAGGTTGCACACTGAAAATAGACATGCACCTTTACAATGGCATGCACAACAAGCAAGTGTTCTAATAATAAATGTCTTATAGTTAACTCTAAGAAGAAATCCTATTATTAGCTTGAACTCATGCATGGGGCTTATCAGACGCTCATTCCCAAAATAATATTGTATGTCACACAAGTCTCCATCCCAATGTGTGCTCCGCATGCCATTTCCAAAAATAGCCCTTATCTATGAAAATGGCTAAGTCCCAAGCCAATAGTATCCTGGCGGTGCGTTTCCTTCCCTATCCTTCCTGCGCCTTCAAAGTACACCTTGTTCTCACATGCACATCCTTATGTGTGTCTTCTTCTTAGAGAAACATTATGTATGCTCAACAAATGATGAATAAAATCCGTAATATATATGTTAGATTATAGATAAACCTACATAACAGAGATAAAACTACACAAAAAACCCTTTTGGAGACTATAAGCACTTATCTTCTCATTAAGGAATCACCAAGGAATTCAAAAATATTTACACATAATGGAAACACAAACACATATGACAAAAAATGCACTTTAATGTAATATAAACACTCTTGTTAGAAATGGTGAGGGTACCCATAGTAACTGACGGCAGCAGGACAAGTAATATACATTGACAAATGGAGATGTGAACATGTTTCAAATGAGGACTACACTAAAACATGAAATTTTTTTGAATTTTTCATGCTAATGTACCCAGTGTGATCTTAACGTAACAAGGTAAGATAGAGAACATTTAGATATGAGAATCTTCATCTAGTGCAAAAATTAGAAATGCACATATTAAACTTCGAAAAACATACTTATAGCAATGGTAGCGTACATATCTAAATGAAGATACAAACATGATTTGATGCACGGAGATGCCAGGGAAGCGCATACCTCTGAGGTGGTGATGCATTGAGTTTGAGAGATAGCGCAAATGATGAGTTTTGGTCAAACACGTGGAATAAAACGTAGACACAAGTCACATTTACTTGCAGGGTAAAACTGTTAGAAAAATCAACAAAGAGGAATGGTTGATTGTTCTCAAAATCCCTTCTACAATATACTCCTTGTTTATCTAGTAGACTTGCAAACCCTATGGTCCAGTGACCTTTAAACACTTCAAGAATCCTTACACAAATATGATATTAGAATGATATAAAATGGATAAAAATTTGTGATACTCCCATCGATTGAGCTAGGATGTGATACAAGAGAAACTCCAGAAAATGTTCTGATGTGTGCCACAATTAAAAAAATGGGTACTTATATGTAAGTTTATCTTGTTGACCTACATGACAGAGTTATTTCTACTTCCTATGACACAGGATAGGGAATACAAATTGATATTCTAGAATTTAATTGGAAATGTGTTATCTTTTCACATAATGGAAACACTTGACATCATATGACAATTATACCAATGCATCTTGAAGTGTCATGCATATTTGTACTATAGATGTGACACCAGCGATCTTTTTGAGACTTCTAATGGTGGTTTCTTCTAGGGATAATTTTTTGTTGTCAGCTTTCAAATAATTATAATGCAGATGTTGTTTTGAGAACATGTGTACCTTATATTAAAATTCACACGTAAAACAAAAATATATAGAGCTAGTACGCTATTGGATCTAGTGTGATGTTAACGTAAAAAATCAAGATAGACAACATCTTGTTTTGTGAATGTTCATATGTCAATGATTAGAAATGCATATTTAAACTACGAAGGAACATCACTTAGTATTGATCGGGATCAGCGTTTGTCCTCCATATTTTCATCAAACATACAAACCTAATGCATGGAGATGCCATAGCACATACTTCATGAACATAAGATTCCTCTACTTTCTTTCCATGCTTTCATAAAAGTGTATGAAGTTTTGCTAGAGCATGGAATAAAACGTAGATCACTTAGTCTACATGTATTTGCTTCATAGATGGTGGATAGAACATCAAAAAGGACTTCTTTAATTTTGTCAAAATGCATCACTGACCAGTTTACTAGAAGACTTGCAACTTTGTCAGTGAAATTTTGACATTGATCAAGAAACACAAATATGATATTAAAATCATATAAAATGGATAAATATTTGTGATTCTCTCATTTAGATGTCGAGCTGGAATGTGAACAAGCCATTGAAATTCCATAGCTCTGAGAAAGTATAAATAAATAAATAAATAAATATATATATATATATATATATATATATATATATATATATATATATATATATATATATGAGATATATATGTGCATCTATCATATTTCTAGGTGGTTAGTTTATAAATAAACCTTTCATAGAGCTAAGCAGTCAAATAATACACAAAAAACACAAAGGGAATAAAAATTGATTTTCATGGAATTTATTCAAAAGAACAAGATCTTACATAGGATGGAAACATAGACATTAAAGTGAGCAAAAAATGCTCGTGTAGTGAAAAAATACACTTTTGGGGACACTTCTACCTCGTAATATAAACGATCTTGTTCTACATTGTAGTGCACCCAATTTGATCTTGAAGCAAAAATAATATAATCCACATGTAGATGTGAACACATGTAAACATAGAACACACTCAAGAAGTAAAAATACATAGAGCTAGTACGCTAGCATTGGCAAGTTGTCGATGTTTTGGAGATGTAAAACACATAAGATAGAAGAAAACACTCTAGATATGAGGCTCTGATTTATGTTTCAAAGGTTAGCACATCTGCATATTTAAACTTTCGAAAATCACTACTTAGATTATTGGATAGTGCACACAGATAACATGAAAATGCAAACATAAGGCATTGAGATGCTTTAATTTAGCACATAAATTTAATGCAAACGAAGATGCACTGAGTTTGATGCTAGCGCAGAAAAATAAGTTTTGCTAGAACAGGTCGATATCTAAAATGTAGACACAAGTCACCTGTCATGCCTTTGACAAAAAAATTGCATGCTAGAAAAACAACAAAAATGAATATATATTTTTTGCTCAAAATGTTTCACAAAGGTATGGTACTATGAAGACTTGCAAATTAGTTAGTGACCTTTAAATCACTCTCAAGAAAAACAACTATTGATGCATGTAGAATGATATGCACAAATGGATTCCAATGTGCTTGGGATACTCCCATTCCATTGAGCTAGAATGTCACCAAGGTAGACTTACATGTCTAGTCAAAGTGAGTTTAGTACTATAATAAAAAAATAAAAAATAAACGTTAGTTTATAAATAAACCTACATAACAGAGTTAAAACTACACAAAAAACACAAAGGGAATAAAAATTGATATTCTGGAATTTAAGGAAAAGAAAAAGATTTACATAGTGACAAAAAATGCACTTGAAAAATACGCTAACCCACTTTAATGTAATATAAACAATCTTGTTAGAAATGGTAGTGCACCCAATTTGATGGAAGCAAAAATAATATAATGCAGATGTAGATGTGAACATGTGTAAAATAAAACACACTAAAACAGAAATACACAGAGCTAGTACGCTAGCGTACCTAGTGTGATGTTAACATAAAAAATAAGATAGAAACATCTAGATATGAGAATCTACATATGTCAAAAATTAGAAATGCATATTTAAACTACGAAAAACACACTTATATTAATGGTAGCGCACATAGATAAATGAAAATACAAACCTAATGCATGGAGATGCCAAAGCACATACTTCTGAACAGAGATGCACTAAGTTTGATGCTAGCGCAAATGATGAGTTTTGCTAGCACGTGGAATAAAACGTAGACACAAGTCACCTGTACTTGCACAAAAATGTTGGAAAAACAACAAAAATGAATGTTTTTTTTTCTCAAAATGCTCACAAACCAGTTTACTAGAAGACTTGCAAATTGGTTAGTGACCTTTAAACACTTCAAGAAACATAAATATGATATTAGAATGATATAAAATGGATAAAAATGTGTGATACTCCCATCAATTGAGCTAGAATGTGAACAAGAGAAGAGAGAGAACAATAACAACACAACAACTTTTCACTATAAAAAATTGTGAAAAATTATATAATTATAAAAAATTTGCATATTCATTAAGTATTTAAAAAAGGATATTTATAATTATCCAAATCATTCAAACATATGATCAAAATTAATGGGAATAACAATAAAAAGATTTTATAAAATAATTATAAAAATATGTATATAAACAAAAAATCAGAATAAACAAACATTAAGACTTTTTCATTTTCGATGTTCTTTTTTATTTGTTTTTAAAGAATTAGTAATTAAAAAAATTGAATACTATATTTTATTTTCTCCCTCTTTCTTAGGGTGTAGTTTTAAGATTCTATTGTTGGTATTTGATTGGGTTATTCTTCTATTTTTTTTCTTTCTAAGCTATTTATATTGTATTGTTGTCAGACATGTCGTAATCATAATATAAAGGTGCATGTCTGAATGAGAATTCCAAGTATTCAAAGACATTATCTTGATAGTTATAGAGATGATCCATATTATAATGATTTAGGAAATATTTGAAAAGATTCAGAGTGATTTAGAAATTGTGAATAATAATTCATTTAGAGAGGGAGTAAGATTCACGTTGGTTCACCATAGTGTATGAAAACAAAGAGTGTCCTAGTAATGATTCCTTTTGTCTCTATATATTCGGGGTATTCTAGATTGGGATAACAAAGGGAACCACAATAAATATACATGCATTGAACTCTAATTTTTTGTAGACATGGAATTATGAAGGCTTTACTCCACAATATATATGAGGTATAGGGTTCGAAAACCTACACCTAGAATAAGGTAGTGGTGTTTAACTAGCTCCCAATTGTAAAATGATGGTAATAAGGTTAAATATACCTTTTTCAGAGGCAATTATGTAGTCGATTGATCTCATTTGAATAATAGTGTGACTAAGTACTTTTGACCAAATTTTATTTTTTACGAGACACCTTTGTAGGGTTTGATTAAACAGATATTTGGAATAAATTTAGTAACTATAAGTAAACCACTCTAAACACCTGTAGAAGTTATTAAGAGAGTTCATAATAACTATTTTATTGAATGTTATAGAATCACATAAACTGTCAACATCTTTATTTATGTTTTGGAACAAACAACAAACATGAAATGAATTATAATATCGAGTAAGTGTATATCTAAATCAACATATAATGAATCATAATATTGAGTAAGTGTACATCCAAATCAATGATTACCTTTAGCTAAACAATTATGAGTAAGGGGCACGACCCTGACCTTAAGTGATCGACTCTTGTGTCGAGATGCCAAAGCACTTTTACACTCAACAAGAATTGTTACGTAGTGGGTCCTATGTGAACCAAACAACTTTACCAATGAACCAAATTACGTTTGACATAATACTCAATTTGACATCCAAGTAGACAACATTAACAAAAGCAAAAAATCAATACATCAAAAATAGAACTAGTGAATTTAAAGAATAAGAATATATAGCTAAAATAAAATGTGCCGTTTGATTATTCAAATACATTAATTACAACGCTAAAATTGAATGTGTTTTTTTTTTTTTTTTGGGCTTTGGGTTAATTATAGAATTCCGGGCGTGCGTATGTAAGATATAAATGAGATGAGGGCAAATTCTGATACCATTCAGATACGATTTTTAATGTTTTCTACGGTTTTTAAAAATGGGATCCCTGTTTCCGAAGCTTCCAGATGAAATTGGATGGGAGTGCCTGCTCAGAGTCGAATTCAACTCTCACAACAATCTCAGATCCGTCTGTAAAAGTTGGAAGGCTGTATTGAAATGCTCCCATTTTTATCAAGACAGAAAAAGATTGAAGCTTTCGGAGCAGCGCATATGTATGATCCAGGATACAGGGCCGAGGAATGGATGCCCGTACGACTACAGAGTAAGGGTATTCGATCCAATCCAGAACATATGGAAAACGCTTTCGCCCGTTCCCAAATCGATTGGAAACGGAAAGGGAATAAGAGTGAATGCTCACTTTTATTCGGTGAAGCAAAAACTGGTTTTTATTGGGGGTTGGGATCCGTATACCTTAGCCGCAACCAAGATGGTATGCTTGTATGATTTTTCTTCATGTAAATGGCGGCAGGGCACCGACATGTCCAGATGGCGAGACCAATTCGCCTCAGCAGCAGATGCGGAGGGAAGAGTGATCTATGTCGCGGGAGGGTGTAACAAGTTCAGAGCCCCCCTCCGCAGCGCTGCAGTTTACAAGGTGGACGAAGACAGGTGGGATTTTCTCCCTGATATGCCGACCGCCATGGACGGTTGCCAAGGTGCTTTTGTTAAGGGCAAGTTTTTTGTGAGAGACATGTACGGCGCCAGAATACAATGTTTTGATCCCCACACAGAAACCTGGAAAACTATGGCGGACAGACGCAACACCGGGCGTATTGTAAGTGCATTTGGAAAAATGTATTGTTTTTCTAGCTTAGGATTGATAGAGTATAACTGTAGTGAAAGCAAGTGGAACATTGTGGTGTCTTATCCAACCGACCGGGGCAGGTTCATAGTTAACTGGGCTACGGTATTTGGCCACAACATCATTTTGAGTACACGGAAAGATTATTCGTCTTCATTTGTTCATATGTTGGTATCTCCAAGTCCGACACAGGGAGCAATGAAGCTGATTGAGATTGAGATCCCATCAGGTTTTCAGGGCTTTGTATCCGCTGCTGCCACTTTGGATATATAAGGTAAAGTTCTAAATGGTTAGGTAATTGATGATGGCGGGCCTAATTGAACTTGAGAAGCAGAAGATCTTAAGTGCAATTTGAAGCTGTTTGTGCTTTCGGTTGATTCAAGTCTTTGATGTTGGTCTTCTGGTGTGCTAAATTTGGATTCTCAGATGTTGATCTGTTAAACATCTAATAAATAAGTATTAATGCTATGGGCATTTGTAAATGTAACTCTTTTGAAGTGAAACAGGAACAATTTCATGACAGAGTAATTGGCATTAATTGTTTTTCTTTTTCCCTTTCTCAAACTCTTTAAGGTTTTCTGGTTTTCTTGCATGACAATTTTGCACGATTTGGTAATAGTTGTAATTGTTAACTGTTTGTTGCCAGAGAGATGTAGCACATCAGCAGGAAAAAGAATTTAGTAAATCTAGCATTTACCAAATTGGCTCCCGGAAGAAATCTATCATCTAGGGGGCGGTTTTTTCTAAACTAGGAGAAGGTTTTCTCTGTCTAATGGTTTTGCAAGCCTTGTATTATGAAAATTCCCTCGAAGATAAGTAAAGAAACAATGGCTGCTGGGAAGTTTGGGCAATGGTTTTTACATCCAATTATCATCAGTGGTGCATAGAGAATTGTTTTTCTCGACTGATGGATCAATGAGGGTTTTCACTTTCAGTGGGTTCTCTATCCTGTTAGGGGGTTTTCTGTGGGTTCTGCTAAACCAATAATAAGAATGGAAGCACAAGCCAGACAGGCGTTATAAAAAACACAACACATTCTAGAGCAAACCATTAATTATTCTTTGCTCGAGCTATTTCATTGCCTTCTCCTAAAAGTAGCAGGACTACCAACATAATCGGCCAAATAACCCTAAGGAATACAACACAAATAAAACTACTGCAACAAACCCAATCCTGGATTTGGCTCTGATGAAATAGGCATGCTGAAATCAATCAAGGATCTTCTCGAGTCACATTGACTGTATGTGTGACTGCTTTTTTGTGAGAGAGACAAGAATATCAATTCAAATTAGGTTCAAGGAACACCGCTCTGATATTTATCGAGATCACAACAGGTTTTCAGTGTTTGTGGAGCATCCACACAAATATCCTCCTCATATAACAGTGTAAGAATAAGGCACTTATTTCAGTTAAGAGGATGATTATCTGAAAAAGAAAATCAGTGAAGCCACAGAGATGTGCAAACATCCGAATATTCTCAATCAAGACGAGGGTTTGAAGCTTAGTGATTCATGAAAACCGATCACAATGTGCTTAAGAACTCTTGAAGGATTGTAACTAATTAATGTTGTGTGTTTATTTAATATTAGAAAAAGGTATTAATAAATTATTGGTGGCCAACATTGTAATTAGGTATTATAGACATCTTAAAAATACATACCTATTTTTAGCTTATTTTCATTCCATTATCTAAGTTAATTAAATTAATTCTTTCCTATCAGAGAACATCCTTTTAGAATTAATTAATTTAATTTTATTATGCTATTGGAATTAACTAAATTAATTCCTAAAATCATTTTTTAGTTAATTTAATTAAACATATATTTAATTAAATGATTAATTATTCTCTCACGACTCATAACTAATTAAATTAGTTATTTAAACAATCCTATTTATCCATTCACACTCCACTCCACTCTTACAATTCTATAATGGTGGGGGCAACAAAGTTGCACGTACAACCATCGACTGCATAAACCAAATTCTCTTACTATTTTAAGAAATTATAATTATGTTCTTGAAGCTCATTCAAACTATGATCCACTTCTCATGGCCTCACACTTGGCTATTAAAAGTAAGTCATTCCTTTCTAAATCATCATTGGAAGCTTTGTGTAATTTGCAACCAATATCTGCCGAAATTGTCATCTGCATCCTTGTGTCTGTCTACTCAAAGCATTTGTAATTCTACATTTGGAGAACAATTCAAGAGCACTCACAATCCTACAATCTACAAGATTTCACAAGTTCAAGTGCTTCACAATCTTACTTGAGATTTGCAAGGAATGTTTGAAGAGAGGTATATTGTTTCATTTGTTTATCTTTCAACTTATGCTGAGTTTTTTTCATTGCTCACAGGTATCTATCAGCCATTGTAATTTGGTTATCTTTAAAAGGATCTCTTTTCTGCTATAGTATCATTCATCCCGTGATGAACCATGTTGTATGGTTTGAAATATCAACTTTTAAAAACTTTTTGTAAGTGTGAGAACTTATGTTTCCACAGTCCATGAATTTGGAAAAAATATTTATGGGAATAGATTTTTGAGTAACGTGTTTGGAATCATTGTCCATGATCCATCATCAAGAAAGAATTACAAGATAAAGAGATAAAGAGAATAAAGACCCAAGTTTTCATTTGTAGATCATTTTGCAGACCTTGAGGTGTTAACGACCAACACATTAAACTTCAACCTATTGTTTATTTGATCGTTGCAAAACACAAAGCTTAAAGTACTAGACTTTGTAATAGACCACTTGACTATTAGGAGAAGGCTTCATAGAACAAACTTTGACCAAATTAAAAGTAAACATTTTAAATATTAACTAAAGACGTACATGTCACTACACTATGGGAAAAAAATGGATTCTAATACAAAAAGGAAAGAAAGACTAAGCACTAGGGTTAAATTTTAACCTTAGCAAAAGTTGGAACCCAATCTTAGCCAATCATTCGTGTTTTGTAATTTATTAACAATGGGTCTCCAAGAGATTTATTGAGATTTATCCCTTCATATCAGTTTAAGTTTTGTGTATACCAACCTATTTCTATGGCTTCCCTTAGCTTCTGCTTTTTTAATTGGTTTTCTATAGTGAGAGCCTTGGTCTTATCTATGTCAGATGGAATGCTTGGTTTAGTACGAGTGTTCAACTAGAGTAGAGTTACCTTTCCTTTCTAGGTGAATATCCACAACATGTTCCTTAGTCCTAGTCTGAATGGATCTCCCTATTTCACTGATGTAAGAATTTCCGTAGGAACACTCGATTTTGTATACCCAATTTTTTGGCCAAGGATCAATTTGGTCCTTTACATGTTTTAACGATTTTCTTGATTTATTTATGGGTAAGAATGTGGTTTTTATGTTAGACACTCCTATGTATGCAATTAATCTAGAAACTCTTCTTTTAAGATTATGGATTGTGGAAGCAAATTTTGTAAGTAAGAGGTTAGAAAATTTGATATCTCCACATTATTACTATTATGAATTTGACACTTACAATTATAAATTCAAAATGTCGTGTGCACGAAACTGTCACTACCATGAGTATGGAGAAAACCACAATATGAGCCACAGAAGAGCATAAGTGCTTGCAATATGTAGTTGAAAATTGAGACAAAAAGATGAGACAATCCTTTATTTAGGCATGCATTACAAGTCTAACCATCCTTACATTCCACTGCACAACATTGGGTGATGTGTTTTGATAAACAATTTGCATGCCACCTATATGCCACCACATTTTGCATATATGTCTATGAGGTAGTTACAACTACATATGACAAAAAAAAATCAAGTTGTTGGGAAGTTATAACCGCAACAAACATTCTTCTTATGGAAATATAAAATGATATGCCCAAGTTCCTAAATAAGGGAGCTCAAAATACAATAAATCACATTAAAAAAAGTCATATAAAAGAGTAACAATGAAAATAAAGAAGAATATATTTATATTGATATTTGAACATTCAAAATACTTACAAAATTTGTTGGAGTTCTTCTCTAGAAGTTGTATTCTTTTCTTCTTTTTGCTTTGTTTCTTCACAAAATGCTTTCTTTTGTTGTTTCCCTATTTTCTAGGTGTCCCCTTTCCTTCTCCAGTTGTTGCTGCACTTTTTCTCCTCTCTTCCTTAGCTTCGGCTATTGCTAGATTACAAACTGCTATTCACTATTTGGTTTTAACTACATTTAATACTCAAAATTGTGCGCTCTAATTCCCACTCCCCAAAATATGCCTTTTCTTCCATCTACCAACCCACAATAATAAAACAACATTAATTAAAAATTATTTCAAAATTGGGCATCATAATTTTGTAGGATTATGCAAAGATTTGGAGGATCAAAAATATTAAATTTTGGGGGTTGAAAAAGACAAAATCATAGTCGGTTATTGGGATTATGTTTTTCAACACTCCTCCTTAATCAAACCTACCACATTTGAGCATTTTCAAATGCACAAAATAATCTTGTGTTGTTTATGTGTAATTCTGAAGTTTCTTAGGTAAATTTGACATTGAGTATGTAAATTCTGGAGTTGACGATTACAATTTTGGAGATGAATATATATACTTTGGAGATGACTTTGTATTGGAATTCCAAAACTATTTCATTGCTTGTTGTGTAAAGAGTTTCAATTTTCTTGAATAGATTTGGAGTTGGCGATGATTGTATAGAGCTCATCCAGATATGCCTATATAATTCTAGAGCTAGAGTGACACTCGCCCTTACAACATCCATGACACCGTATCTCTTCTAGGCATTCAAAAATTTCTTTTGAGAATTGTTTAGTGAAAATATATGTGATTTGTTTCTCGGATCTACAATACTGAAGTTTTATCTCTCCACATTCCACTAACTCCCTGATAAAATGAGAGCGGATCTCAATATGTTTTCTTCGACCATGGAAGATAGTATTCTTTGTCAAGGCTATTGAGGATATAGTGTCAAAAAATATGGTTGTGGTATATACTTTTTCCTCATTCAAGTATGCTAGAATTCTCCTAAGCTAAATAGCTTGACATGTCATTGCATTTGTTCTAATATACTTAACTTCTATTGTGGAGAGAGAAACTATGGGTTTCTTTTCGGATGCCCATGAAATGGCACCAGATTCAATGTGAAACACTTATCTAGATGTGATCTTTTTATCACCTATACTACTTTCTGAATCACTATTAGTATAGCCAACCAACTTAAAATCACTTGCTGCACTATACTAAATTCCACGTCCTTTCATGTCATTGACATATCTCATGATTCTCTTTCTTGTTTGCCAATGTGTCTCCTTAGGTGTTCCCATAAATTTTAAAAATTAGGCTTACCACATGCAACATTAAACTTCCAGCCATGTTCTTGTATAAGGCTGAATTTAACTAATTGATGTAATCTTCCTTGCAAAATTTCAAACTTGTAGTTGGTGGTGTTGGTGCAGGATTGGTGTTTATCATTACGAACCTTTTAAAAACTTCTCAGGAATAGTTGGTTTAGAAAATGAATATGATATGATCCATTTCTTTTATCTCAATAATAAGAAACAAATTAATAGATGCATGTTTGTCTTCTCAAACTCCCTTTTCATTGCATCTTTAAAATCAACAATCTATTATCTCAAACTCAATTTTCATTGCATCTTTAAAATCAATAATCAAGGTTTCATTCTTTCTTGTGAAGATCAAATCATCTACATACACAACATCAATTAAAAATGTTACCGTATTTCCTTGATGTAGAGTGTGGGCTCAATGTAACTTTTGTTTAATCCATTGCTTAGCAAATACACATCTATTCAGTTGTACCATGTCTTTGGTGCTTGTTTGAGTCCATAGAGTGCTTTCTTAATAATGTATATCTTTCTTCTTGTCTTGGAATATCCTACCTAGGTGATTGTTCAATATAAGATTCTTCTTTGAGCACTCCATTAAGAAATGCAAATTTCATGTCCATTTGGAGTAATTTTCACTTGTGTTGGGATTTTACAACCAAAATAGCTCGCATGGTTTCCATTCTTGCAACTGAAGCATACATCACATCATAATCTATTTGAGATTTTTGTTTATACCCTTTAACAACCCAACTTGCTTTATGCATTTCTATTTTTCATTTCGCTGTACTCTTGGTCTTATAGACCCACTTGACTCCAATAACTTGTTTACCCGTAGGCAAATCAGCTAGCTCCCATGTTTTTTTTGTTTTATATGGTATTTATCTCCTCATCCATGGCCTTTCAATATTTCTCTTCTTTCACTACTTCGTCAAAATAAGCAAGATCACTATGAGAAAATAATGAAAAATTCTTATTTTCATCAAAGCCAACATACCTCATATTTTTCATTAATTTCCCATAAGCTCTTTGTCTTCCTTAGCATTAGATAGGTTAGAGTTGGATCTAGTATCTCTCTAGAGGAATACCTTGTATTGTTGGAGCTACTTAACTATGGATCATTTTCAGATATTGAAGCATAAGGAAGTATTGATGAATTTTCACCTTGATGTCTTATAATAGGTTCATCTTTATTGCTAGAAACTTCTTCATTTTCATCTTCAACATGAGCCATGGGTACCATGGTTGAGATACATGAGAAGGTTTCAATCATGCCATCCCATAACTAATTGTCAATAAATTCAACATCATTATTAATAACAATCATCTTTGTAATAGGGTTATTATATTTGTATGCTTTAGACTCTTCATTGCAGTTGATGAAGATGTGCTATTCTCCTCTATCATACATTTTTTTCCTTTTCTACTTTGGCAAAAATGCATATGCCATGTACCTAATTATTATAGTGTGCTCCATGTTGTATTGTATTTTTGTCCACGCCTCTTATGGATTTTTTGTTAGAAACACAATGGACTGAGGGGGGGGGGGGGGGGGGGGGCGGGGGGCGAATCAATCCTTCAAAAATTTCATACAATTATATTTAACTTGTGTAAATCATTAACCATTCAACCATGCATTGATGCGAGCTTAATAACATGAAACGACCATTCATAAGAGCATAAACCAAGAGAGTACACAAGAACACAAGAGTTAATGTGGGAACCCATCAATGCGAAGAAAAACCACTAAAACTTATAAATATAGTACTCAATTCAAAAAACTTGCATGAATATTAGACATTATACAAGATTTTTTTAGTGAAGCACCCACTTCACAAGGAGCACCCACACTTATTTAGTATAACCAATATACAAGGAGGATACCACCCCCTAAGGTGATCAAGCACACTCTTAACCACCTTATGATGATGAACATTTAATTATTGTTTCTCCTACAACAAATTGTGATCACAAATTCAGCTCCTCTCACTCAAAATCCTTCTCAAACACACATTCTTTTGCTTCGCTCTAACCTTCACCTTATCTTGCTGATTAGGTCTAATGACCTTGAACACTTGATCTTCTACTCTTCTTAATCTTTCATAAATTATTTCAGCTATGCCATGAAGCCCTCATACCTCTTTCACATTCCCCTCTAGCTCACACACACTTCTATCCACACCACTAGTCATAACGAGCAAATATAACACACTTATATACATGACTCATACTTTAAAACACCATATTTAAGAAATGACCATTAACGTTGGTCTTATCAACATAAAAAAAAACCTTAACACTCATATGAAATCATATGAAAGTACCATATAGGTCGACATTAGACCAAGACACGCAACAAGCACAACCAAGCCTAGAAGTCTAATTCCTTCTCCACCAAATGATTCTTGGGCTCTAAAGGCACAAGGAATCTCCATAAATAATTCAAAGGATCTAAAAATTTCACGCACATCCTGTCAACTCATTCTACAAGCTCAGGGACATCTACATCATCCATTTTCTTCATGACACCACCAAATAGGACTGTTTCCTACTCATTCTGGGTACCTCTAGCAGACCAGTCTTCAGAGATGAAGATAAAGCTCTCAAAAATAACCTAAAATATTACATTAAAAAACTCATTATAAATACATAGACCCAAGGAACATTAAAAACCACTTTAGACTTCATGACTCAGCCCATGGAGTCATCAAAACACCTCTTTCTTTTAGGATACTTATGCTCTCCAGAAACCAGCCTTGCAAACTTACTCTTTTCACACATGTGTTAACACCTTAAAGAATTATAATTGCATGGAATATGTTAAAATTTAAGTCCTCATAACTCTCCAATAGTTATATATCATTAATCAAGCCAAGATATTGGTCTTCTAGACCAATTTCACCAAAGAACCATCATTGTCCTCAATCCTGTCAAGTAGGTCAACTTGTGACCTCATCCTTGCCAACTAATATGACTTGTAGGACTGAAAAAAATAATGCATCATGAAATATTGGATGTCTAAAACACACTCATATTCATTAAACACTTCCTCTTAGGCCACACATGCCCAAGAACCTCCTTTCTCCATGACTGTCAAAATTTCCTATTAAGATTAAAAACTAGACTTCACTTTTAGACCTATGCAGACCTACAAATAACTTCACCAAGCTCTGAAATCACCTCAAACATATAGAATATATTCCCTTATACTGAGAAAATAAATTTAGATAATAGTTCAAATGGAAAACCTAAGAGAAAACCAAACTTTCCTAGAAACATGCAAATTTGAGTGGGCTCCACCTACTGTCAAGACTCCAAACTGCAAGCATTTGAAATATGGGAGATTCCTTTCCATCCTTCAATCATAAAATTTGATGATCCAATTAATTTTAATCTCATAGTAGCAAGTTTTCTTCCATCACTAATGAACTAGGGTTTAGATAGGGGTTTTGACCTCCTTGGATTTTTAGCAATCATTTATAAAGCACAAGACCTCAATTGATCTATTTCCAACTCTGAAACCTTCTTAGATCCATTTCTCAACATACCTGAAAGGATTAGGTCCCCATGAAAACTTTACATGTTCCAAACAACACAAAAGATATCATATTGAATTGGAAAATCTACTCTCTCGAGCTCAGTAGAGCTAAAAAAACATAACATACAAACATGAAATTTTGCCAAAAACTTTGGAACAACCTCTTTGTACTTCCCCAATTATCATTTGATCATACTTGCCTCTGTATCCTCTCAACCAACATGACATTCTTTACTGGGTCATAGAATTATTTCTAGTTTAGACCTAGATAGAGTAGGTTTACACTATACCTATGCTTTAAAACTCTTCAAAAGGCCCTAACACCTTTGAGACAACATGTCTCACTCCTCTGTATGACCTCATGGGACCACACACCTATGCAAGTGATTTTATATTAGGCCACCAAGCACATATACTAGGTCTAGATGAAGGCCTACAAACCTTGATCACACCTTACAATCACCTTATGAGACCCTTATGAGTGTCTCAACACACTTCCAACATTCTGTCCATGATTCACAAGCCTCCATGTTTCTTTATCCTTAATATTCCATCACTCATGATGATTATGCCTACTTGTACAAACAACTCTCACCTTCTTCACGCTTGCAACCATGCCACTACTTGTCTGCCCATGTCATCATCACTACAAAATTCCTCTTTCACTCCTTGACATCATCCTCTGTCATTAATTTACTTACACCTTTTACATTAATGACAACACTAGCACACACATGCCAACAATATCCCCCTTTGTAATTGGTGGAAAAAAATGATACTTCTCCCCCTTTTTACATTAATGACAAAGAACATACATGTAGCACATAGTCTCCATCTTCAACAACATAGTAGGAACACCTCTTGGTTGAAAACATCAAACAAGATATTAGTCCTATCATCCTTCTCTTGAATCTATTTTGGCTTCATGAGAGCACTATAGCTCCACCTAGGCAGAAGAATATCATAGCACACACACAGCTGCATATCTAATTATGTGTATCACATAATGCTTGACTCCTCCTTAGACCTATTTATGCTAAATACACCAACATATAGACTTGATCTTGCCATACACAGAATGATAACACTTTTAGGAATAACAACACTAAACCGCTTCTTCATAAAAAACTTGTCAAACTTGTTCTTGCTACAGGAGCATACACAACAGATGAAATAATGCCTTATTTTTGCCCCTAACAACATTTTATAATCCTCTAACCACCTCTGCAAACACAAGAGAACATATATTTACGAAATTCCATGGAGATAGGTCATATCCAACACCACATTCCTGAAGCAACTCTTTAGTGTTTTCAGTATTCTTTTCATGAACTCACATCTGTAAGAGCTTATTCCAAGCTCCCCCTTTCAATATATCTACAAACAATCATCAAATCTACCAAACTAGCCTTTCTTGACACCTTAGATACATGTTTTAGGATAGTTGATATATATCTTTGTCTTATGAGGTCTTCAGACATCTGTTACTCATTAGTTTAGTACATTATAGCATATTGTACCCTGTTATGATGCATTGTTGAACTATACTTGTCATGTAACTCTCTTAGGCTTCACATATCAATAATAATGAGCACTCAAGCTCCCCCTAAACTAATGTAATCATACAAAACACCATGATTCTTCATGTGTAGGTAATAATAAGACATGTTTTCCCTTAGTACATAGTTACCTCTATAAGGATAAACCAAAAAACATACCTTAGCTTATAATGCATCTGCATACTATAATAAACCTTCATCAAGGTTCAAATATTCATTCTAGTCCTGTATAACCTTGTAAACCATTTTGATTCCCCATACTCTTGTTTGATACAACACTACAAACCCAAGCATCCATACACAAACTTGTAACAATGCACATCAACTAAAGAACTCGCCTTTTTGACTTCCACAAATATGACCTTGCTTTACAATTCTTCACACTACCTCCATGCTACATGAACATACTTGATACATCTCACAACATGAATATAGGACTAAGACACAACATATATAATTGGTAAAGACACAAACTTACCTGAAATGTAACATTACACCCTGCCTCTGATGGTCTAATCAAGTCGTCGTACAAAATAAATGACTTTCTTCTTCACGAATCCAACATCCTTTCCATATAACAACACCTAAACCATCTTCTAATAAGATTGGAGTCATTCAAGAACAAAATGAACACATCTTGGCCTCATGAATGCATTGTTACAGAGTTATTCTTTAAACCATCCAATCTCCCTCTTAACACCTTACTTCATATAGATGGTAAATGTATCTAAGAAGCCTAGTAGAGAAATCCTTGTACATTTTTGGGCCCCTAAGATATTGACTAAGTACACCAAGGTGCATGGGCATGCAAGGCCTAGGTTGAAGGATGGGTGTGCAAGAAGAAGGCACGTAAGGAAGGGTTTTAGGAGGGTTTTATAAGGGCCATGTTGTGCGTCGGTAGAACAAGGTCTCAGGACTTAGCCATATTTGGCGTATCAAGAAGGACATGAGAAAAGCGTGACCTGACTGCACATGCGGAGTGGATAAGGTGCCAGCTTGGTGACAAGTTGGCCTAGGAAGGAATATGCCTTGCGATAGAAGCTTCTAGAATACCATCATGGCAAAAAGTTGAAATCTCAGGCATGGAGGAGCATGCTCCGATGGAGGACCACATTCAAACACTTGACGCCGGATCGGAGGTCGCAAAAGGATGAGTTGGCACTTTGGGATGCCTATATATACAAGTTCCCACAGGAGAAAAAGAAATCAGAAGGCGGAGATAGAGGGACCAGAAGGTGGAGATAGAGGGATGAGAAGGTGGATATAGAGGGAGGAGAAGGTGGATATAGAGGGATCAATAGAGAGCGGAGTTCTGTAGAAATGCCACAAGGAGTCATATTGGGTTGGGTAGATGAAACATAGGAGAAGGATGTATAAAATTTCTTTTTGAGAGTTAGATGATATGGATCCAATTATGATGCATGACTTTGGTCTGCATAATGTGGTGCTCTGTAGTAAGTCTAATGAATGTAATGAGGTTACTAAGTTAATTGAATATGATCCTTCTTGGTTCAGATTCATACGTGATTCTTCATAGTTCCTTCTCATGAATGTTTATATGATGAATATGAATTCCTATGCATTTTCTTTTCTATTTTGGTTCAGTTCTTTAAGTCTATTAAAGTATCTCTACATGTAATGACTGCAATGATCTAGATCCGTTCCGATCTCTATGATGTTTGCATGTTTCATTCCCACTCACTTCCTTTAAAGTTTGGATCATAGATGATGTTTTACCACTCAACTGACATAAAATAGAGACTCAGCGCCTGCACATGCCTTGGGTGATCACCCAACACCCACTGGGTGATAGGCTGGCTCACATGGGATTCCCTTGTTCTTTGGTGGGTGTAAAAATGACTACATCTTGGTTATGTTGCTGGGACTCTTTTCAAAGTTGTAGTGGGAAATAACATGCATCACGATCTGTGCAATGAGTGATGACAAAGCATTTAACCCTGGAAAGTGTTAAAACATGGTTTAAGAGTATGAAGGATGAATTTTCTCAGATATTCAGCACAAAACATGATTTTGATGCACATAGATGGGTAGAACAGAACCTCTACCATGTTTTATATGAAATGTTTTTCTGTTGCTTCCCATTAGAGCTGTATGAATGGCTCTCGACATATGCGTCTAGATCAAGCTGGTATTATAGATCACGTGCATGGACACAAGAAGAATACCAGAGGATGAAAGATGCATATCTGATGTGGACTCATGCTGTGGATCAGTGGTGGAAAGGAGTACTGGCTAGCTACACTCTGGAGTACGTTGTTTCTACTTATTCTTATCTGGAAGTTGTTGAGTTTGAGTTTCTGCAAGAGCGCAGAGGATTATTTCTATGTGTTATTCCTCTGGAAATAAAGATCTTGATTGTTACCTTGAGTTTAGAGGCATTTTCGATGGCCGGCTAAACCGTTTTGAGTGCTGGGTGAGGAAGCTAGGGTGGAGGAAGATGACAGATATTGCGATGGAGAGAGAAAGGGAGGATAGACGACTCAAGTATAGTGAAGCGTGTGAAAGGGATATTGCTAGACAATGCGAGGTTGTAAATTTGATAGATATATGGAGGCAGACGTTGCGGGAAGGAGTTGATGTTCACGCGGAGGATGTGGAACCTGAGAAGTTTGTGCTACCCCATCTTGGCAAACACGTAAGAGAGACCCCTTAGACTTCTGATGAGAGTTCGTCGCATGGAGAGAGAAGAGTTACTGGCACGCATCTGAACCCACCTAGTGACCAAACCCTAGTGCTTGGTTTTCTAGATCAAGGAAGGAGTATCACTGACCCAGTTGGTAATAGTGGAAGTGACATATTTGCACCCAGGAGATACAATTTCTCATTTCCCACTTCTATGGCTACGCATACTATTCCAGTATTCAGAGGAATTTTTGAACAAGGAGCAAGTATACAAGGATTGGGTAACGCATCGGGGAGTGGCGTGGGATATACATCTGACAATGACACAATCTTGCAGACCATCGGCACGTAGTTCAGTGGATCTTTGGGGGCCCTTGACACGACCACTACAGGACCCGGTGGACCTGGTGGATCTAGTGGGTCAGGAGGCACAGGACCTAGTGGATTCGGTGGGTCTGGTGGGTCACGAGGCATAGGACTTGGTGGACCTGGTGGATCCAGCGGTGGGGGAAACACTAGAGGAAACCAGAGCTCTAGCTCAAGAGGACAAAGACCCCAACCACCTCCTCAAGTATTCTTTGAGATGTCTTTATATTTTCCAGATTATAGAGGTATTAAAGATGTTGCAGAACATGTTCAAAAGTGTGAGCTGCTATGGCATGCAAAAGGGATCACTAGCCCGAAACGGAAGGCCAGTCAATTTGTAATGACGTTGCAAGGGCACGCGCATAACTGGTATAGGAAGTATGACCCCCATCAGACGGTGGTAGATTACACTGCGTTGAAAAATGCCTTCCTAGAAGAATTCCACATCCCTGAGTTTGAATAGAAGAGCATCAACGCCCTTAAGGAGATTCAATAGGGAATGGTGGAGAGTGTGTGGAAGTATGATGCACGGTTCAAAACCCTCCTGTCAAAATTGTCATATGACATTCACCCTTGACATCATGCTCAATGGTTTCTTGGGGGATTGATAACACCTTGTAGAAGAGATTTATCTCATAAAAATTTCACATACCCGCGTGAGGTGTTAGAAGCCACTCTGCATGCCAAAGCTATTGGAAGTGTTGATACTGGGGTTAGCCCATTTCTGGAGGCTCAAATCATTACTATGGCTAAGTAGTTGAAGAAGTTGTCTGCGAAATCAGCTCATGAGACTCGTAGTGGGATGTGGTGTACAAGTTGTGAAGTAGAGAGGTATGTCAAGGATAGTTGCCCCCGGAGGATAGTATGGACCGTAACAGTAGTCTGTGAGATTTTTCATGGGGACCATGATGTGAATAGATGTCCCTTGTTACAACGCGCAATTTAGAAGAATGTATCCTACTACTGTAAGATATGCACCTCTACGACCCGTGATACTAAGGATTGCAGGCTTATTGACTAGATCCATGAGGCCATTGATCTTGGTGTGTGCCAAACTAGCCTCACAAGTGGTTCTAAGGGTGATGATCACTATTATGAGGAGCACGCAAATGGAGGCAGGCGTGGAAGGGGATTTTGAGGAGGATTCCGTGGTCATGGTAACTGTGGAGGAGGAAGGAGTGAGTTCCCACATAGAACCTATTTTATTTGTGGGTCTACAGACCACTACATGCCTGAGTGCTCAGACTTATTACAGTGCTCATGGTGTGGGAAGAAGCACAAGTATGAGGAGTGCCCCGAGTTGTTTTAGCATATGAATCAACAACAATGAAAATAAAAGGGCGCTGCAATGGTGAGCATTTAGAAGGTTGACACACAATGGATGTCATGGGTGACACATGATGTAGGCTTGGAACCTGTTATGGTAACAACAAGAGAAGAGGCCACACACACAAAGGAAATACCAAGGAAGAAGAACCTGGTTTCAAGGGAAGAAGTGGTACATGGGAAGTATCCAAACCCTACGCATCAGAAGGATGTATATCAAGAAAATATGGACATCATTTAGAGTTTACAAGGAGAAATCCAGTGTCAAAAGGAGCAGTCCAGGAAGGAGGAGCAAAGAAGGAAGGTCAAGGCACCAAAGGATGACCTGGATGAGGTCAAAGAAGTATGTAAAATGCTAAGGCGAGAGAATATTATTCCCTTGCTAGGAGCATGGTTGAGAGAGAAGGTACCATGCATAGGAGAAGAGTGAAAAAGGAAGGTCTTACATGCAAACCTTCCCCCTCACAACCTTGACTATGATAGGGAGATCACATTAAATGTGGTTGTGGATGGATGGCTCCTTAGTAATATCCTCATTGAGATAGGCGTAGAGGTATTTGTTCTCACCTTGGATGCATGGCATCAAATGGGAAGACCTACATTACATCCATCTTCAAATGTGTTGTATATGGAAAACAAAATGAAGGCAATGCCCATTGGTGTTTTAAAGGATGTAGCTATCACCATTCAAGGGGCTAAGTTTATTGGGGACTTCGAAGTCTTGGCACTCACCAAGGCTGACAATTTCCTAGCACTACTTGGGTGTCCATGGTGCTATAAGAACAATGCGAATCTTCAATTCAACAAGGGATACATAAGCTTTGAAAATGAGGAGGAACGGGTCATCATACCCCTAGCTGATGGGAAATCAACACCCTATACTGAAACTTTGGGAGAAGAGGTCTTGGATAGAATATATGTGTGCTCAATCAGGGATCCAGAGACAATTCATCTCACAGAGGGAGTTATCCAGTTTCAGGATGCTCAGTCCCTAAGTGACACCACCAGTATAGTGTGTGATAATTGGGTGCATGGAACATATGAGTTAATCAGACAACATTTGAGAGCGTCGGTAACAAAGGTGACAAAGGCACGTATGGTCCGGTACCTAGGGGGAAAGAAGCTACCTAAGTATTCAGGAGGAGCCTTCCTTGAGATCTTTTTGCAGGAGATGGAAGCTCAGTGGGAGAAGGAGATTAAATGAAGAGGGATGTTTAGTTACGTCCTACTCAGAACTGTTGCACAATGGTGGGTAACTTTACGACAGAAAAGTGATAGGTGAGCTTGGGATTCTACAAGTAACTCTTCCTTGCACCCGACCTCCCAAGGTCGTGCCGATACAACCGGTGGGGATGGGATATGCGTGGGATGCATACAGACTAATTAGGCAATATGATGTATTCGACGCGCACTAGTGGAATTTGTGAATCTAAGACAAAGAAGGCCCTTCTAACCTGAACTGGTGTGATAGATCGATCAACAAGGATGACTGATCGAAGGCTCCAATCAATATCAAGTTCTGGCGTGATTCAGTCTATAGGTTGTGGTATATGTGGAAAATGACCTGGGATACTTTTGTGTATGTCCCTAGATAAGGTCATAGGATGGATGATAAATATATTTGATTTTATGGGTGATTCTCTGGCCTAGTCCAGAATTCCTTAGCGTTGTTAGTTGCTATGTCTAATAAGGATAATTGTTCGATGATGATAGGTGGAAGTGGAGTAGATCTGAATACTAGTGTACGTAAGCCAACATCTATGTCTGATTCACCTATGGGCTTGTTAGGTTGCGGGATTTGTGGATCGCAACCGTAGACTCTTGGTTGTTGTGGTCCTGCTATGGTCATGTATGAATTCAGTCCCTGATCCCTAGTATCCAATAATCATATGCTTTCTCAACCTCTATATTCAAAATTAATAGTTGTGCAATCTTCTCAGAGTACCTCACAGGAATTATTACAAACTGAATTCTTAGGCTAGTATCTATGTCTGTGAGAATGTCTCCTGCATCTGGCTATGGGACCAAAGGATCACAACCGAACGTTTGATCTCTTTCAAGCCCTTCTACAGTCATGTGGATATGAACTTAGGGTAATCTGTAGTTTGGTTGATTTGACCAAAATGTGTGTGCTTGGTCATCTTCTATATTTAATCCCCTCAACTGAGAGCTGATCTGTTGTAAATCTGTTGTTGTTTGGAAGATTTGGATTCTAAGATTCTAGTCTATGTCAACTATTGCTGTGACGAGATTAGGTTGAGGCATGATTGGCTCAAATACGTATTCTCTGGGCTCCCTAGGTCCCGTGATTGTCATACAAAAGCAATAACATAAATCTAACTGCAACAAAGTGAAATTTAACTATTTTGAATATATCTATAGCATATATGATTTCTCTATTTTTGTATTTTCTGAAGAACTATTTGAATGAATCTAAAAGAGTAACTGTTAACATATCTAGAATTTTGACAATTAATCTAATGACAAAATTAAAACAAGCAAGATAGCCGAGTGTAGCTATTTATCTGTGCAATTGTGAATCTATTCTAAAGAATAAAATAATTGACTTAATCTATGTGCAAGGCTCTCAATCCTACCTCAGAAGTGAGGAGTGAATCATAGTTTCTCAAAAACTATCAATCCCCACAGCTTCCATGGCAACATCGAGAGTAGAATTGACTGAAATAAAGTAATTGGCTACTTTATTTGATATATTTCTAACTAGAACTTTGAAAGCTAGAACCTGGATTCTGCAGAAGAGTGGCGAATCCGATGGTGTGTGTGATCTTGTCCCCTCAGTGTGATCTCCTCGTTCCTTCGTATTCACACGGATCCAGAAAAGTGTGTAATGCTAGCATCAAAAGAAGTAGATATTGGGACAAAGGCAGCTCAAGATACAGACTGAATACAATGCGAGTAGGAGAGGGATAGCGCAAGAGTACAGAGCTTGGCTTATGCAATTCTTAGCGGGATTTATTGCGAGTCATGCAACATGAAACGTCTAGAACCTGAAACTATCCTGTTTGAAGAACAAAACCTACAACTTTTAATGGCTTCCTATTGAAAACAAACTATTCTACTCTAATGGATTGGATGAAATAACAGCAACACTTGCACAAGATGGATATGTGGCTTCCTAACAGCAAAACAATACTAACTAGGCATGCAATGAAAGAAACTAAGAGCTCTAAGCAAAATGAAAATAAATTTATTGCAAAGAGAAATTCAGAGGCAAATTTGAGGGGCCATTTGCTTGAGCACAAGCCATCTATTTATAGTATTTGCATTTACCCAAGGTAAAAACTAAATAGAACTCTTAAACTATAAACAATGGCAAAACACTATTCCAGGGAACCAAAATCGTAAATGCAAGCTTATGGCGGTGAAAGAAAGCTGGTGAAATATTGAAATTACGTGAGTTGTGTTAAAAACGCTTTCTAGAAAACACGTTCAGGACCGCCGCCTAGGCAGGGCGGCGGTTTCGTAACTGAAGAGCAAAGGGTCAAGAAAAGAGGAAAAAAGAGAAAAACAAAGGACACAGGGGCTAAGCGGGGCATGTGGAATGTTAACGCATGTTATAGAGCTTTTCCGGATCCCAAACACCTTGCGAGGAGACCTGTATCATCATTGGGGCACTTGTTACGTTGTTCTGGTAGTACAGTACCTCACAATTTTGTTTACGTACATATTTCCCCCTCGGAGAAGTGTTTTAGCCATGAAGAGGTGTAAAACGGTGGGTCCGAGTATGGCGGTCCCGAAATGGGAAGTTAGAAGTTATACCTGATACGTCTGTGTGTTGAAATGACGCCGTCCAAAATTCCCGCTACCTGCAAAATGAAAAGAGAACTCAAGTGTAGATAGACATAATAGTTTGGAAAATAAATGTTAAAATAATAGGAAATGAGAACGTACCATTTGTGCGGGGATAAGAACTTACCTCCGTCGGTGCTCCAAACTTGTGAAAAAAAGGCATTTAAAACGAATCAGGGTGCTACATATATAAAAGTGGGCCCATTTTCCTATTCATTTGCGTGAGTTGATTCGATTGATTTTGAGCTTTGGAACCCACAGTGACGGTTTCTTACGTGAGTAGAGTCAAAACGTCCATGGCGGGATAGTGATCATGCCTCCGCGAGCGGAACATCGACCCGCGAGATCACAGGTTAGTTGTTTTCAATTTATCCCTTTTACCCCATTAATTTTTAAATGCTAAAATCTTTGTCGTGGGGGGGTAATTTTTGAAAATGCCAGTGTTAAAAGGTTCATCTAGGGGGGGCGCCTACTGGGTAGGCCTTGTTTTAGTTAAAATGGTCTTATTTTGTCATTTTTTGGGCTTTTTAGGTTTAAAAACTCGCATGGGTTTTCGGACCACGACTGCCGCCTTGCCCAAGGCGGCGGTTACACGACTGTTGCCCTATTCAGGGTGGCGGTTATACGATCGCCACTCTCAAGGCTGCAGTTACACGACCGCCGCTCTTAAGGCGGCGGTTACAAAACCACCACCCTGCTCAGGGCGGTGGTTTCGCACAGAATGTCAAAAGAACATCTGTTTGAGATTGTTTTTGCATTTTTAGCATTTCTACATGTTTTCATGGTTTTCTCAGTATTATTCGGATGCTAACTTGCTCTGTTTTGTGTGTTTTTGGGTGTATGCAGGAGAGAGAGGAGTATATCCGGTGGAGTCGAGAGAGGGAGTGTGATTGGCTCCCAGCAGTATTAGATGCCCTCTCACAGGATGAGGAGGATACTCTTCAGAGGGCCGGGATACTACGCATCTCACGCGTGCCCCATGTTGCACCATCCAGTCACATTCTTTGTGACCTGTTCTCATATTGGGATGCAGATCGGAACACCTTCCGATTGCCAGGGGTCCACGGTGAGTGGACTATTACATTGGAGGATGTCTATCACATTCTGGGGGTCCCGATCATTGGGAGACGACTCACCCTAGAGATAGTAGGTTCACGGGCCCAGATTACACAGTGGGCTACATATATGGGAGATGCAGTCATCTCCACGGGGTCGAAGAAGGGGGTTAGAGTTTGATCCATTCCTACTTTGCCCATTCCCTTACTTCGCCAGGCTATCATGGGGATCCTTGCCTCGAGACTGATCGGGGACAAGGGAGGAGACACTTTGTTATATTGCTGGTCCCCCATTATTGCACAAATAGAGGGACACGATCGGATATATGCCTGGGGAGCAGACATTCTTGGGACCACCTACCACGACTTATACAGGGTAGTCCATTTATAGGGGCAGTCCTTGAGCCACCCGACCCTGGTCATGAGTTGGGTCTACGAGCACTTCATCCCCTATGGCAGAGGTGTAGAGGTGACAGACCCCAAAGCTGTGATGGTAGCCAAATGGATAGACATGTCAGTGCTTAGAGCACCTCATCAACCAGTTGCCTCCCTGACTACTGCCGACATGGAGGCCACACCATATCAGACTATGGCAGGCATATGGGGCGAGGAGACTCTTACTTTGATCTCCTGCTCCACCATAGGGCAGCTTATTGATAGAGTGGGGCAAGTGGAGATACACCCCTTTGGCCGAGTTCCTCAACAATTTGGCCTACCCTACATGGGTATGCTTCACCCAGTGGCGCCAGTATACAGATCAGTCCGAGAGGCCAGAGGGGGGCCTAGAGACCGGGGTTGGATAGTGGTTACTCCTGGCGTTGCTATTGCGGCTAGGAGGATAGTACATGCCAGAGGGAGAGCTGGTGCTCCTCGGGCACCCTTACTTCAGATTGCTGTAGGTCCTTCCCATAACAATGATGACTCCATTGACATAGACTCTGAGTCTGAGGAGTTCACAGGGGGAGAGACAGGGGAGGAGACTGAGGAGGACAGTGATCCTGAGTGGCATGATACTCAGGATATTATGCAGGTAGAGAGAGCCGAGCAGAGTGCAGAGAGGGATACTCTGGTTTCAGAGGAACCACTCTCCCAAGGCCATGGGGAGGATGACTCTGTTGCGGGGTGCTACGTTGCTCCAGCCACAGGAGCAGCCCCTCAGTCGGCAGCGTCATCCGTGGTAGGTGCTGATCCTATAGATCCATCCTGGAGGCCTGGTGATCCCAGTAAGTTACCCTCTCTCCTTTTAATTTTTTTTAGTTAGAATCTCCTTAGTTGCTATCTTGTATTTCTAATTTCTTGTTTGGTTTCTAATTTGTTTTCTCCTTTGTTTGTAGAGACCACCGATGAGTGGCGAGATTTGATTCGCAGGGTATGCACTGATACCCTGATGATCCCCATGGAGAGGACCCACACAGAGCTGTCTGTGGACGTTGGGGAGCCTTCAGCAGCCGGTAGACATACTAACATTTTTTCCCCAGTCTGGCATGTGGCCAGGATGGTATCGACTCTCTGTACAGAGTTAGCGGGGTATAGGACGGTCGAGCGCCTAATGAGGAGCCATTCTCGTGGTGAGACTGCGGCTGTCCCTCAGGATCCTGAGCCTTCTGTGCACTCAGAACGCTGGCATAGCCGGAGTCCTAGGCATGGTCATGCGCCTTCAGAGGGGTCTCGTAGAGATTGAGAAGCCACTTGGCTCTCGTAGATTTTTGTACGATACATTCTTTTGTATATTCCGGGCTCTTTGAGCATTTTGACCATGCTTAGTGCATGATGGCATTGTACATAAACGTTGATCATTTATATATATGTATATTTGTTCTGGATCAAATCCTTGGCATTCATACCTTGCTTTCTATTTCTAGTTTCCTCATGTATACTATGATGTATGTTTATATGCTTTTTAGAATGTATGCAATGGCGAACAAATGATGCAAGTGTTTACTTCCTTTTTGTATTTCATGATGCTAATACATGATAATGTAGATATAATGTGATTTTGAATTTTAGCTTCTGCAAGCAATTTTTGATACTTCATATTTGTTTTGGCAGAGTGGTGAAGGTAAACCGGTATGATGAGTAGATAAACCTGTCCCTACTCCCAACTCCATGCAACTAGTAAGATGCGAGGGCTCGTCACCAAGAGCTAGAAAGGGAACAAGTTGTGAAATATGCTGAAATGATAGTGATGAAAGATAGACAAAGCTTTGGTGGAACCAAATTGGGAAGCTACAAGCTTACTCTACCCGAGTGACTTTCATAATTTAAGATGCAACTTGCCTTGCGGTTTATCTAGACTTAGATCTATAGATGGCCACATAGTAGACAAAATCTGGGTTTTTAGGATTTTAACTCTCTTGGAATTTTGAACATCTGATTCATTTATTTTTGATTTAAGACTTCAAGATTTGAATTGTTGTGCTTATGACCTTTTGCATTTGTTTGTCAAGAGGACCCCCTATACTTTGCCCCATGCTACTAGTAAGAAGTGTGGGTTCATCACCATAGGAAAAGCATAGGCGAGTAAGGGCATTTCCATCCTTTCCTAACCCTACATCACTAGTAAGAGACGCAAGCTCATCACTGAAGGTTGGTGGGGCAAGGAAATGTGTAAAATTAAATTTTTTTGTTTGATCAATGTTTGACTCATTTTCTTGAGTAAAATGTTAGTATGTGCTTATTTCCAAATATATATATATCTGTGTGTGTGTGTGTGTGTGTGTGTGTGTGTGTGTGTGTGTGTGTGTGTGTGTGTGTGTGTGTGTGTGTGTGTGTGTGTGTGTGTGTGTGTGTGACACCATGAAGCTTCTAGAACATACCATAGGCAAGACACCTATCCTAAGAAGAAACCAAAAGTGAGAACAAGCCCGCAAATCTTGGTATGGTTACCGTTTAAGACTTTGTCATATCTAGCTTTATTTGATGACATGATTCCCAAATAATTTGATGATATCATGAAAATGGAGAGGTATGATTAGGAAGTTTATGCAAACAACATCATGAGTTTGTAATGAATTGCTTTGAGAATAAAATTCCTTGATCACGATTTGTGTACGAAACAAGCGGACAAAATGATCTTAATCTATATGAAGATGCAATGTAAATATATATAAGAAGTGCTAGCTGCTTATGTGTAGAACCGCTTGAGGTGCAGGGAATTGACTGTTTCACCAAATTCCTCACCCTCTAGCGTACATAGGAGGTATGCACCGTGTCCATAGTCCTTCATGACTCGGTATGGGCCCAACCATTTAGGCTGGAACTTCCTTCCTTCTCCGGTCTTCTTGTCGATCCGGCTGTCTAATCTTAGAACTAGATCACCTTCATATATGTCATGTTCATAGACCTTCTTGTTATATTGTTGGCAAATCCGGTCAGCATAGACTCTATGCCGCTGTTCAGCATCTAACCTAGTTTCATCTAGGCTTTCGAGTTGGGAAAGACATGCTTCTCTGTAAGCGTCTTCATCCAAAATCCCTTGTAATGAAATGTGGAGACTGGGTATTTCAACCTTAAGCGGGAGAACTGCTTCTGCCCCGAATACTAGCGAGAAAGGAGTTGCTCCCGTTGGTGTTCTTATTGAGGTTCGGTGGGTCCATAAGGCCAGATATAACTTCAAATGCCAATCTCGTTTGTTTTATTTCACAGTTTTAAGGAGAATGGCTTTCAGTGTTTTTTTTGTTGCTTTAGCCTGTCCGTTGGCTTGAGGGTAATACAAGGAAGCCGTATGATGGCTTATTTTAAATTTATTACATAGTTCGTGAACTTCGTCATTTTTAAAAGAAGTTCCATTATCTGAGATAATGACTTGCGGGATACCGTATCTGCAAATGATTTGGTTCAAAATGAACTTGGTGATTACAGAACCCGGTACAGTAGTAAGAGGCATAGCCTCTACCCACTTGGTGAAGTATTCGGTGGCTATGATTATAAAATTATGGCGATCTGTAGACGAGGGAGAGAATTTCGCTATCAAATCAAGACCCCATGTAGAAAAGGGCCATGGAGTAGCAATTGGTTGTAGAGCTTGTGCTGGCATATGAATCTCGTGGGAGAATTCTTGACACTTATGACACCTGCGTACAAATTCTACTGCGTCGTGTTCTAGAGTGGGCCAGAAATAGCCCATTCAATGTATTTTATGAGTGGTGGCATGGCCACTGAAGTGGCCTCCACACATTTCACTGTGAGATTCATGGAGAATCTTCTTGGATTCTTTTGTGTCAACACATCTCAGGAGCATTCCATCAAATGCTTTTCGATAGAGCACTTTCTCTATAATGACGTATTTGGCTGCAATAATGCATAACCGCCTTCTTTGTTGCGATGTAGCCCCTTCTAGATACGTATGGTCCATGATATAATTAATAATGTCGGTATACCAGGGACACTCAGAGATAGGAGGTCTAGTTTCAATGTAGTATACGCACTCATCGGGAAAGTCTAGATTTACTAGATCGCCTTCGTCTAATGGGTTATCAGCTAACCAATCCGCGATGATTTGTCCCTTAACGGATTTCTGATTTACAAATGTTAATTCGAATTCCCCCATTAAGGTTATAAAGTTCGTAAATGGTCCATTTTTACCATGACCCTTGTTTCTTGATTAAGCATATAGTGTCTTAAGCGTTTAGTAGCAAAGACTATGGCGAGGCATTCTCGCTCTGCCTGTGTATAACGTGTTTCATAGTCAAGTAATGTTTGACTAATGAAATAAATAGCACGCTCTCTCTTGTCATTGTCCTCTTGGGCCAACATACAGGACAGCAAGACATCGATAGCTCGTGAATATAGAATTAACGGGCGGTCTAGCTTAGGTGGCATTAGCGTTGGTGGTGATAACAGGAAATGCTTAACTGCATCAAAGGCTTCATTGCAGTCTTCGGTCCAATCAATACTATAATCTTTCTTGAGTAAATTGTTGATTGGATGGATGGCGAAGCTTAAGTCCTAGATGAATCTCCGGATTGCACCAAGTTTTCCGAGAAATGACTTGATTCTAGATTCATTCGAAGGTGGGATCATTTCGAGGACAGCCCAAATTTTGGTTGGGTCAACATCTATTCCTCGTGATGATATGATGTAACCTAGGATCTTCCCTCCTGTTACACCAAAGATGCATTTCTCTGGATTTAGTGTGACTCCGTATTCTATTAGACGTGAAAGAATGACGCGGAGCACCTCCGGGTGGTCACAACGTTTCTTGGTCTTAGCCAACAAGTCATCTACGTAGGACTCCACAATTTTATGAATTAGATCGTGAAATATATATGTCATAGCTCGCTGGTACGTAGCACCAGTGTTCTTGAGACCAAATGGCATAACAACATAGCAATAGGTTCCCCATGGAGTTATAAATGTGGTTTTAGCTTGATCTTGTTCAGATATTTTAATTTGATTGTATCTCGAGAATCCATCCATGAGAGACAAGAGTTCAAATCTAGTTGTTGCATCAACAATGACATCTATGGATGGTAATGGGAAGTCATCTTTTGGATATGCTTTGTTAATGTCTCAGAAATCTATGCAGATGCGTATCTTCCCATTCTTTTTGAGAACATGAACGATATTAGATACCCATTAAGAGTAATCGACTGGTTTGATGAATCCTACTTGGAGGAGTTTTATTATTTCCTCTTTCACCATGAGATCCACCTTAGGTTTCATGGGTCTTGATTTTTGTTTAATCGGTTTTGCATCTGATTTAGTGACGAGGTTGTGTACCGCAATGTGTGGTGCAACGCCTGTCATTTCTTTATAATTAAATGCAAAATATTTCTGATGTTCCTTGAGGATCTGAGTGTGTATTTCTACTTCTTCCAGGGCTAACGAGGATCCTAGTTTCAAGATTTTTGGTTCATCCTCCGTTCCGATGTTAACATCAATTGTTTCTTCGATCAAAGAGGTATTACCCTCTTCAAATTCAGGTGGAGCTGGAGCTAAATCCAAATCGTCCACACTTTCTACTGTGTATACGCTAGGTTCCATCATGGGATTTCTGAAGTAGGAAGATGAATGTGGGATTAAGGACAAATCTATCATATGATAGGAGAGATGTAATGCTGCATAGGCGTTTAAGTAATTTAGAGTGGTCATATCACTATCAATGTGGTCTGGGATAGTAGATTTGTTTTCATTTCTATTTAAAAGAGAATTTGTCGTTGTTCTTATCAATGGTTCATCACGAAGGGATACCATGAAACGGGTATCCTTAAACTTACTGTTTGGAGTAAAGCATGATGCCGAGGTTGCTATAGAATCGGTTAGAAGATTGTGTTCTCGCGGGATTGCTTCAATTGATATGAAGTCAAACTCCTTGCTTAAATCTAATATAACTGTTTTGTAAAGCTATAAGTGCTCGGCTTTGGTTTCATATATCTCAGAGACTTGGTTTGCTACCAATTGTGAGTCTCCTAATACCCTGATGTTATTAACATCGATCCTTTTGGCTAAAATGAGGCCAAGGAGGAGGGATTCGTACTCAGCACCATTGTTTGTACATTCGAAATTTAGTTTGAAGGAAAACGGTAGGACTTTTCCTTTAGGGGAAGTAAAGATTACACCTGCCCCCGCTCCATAACAGCATCTAGCTCCATCAAAATGGAGTGTCCAATATTTAGCTGGGAATATGGGCGCTGGGATATTTGTTGTGTTTGCGCATTCTACTTCCACCATACAGAGATCCTCTGTTGGAAGAGAACCAACTCCTAGGGAATATCCCATGCCTACAGAATCAAATGGTAAGAACATGGGTAGATCCTGTTCCAGTAATTCAATGATTTTTGTAGTAGTTCCTAATGATACCGTTTCTACAATGTTAGCCTCATCTTTTGAGGCTGGGATTATCTTGACTAGATTCATAGTCTCAAGATCCGTTGTAGGTACCAAATTTTCCTCTGGTTTTGCGTCAGTGGGTTTATTAAGTTGGTTTGTTGGAAGTTCAAATTCTGAGTGCATGCCTGGTATTTTCTTTAAGTCAACTAGGTGTATATCGAATGGCTTTGGATCACCTTTGGCTACAAACACCTTTCCTAGATGTAAGAATCTTACTTCTTGGAATAACGTAGAAGGGATTGCCTTCATACGGTGTATCCATGGTTGGCCGAGGATCATATTATAGTTACTTTCCCGATCTATAATATAAAAATCAGTCAGGATTGTTTTGGGTCCTAAGGTGACAGGTAGTATTATAGTCCCAATCGAAGTGGCTTTAAGGCTATCATAGCCTCTCAATGTATTTCGAGTGGTGGAACAATTTGTTTCCCCATATCCTAGTTTTTGAAGGAAAGAGAAGGGGACTATGTTAACTACTGCCCCATCGTCAACCATTGCTCGTTTTACGTAGTTATTATAAACCCATACTTGTAAGTGTAAGGTTGGATCACCTCGGCGTGCAATCTCAGCATCTGTAGGCATTTTACTTATTTTGAATATGAATTTGACATCCTTATCCGGCTGCCCCGGAGGGTGGATATCAAAGTCTACATGGTTCACTTGTGTTTCTAGAGGTGGAGTGATGTTAATTAGATGACCTAAACCTAATGCCTCCAGAAGAGCAGCCCTGTGGGTAAGAGAATTCTTCAGTAAGTCCAAAAATGAAATGTGCGAGAAGGTTTTTGTTAGGTCGTTAATAAAATCATAGGCACCTACGGGTTTTTCTACTATTTGTTGGCTCTTATCTGTTTCTGGCAGGTGACTTGGACTTGGCTGAGAGAAATACTCTCGTGTTCTTGTTATAGCTTCGATGGGTAGTTCGACGTCTAGTTCTACTAAACTGACTATCTTGGGTCTCGACTGACTTCCTAATTGTGGCACAACCGATGGATTTAGTGAGGTCGAAGCTTCATGATCATTGCTTCCCGTCATTATGCTTTTGTCTGTCCCATTTAAGTTTAGCCTATTGTTATCATGATTTGGGAGTGGATCATTAAAGATCTTAAGGGGAGCATTCTGAGGGGAAACTGTCCCTGTGAGTGTGTTTGGTGGTGGTGACACATGATCCGCCAAGAACAAATTTGTGAAGAACTATCTTTGTTCCTCTGGCAAACGTTGCATGAATTTATTGTAGTCACGACATGTTCTAGTGTCATGGCCTCGAATTTTGTGGAAACCACAATATGAATTGGGATTGTAATTCCTGTTTTGTTGGTTCGGTGTATATTGTGGCCTAAAATTCTGATCAAATTGTTGCCTATTAGGATTAAAGTTTTGCATTTGTTGTTTCTGGTTTTGATTCTGGTTTTGATAACCAATTGAGTTTTGGCTTAGACCCTGTGTGGGATTTCACCATTGTCGTTGTTGTTGTTGAGGATGATTAAAATCCACTGTATTGATTGTTGGGGTAAAGTTGTTGTTTCGTTGATTGTTCATTGGTGAAGAAGTATTCATAGTATTTACCTTTTTAGGTTGATCGGTTACCCCATCTGTTGTCACCCCGCGGTTTTTGTTAAGGATTTTAGGTCCTTGATTGATAGTCGTGGTAGTAGGATAAGTTGTAGTGTTCTTGCTGGAGGTGATTAACCTCCCGTTTGTTCCATATGTCTTACGACCACTATCTATTGCCGCTTGATCTATTCGGAGAGTGCTCTCAAGTACTTCATCGTAAGTCCTTAGTGGGAATTTCTAGACTTCTTCCTTTACTTCTCTGCTGAGAGAATGAAGGAATAAATCACATAGTTCCATTTGGTCCATATTTGGAGCACTGGCTGAGGAATAGAGAACTGTACGCCATCTCTAGATGAAATGAGCAACAGATTCATTATGTTCCTGCTTAATGTGTAAGAACTCCGTGATTCCTGTTCTTAACAGTTTGTTCATGTCGAATGCCTTAATGAACTCTGAAACGAGTTGTTTAAATGAATGGATTGAAGCCTCAGGTATTCTATAATACCAATCGAGAGCGATGCCTTCCAAAGTTTTGGGGAATATTTTAGCAACAACCCCATCCCAAGGGAGTAGTTCTCATATGGCTGTAGCGTAAGCCTTGATATGTGCGTTCGGATCTCCCTCACCTTTGTACTTGGGTAGATCGGGAAGGGGTCTTGAAAGCATGACGCTTTGTATGGTGAAGTCTAAGGGCTCTTTCAAATATTCTGAATAAGTCCCTATTGCATAGGTTTCGACCATTGATGGTGCTTGCTGAGGGAGTGGTGGTGGAATGGGTTGTTGACATGGCATAGCATATGCATTAGTAGGGGCATAAGGAAGCACCTGTGTTTGAGCAAGCATGCCGGGAGAGGAGAACATATCCCCTTATGGTGATTTGGAGTACATGTTTAAGTATGACGGGGTATTGTCCAGGAATGGATTGTTTTGTATTAGATCGGGAGGAACAGTGTAAGAGGTGATGGGCCTAGTTGGCGTTTGTTGTGAATACTGAGGAGGCATGCCCAATGTGCCTATTCATGTGAGGAGGTCTACTTGGCTAGGATGGTGTGGGGGATTGGAACTTCCTGCTTGCATGAATTGAGAATTTTGACTTCCTTGAGCAAGTTCTAACCCTCTCACTTTTTCTACTAACGTTGAAATGACTTCATTTGGTGAAGTCACGGTGCTTTGCCTTAGCGGCGTTTGTTATATACCTTGGTGTTGTATAGGCATGTGATATCCCATTATGAACTGATCATTGTCCTGCCAGGTTTCTCTAAGGGCATTTCCTATAAGTAGTGGCATGGAGGTATTTTCTTGAAAAGAGGCATCGGGTTGTATTCGTAAACTCCCTATAGGTGGGTACATACTCCGAGAGCGTTGTTCACTCCTAGGATAACGTATTGGCTGTTCATCATCTAAAACTAGGTATGGATCTGATTGTCTACTAATTTGTGGTCCCTGATCTAACTCTTCAGTTTGAAAAGATGAGTTATCTATGATCTTTGGAGTTTGTGTTGACAACTGGTTAGTTGAGTAGTTGTCACCCCATATTGAGAGTGAGGGTGATGATTGCCTATTCTGTTGGGCGTAGTATGCCTTAAGACCCAAGAGGGGTCTGCCATATGCATCGAATCCTGACATATTCAGGGGGTATATGAATACCCGCAGAATAATGGGAAGGAGCGAAGGTGGATGAAATAAGATGAAACTCTTAAAGAGAAGGTGAAATAGTTGTTTGCTTCACGTCAGGTTCACCAATTTTGTACGATGGAAAAGCAACAGGCAAGCTTGGGAATCTACAAGTAACTCTTCCTTGCACTCGACCTCCCGAGGTTGTGCCGAGACAGCCGGTGTGGATGGGATATGCGTGGGATGCAGACAGACTAATTAGGCAATATGATGTCTTCGACGCACACTAGTGGAATTTGCAAATCTAGGACAAAGAAGGCCCTCCTAACCTGAACTAGTGTGATAGATCGATCAACAAGGATGACTGCTCGAAGGCTCCAATCAATATCAAGTTCTGGCGTGATTCAGTCTATAGGTTGTGGTATACGTGGAAAATGACCTCGGATACTTTCGTGTATGTCCCCAGATAAGGTCATAGGACGGATGATAAATATATTTGATTCTATGGGTGATTCTCTGGCCTAGTCTAGAATTCTTTAGCATTGTTAGCTGCTATGTCTATTAAGGATAACTGTTCGATGATGATAGGTGGAAGTGGAGTAGATCTGAATACTAGTGTATGTAAGCCAACATCTATGTCTGATTCACCTATGGGCTTGTTAGGTTGCGGGATTTCTGGATCGCAACCGTAGACTCTTGGTTGTTGCGGTCCTGCTATGGTCATGTATGAATTCAGTCCCTGATCCCTAGTATCTAATAATCATATGCTTTCTCAGCCTCTATATTCAAAATTAATAGCTGTGCAATCTTCTCAGAGTACCTCATAGGTGTTCTTGCAACCTGAATTCTTAGGCTAGTATCTATGTCTGTGAGAATGTCTCCTGCATCTGGCTGTGGGACCAAAGGATCACAACCAAACGTTTGCTCTCTTTCAAGCCCTTCTACAGTCATGTGGATATGAACTTAGGGTAATCTGTAGTTTGGTTTATTTGACCAAAATGTGTGTGCTTGGTCATCTTCTATATTTAATCCCCTCAATTGAGAGCTGATCTGTTGTAAATCTGTTGTTGTTTGGAAGATTTGGATTCTAAGATTCTGGTCTATGTCAACTATTGCTGTGACGAGATTAGGTTGAGGCATGATTGGCTCAAATACGTATTCTCTGGGCTCCCTAGGTCTCGTGATTGTCATACAAAAGCAATAACATAAATCTAACTGCAACAAAGTGAAATTTAACTATTTTGAATATATCTATAACATATATGATTTCTCTATTTTTGTATTTTCTGAAGAACTATTTGAATGAATCTAAAAGAGTAACTGTTAACATATCTAGAATTTTGACAATTAATCTAATGATGAAATTAAAACAAGCAAGATAGCTGAGTGTAGCTATTTGTCTGTGCAATTGTGAATCTATTCTAAACAATAAAATAATTGACTTAATCTATTTGCAAGGCTCTCAATCCTACCTCAAAAGTGAGGAGTGAATCATAGTTTCTCATAAACTATCAATCCCCACAGCTTCCATGGCAACATCAAGAGCATAATTGACTGAAATAAAGTAATTGGCTACTTTATTTGATATATTTCTAACTAGAACTTTGAAAGCTAGAACCTGGATTCTGCAGAAGAGTGGCGAATCCGATGGTGTGTGTGATCTTGTCCCCTCAGTGTGATCTCCTCGTTCCTTCGTATTCACGTGGATCCAGAAAAGCGTGTAATGCTAGCATCAACAGAAGTAGATATTGGGACAAAGGCAGCTCAAGATACAGACTGAATACAATGCGAGTAGGAGAGGGATAGTGTAAGAGTACAGAGCTTGGCTTATGCAATTCCTAGCGGGGTTTATTGTGAGTCATACAACATGAAACGTCCAGAACCTGAAACTATCTTGTTTGAAGAACAAAACCTATAACTTTTAATGGTTTCCTATTGAAAACAAACTATTCTACTCCAATGGATTGGATGAAATAACAACAACACTTGCACAAGATGGATATGTGGCTTCCTAACAACAAAACAATACTAACTAGGCATGCAATGAAAGCAACTAAGATCTCTAAGCAAAATGAAAATAAATATATTGCAGAGAGAAATTCAGAGGAAAATTTGAGGGGCCATTTGCTTGAGCACAAGCCATCTATTTATAGTATTTGCATTTACCCAAGGTAAAAACCAAATAAAACTCTTAAACTATAAACAATGGAAAAACACTATTCCAGGGAACCAGAATCATAAATGCAAGCTTATGGCGGTGAAAGAAAGCTGGTGAAACGTTGAAATTACGTGAGTCGTGTTAAAAATGCTTTCTGGAAAATGTGTTCAGGACAGCTGCTCTGAGCAGGGTGGCGGTTACAGGACTGCCACCCTGATTAGGGTGGCGGTTACGAGACCACTGCCCAGGCAGGGCGGCGGTTTCGTAACGTAAGAGCGAAAGGTCAAGAAAAGAGGAAAAAAGAGAAAAAAAAAGATGCAGGGGCTAAGCGGGGCATGTGGGATGTTAATGCATGTTTAGAGAGCTTTTCCGGATCCTGAACACCTTGTGAGGAGACCTGTATCATCATTGGGGCACTTGTTACGTTGTTCTGGCAGTATAGTACCTCACAATTTTGGGTACGTACAGTAACACATTGGGATAATCTCTTAGAATGGTGCGATGTGAGAATTGCATTATCTATAAGGTTTTACAGAAGCAATGTGCCCACGGCTATAAAATACTACTATGGTAAAGAAACCGCTTCCTCCCATATCCAAGCTTTTGAGATAGCCTGGATGGGAAGCACAAAATCACTACTACCTTCATTATGGGTTCACAAGTTGTATTCCACCCTATAAGGTTGTGCATGCGCATGGTGCATTCATTCTGAGACATGCCAACAGACATGAAATTGGTAATGGTTAGTGACTGATCTTGTTCAAACATTCAAGTATCGGATTACAAAACCCTTGGTGGATAAGGCATTGCAGGTCGTCAAGTCCCTTACCATTGGAGATATTGCCATGAAATAAGATAGGCTATGTGAGTTGGTAGGTGAACCTAGCTTGGAGTTGTAATTTGAGGAAGAAAAAATACAGTTTGAGCGCACATGTATGGAAAAAAAAGGGAAGATGGTGTATGTTATTGATGGAGAAGAAGTAGAAAACTTGGATGGTGACCATTCAGAAGGGATGCGTGAGGTGGTAGACAGTACTGATGAATGGGTGCATGCCTATAATAAGCCTTTAAAGATAAATAAGGTTAACATTGGCCCAGATGAAGAGCCTAAGGAGGCTATCATTGAAGACTATTGGTCAGAGAGGAAAGTCTCCAAGATCATTGATCTTTTACGAGAGTTTGAGGATTTATTCCCATGTGGGTATCATGAACTCAAAGGTGTTCACCATTCCTTGGGGGAAATGAGAATTGAGTTGAAGGAAGGTGCATGCTCAGTCCAGAAGAGACCATACTAAATGAATCCTAACTTACTCGTGAAGGTCAAGGAAGAAATAGATAAGATGATAATGTCGGGCATTATTAAAGTTGTTGAAGAGTCAGAATGGATAAGTCCAATGGTAATTAACATCAAGAAGGATGAAAGGATAAGGATCTATGTTGATTACAGGGAATTGAATGTAGTATGTATCATTGATCCTTTCCGAACCCTATTTACTAAAGAAATATTGGAGGAAGTGGCAGGGTGCGAGGTCTATTCGTTCAAAGATGGATTCTTGCGCTATCACCAAGTAAGGATTGTGAAGGAGGACCAAAGGAAGACAACTTTTGCCAATGAGTGGGGAAGTTTTTCCTATACAGTCATGCCTTTTGGGTTGAAGAATGCGCCTACTGTGTTCTCGTGTATTGTGGTACAAGCTTTCAAGAACTTCATCCATACATTCCTTCAAGTCTACCTGGATGACTAAACGTTATATGGGTTAGTGAAGGATCATTGTGACAACTTAAGGCTGATGTTTGAAAGGTGTCGACAGTTGAGGATATCCCTCAACATTAAGAAATGTGTCTTTTCTACCCCGTTTGGAACATTATTGGGGCACATCATATGTAAGGAGGGCCTACTAGTAGATCCCACAAAAGTTGCAGTAATTGTGGGATTGAGGGAGCCTACTAGTCAAAGCACAATGCGTGGATTTCTTGGGCATATAGGGTACTACAGGAAGTTCATCAAGAGATATGTCAAGATCATCATGCCTTTAAAATATTTTCTTAGACATAAAAGTGCCTTTCATTGGGGAGAGGCGCAACAGAAGGCATTCAAAACTTTAGAGGATAGGCTGGCAACCACGCCCATCCTACGTTTCCCTTCTTGGGATAAGCCTTTCCATGTTCATGTGGATGCCTCAGGGACCACCATTGGAGTAGTACTTGCACAACCTAGTGAGGGGATTATTGATCATCCCTTGTGCTTTACAAGTAGGAAATTGACACCAACATAGCATAATTACACTACGACTGAGCGCGAGGCATTGTCAATGATCTACGCGCTTCATAAATTTAGACAATATTTTTTGGCAACCCCTTTTATATTTTACACTGACCATATGGAATTGAAATACTTGGTGAACAATCCTATTCTACAAGGGCACATATGTCAGTGGGTGCTATTGTTCAAAGAATTTGAGTTTACGGTGGTTGTCAAACCACGAAAAAGTAATTCCGGACCTGATCATTTGTCTAGGATTGATTCAGGTGAGGATGCACAAAACATTAAGGATACCATGCTAGATGCACAACTATTTAGGCTATGGCACATGCCCTCATACTTAGAAGATATTGCAGTATTTCTCAAGACAGGTGTAGCATTAGAAGGGATGAAGACAATGGATAGAAAGTGGTTATCCATACACGTCGCGCCCTACATGTTAATTAGAGGAGATCTATATAAAATGGGTCATGATGAGGTTCTGCGCCGATGCATGTTAGAACATGAGTGTGTTGCAGTTATGGAAGAGGTGCATGGTGGGATTGCAGGAGGAAACTATGTGGGAAATGCAACCGCAAGGAATATTCTACTCATAAGACTTGGTGGGAGACCATTTATCAAGATTGCATTGAGTTTTACAAGGCCTATGACCATTGCCAGTCCCTTGGAAAACCTAGAAAAAGGGATGAAATGCCCTTGCGACCAATAGCCAGCGTGGAACCATTTGAGAAGTGGGCTATCAAGAAGTGGATAAAAAGTGGTTAGTGATACGCGCCGCACCCTACATGCTAGTCAGTGGAGATTTGTATAAAATGGGTTGTGAAGAGGTTCTGCACCGATCCCTGCTAGAACATGAGTGTGTTACAATTATGGAAGAGGTGCATGGTGGGATTACATGAGGAAACTATGCGGGAAATACAACCACGTAGAAGATTGTACTCACAGGGCTTTGGTGGGAGACCATTTATCAAGATTGCATTGAGTTTTTTAAGGCCTGTGACCATTTCCAGCGCCTTGGCAAACCTGGAAAATGGGATAAAATGCCCTTGTGACCAATAACTAGCGTGGAACCATTTGAGAAGTGGGCTATCAAATTTTTCGGACCAATCTCACCAGTGACGTGAAGGATTGGTTCACGATATATCCTCACTTGTACTGATTACTTGACAAGGTGGGTAGAAACAACACCTACTAAGGATTATACAGTGGCTACCGCTACTAGATTTTTATGAGAAAACAAAATCAACAGGTATGGATTCCCATTGAGTTTGACAAGTGATAGAGGTATGCACTTCGTCAATGAGATGGTCAGGATTTCATTATCAGAATTCATGGTGGAACATCACAAAAATACCCCCTATCACCCTCAGGCAAATGAAACTGCTGAGGCATTTAGCAAAATACTTACTCAAATGTTGACTAAGATATGTGATGTTGGTAGACAGGATTGAGATGACAAAGTATCAGTCGTTCTTTGGGCATATAGGACAACCTACAAGAGGTTGAATAAGGCCACACCATTTCAATTGGTGTTTGGCATGGAGGATGTCCTACCAATTGAATTCATGTTACCTTCTTTGCGTATAGCGCATGCAGGAGGATTAGATGATGAACAAGCGTTGGAAGAAAGAATTGAAAAGTTGATGCAGTTGGATGAAAGATGATCACTCGCCAGGTGGAGCCAGACAACTGAAAAAGCAAAACAAAAGGCATGACATGATCATCACATTAAGAACAAGAAGTTTGAGGTTGGGAAGATGGTCTTATTATATGATTCCAAGTTTCTATGCCATCCTGGGAAGTTAAAAGTCCATTGGTTAGGTCCCTACATCATCTTGTACATCCTTGATTCAGGCGCGTGCCAGTTACAAGTGCTGGATGGGATGAAATTTCTAGGACACTTCAATGGGAGTAGGCTAAAGCCCTACTATAAATAAGTCTTCTTGGTGTTTGTAAATAAGGCAATATTGCCAGTTAGTTTAGGATTTCCCTTAATGAATTTTATTTTTCTTATGTTTCCCTTTCTTGTTGTTGTTTTGTGTTGTGCCTTGGGCGCTGTTAATCTCATTAATTTTTGAAGGTTGTAACTACGCAGAGGACCGCGCATCATTTTAGTGTGGGGTGGAGCAAGGTGGAAGAAATTGAAGTGTGAAGCACCATGAAGGATTGCGTTGGAAAGCCCAGTTGAATGGACCTGGGAAGGAAGTACATGCAAGGAAAGGTTAAAAAGGATGGTTGATGTCAGGGTAAGACTACATTGTAGATCCATACAAAATTGGAAGAAGTGCAAAAACAACACGATGTAGGAAAGAACAAAAATCATGATAGAAGAAGTGCCTTCGGTGCTGGTGATGTGCGTGTAAGAGTCTCCTATCAAGATGGATTGGATGCACTCCAGAAGGTTGGGGAATTGTTCGCGCAGGATGGGGCGCGTGAGGGAAGGCGCTAAAGACGAGTTTGTTGAAAAATCCACATTAAGTGTTAAAGTATGGTGGTAGGTGAAGTGGCATTTAATGCTAAAAGTGGGAAAAACTATAAATAGAAGGTCATGCACTTCATTATTTACTTTGCGAATACAAAGAAAGAAGAGCTTTTGCGAACTAGGGTTTCTAGAGTTGATCCGTGTGAAGAAAAATTGGAGGAATTTGACCGTGAGTGACTAGTTTGGATCTGCATACTGGGAGGGAAATAATTCATGGGTGTGGGAAGAGTTGTGGAGAAGCGTTGTCTTGTGAAGGGGATATTCCTATTAGGGTTTGGTAGCTAGGGCACAAGTTGGAAAGGAGTTTCTTCACAAGTTCAAGATCTAAACTTGGAAAGGGTAGAGAAGCAGAGCAAGAGACATTGAAGTGCAGAGAAAACCCACACAATGGCACCCCAAAAACTAGTTGTAACACCTAAAAAGGGCAAGGGAAAGGGAAAGGGAAAACAATAAGAAACCACTACAGGTACCAATGAGGAATGGTATGTAGAAATGCAGTACCCAGATGGGGTTTCACTTGGGATGGAACGGGAGTCCCACTTGAGAAAAATGATAGTAAGTGACTACAATCATCTCACGAAAACAATTGAAAATGAAATGGAGTTGGAGTTAGTGCACCTGACTAACCAGAGAACACCTTAGGGGTTACCAATTTATAGCGACAAAGTCAAGGTGAAGTTAGAGAAGGCAGGATTATTGCAACTCAATGAGTTTCCCTAATTTAGAAAGCCAGAGCACCTCTATCAATGGCTAATGTCACGTGTACATGAAGACCACTTTCAGTTCACATGGCACAAGATGTGCATAACCCCTCAACTAATTTCAAAATCCATAGGCCTTATCTATGAGGGAGAGAGCTTAGAGGATGACCTATGCGACAAGGAAGAAATTAAGGAAATAGTGGCCACATATGCGTATAAGAAGGGGTTAAGGTACTTTGATATTGGGGACATCCAAGACCCAGTGATGAGAATGGACACACGTCTGGTAATAAAACTTAACGCGCAAGAAAGATGGACGTAAGTAAACAAGTCCTGGTTGAATGTTTGTAGAAAAATATTAGAGGGCACAATCTCCAATATGTCTGCATCCATTACAGATGAAATTATCACCAGCGCACAGGAAGGAGACAAGATTCTCTTTGGTAATGTCCTCTTAACCATTATTTTCTTAGAGATCGGAGTACCAGATGCAACAGACAAGTTTGTTTGGGAGTACCCAGAGGAACCCCCTCGCCTATAAAAAGATTTGAGAAATAGAATTGTGATAACATGACGCCCGTTCACAAGGTGCATCTTGAAAAATGGTATACGTGCTTAAGGAATGTGTTCGGGGTAAAATGGATAATACCGGAACAACTGCCAGTGCTTACAGTAGGAGAAACTGAGTTTGTTGTATACCAACACTTTTGTATTAGTAGGTTCAAGTTGACTGATGAAACCATGAGCCCATGATGCAAGCTCCCATTCTCCTTCACAGCTCAATACTTCCAAGTGGGAGTTAACAAGTTCAAGGAGTCCAAGAAGTTAAGGCTTAACCTTGGAAGTTTGGGCCGGGACCACAGGGAGATGCGCAGGACGTTGGTCTACCCCAACAAGCGCACGTACGTGGGAAATTACATGTCACATGAAGTCCATATGGTGAAACCCCTGACTCTGGATATTGCAGTGAAGTTTGCGGCATGTGTATACCTTCGGATAAGGCCCAATTTTGAGAAGGGAACTTATCTTGAAAATGAGATAGCTATACCTAAGGACCTAATAGGTAGGGAGAAGACCATGCCAAGGAAAAAGGAGATAGAAGAAATGCGGAAAAAGGCACCAAGTACCCAAGATGCATAGGTAATAGACGCCCTAGGAAAAAGTGCTAGAACAAGTACTTACATGCGCAGGAAGAGGTCCCTAGTCAAAGAGGAGGTTCCAGAACTAGAAAAGCTTATCGCAGAGGAGAAATCACTAGAGGAAGAGGAAGATAAAGCAGAGTCTCTTATACTGGAATCCATAGTTAGGAAGAAATAGAAGGTGATGGAGGAATCTGACTTGAAGGAAATAGAGAGCTTGGAGAAATACATAGGTGAGAGGGATGACGATGAAGAAAATGATCCTGAAGGGGACCAAGGAGCACTTGTTTTTAGCATTCATGATTAAGAAGAAGAGGGTGGAGAAGAAGGACAAGAGTTCCTTTTCATGTGTGGCACAAGGGTAGTCAGGAGGAGGAAGGCACCCATAATATATAGAGATGTGAAGAGGTTGACACGTAGGATCAGAAAAATCCAAGCCTCACAAAGGAAGAAGTAAATGAGGTGGCAGAAATCGAAGCAACGAAAATCATTGAAGCCTTGGTAGAACAAGAATTGGAGTGCAACATTGATCTATTGATGAATGAGGATAAGGAAGAAAGTGCAGGAAAATATCATGACAACACGGGAGGCCCCAGTCTTTCAGTAATTATTCCTAAGGGCATGCACACAGGGGGAAAGTGCATGGAGATCCAGAGGCAAGGAATGAACTACATTAATGATCCCAGCAAGGTGTTTCCTGCACGCTTCCAAAGCACAATCCCAATAGATCAACTCTTGGTAATGAAGTCCTTTGATGAATAAGGTGCATACCCTCAAATGAGGAATATGCTCTCTTGGGAAATTGAGTCCCGCATCAATAAGCCAGAGTTCGAGGTAAGCCTGGGGGCCCTAATGAAAATTCCTAAGTCAAAATGAGATAACCCCTTGGTAAATGCTCATTAGCTTTTAGACGAGTAGTTATGAAACGCACTTAACAAGGTATCAGTTGAGGTTGAATCTAGGATCTTTGGACAGAATGTCAGGATAATATTTCTAGAAGAAAAAATAGAAAAGAAGGAGGATGAACTAGAAGGGAAGGCCAAGGGTTTAAAGCAGGAGGAGCTAATTAGCGCTCAGCTAAAGCATGAAATTAGGGAAGAAAAGGCCAGGGTGTTTGAATTACATAAGAAAGTAGAATCCATCACAGATTCCATTGTTTTGAAGCATCCAGACATGGCACCGCCCGTGAAAAAGTATGGATCTTCCCTTGAATGCCTTGAAGACTTAACGTGCATCTTCATAATGGAGAGGCAACCTCTAGCTTTAGAATCCATGGAAGAACTAGCAGCGTGCCTGGAGAAGGAGGATACATTAAAGGTAATAGCAATCATGGCTGAATACAACAAAGTCCTTGTTGATTTAAAGAATACTGCCCATACCACTGAGGCCGTATATGACAACTGTGTAGACAAAGATAACGTGGCGAGTATTCTGGTCTCCAACTATGAATTAGAGCTTAAAGAGTTCCAAGAGAAGAAAAAAGGGAACAAATCAGAGTAGGATAGAATCCTGGCCAAGGTTGAAAAGAAGTTAGAAGCTATTGAAGCCCTAAGGGGTATAATCAAGAACCGACTAAAGGAGCTATACCCACAGATTACCAGAAGGATGGACGTGCTTGAGGACGTGAGCAAGGAGTTGGAAAAAAATGTTGACACTATGAACACTCAAGATGGATGGAGTTTTAGGGAGGTAAGTGCCCTAGTTGGCGATCTCTGCCAGAGAGCGCAAAATGAGGTTGATGCCTGGAACAACTTGGAGGCCAACTTGAAAAAATATTTTCCTAGTTTGTTGCAATAGTGCCATCACTTCCCCATTCTTTCTTCTTTCTTAAATTATTCATCCTCTTATTCTTTTCCCAAGAATGAAGTCTATTTATGATCCTTTATTCATTGGAGAAATGTTCCCGTGGGTGGAGAATAGGCATAGTGTAGGGTGATGTTGGGCCCCTAAAATATTGACTAAGAACACCAAGGCGCATGGGCATGCAAGGCCTAGGCTAAAGGATGGGTGTGCAAGAAGAAGGCGCGTAAGGCATGGTTCTAGGAGGGTTTTAGAAGGGCCGTGTTGCACGCTAGCAGAACAAGGTCTCAGGATTTAGCCATATTTGGCATATCAGGCAAGACACGAGAAAAGCATGACTTGACTGTGCATGCAACAATAGGAATGTTGTGGTAAAAAGTAAATAGTTGTCGTAAGTGGTCCAGTAATGTTAAAATGTCAAAGTTGGGGTAAGTAGAGAAGTAGGGTCTACATGATTAGGAATTAGAAATATTATATTGGTAATAAGGACAAGGAGTGAGGTCATAAATATTTTGTATATTTTATTTGTAAAAAGTCTAAAAATGTGGAACCCATGTGAAATGATAAGGTTTATCTTATCTTAAAAGATAAGCTTACATGTACAGATAAGAGTTAAGGTATGGAATATGATTCGTCAGAGTGGATTTCTTATCCTATCTTAGAGATAAGATGGATAAGCCTAGAAGTCTATAAATAAAGAGGCCACCCCCCTCATTTAGCATAGAAGGAAGTAGTGAGAAATATTGTATATAAGTGTGTAAAGGAAGCCATCAGTTTAAAGGTGTGTTGAAGAAGCCATTAAGAGGTGTAATTGTGAAGTTTCTCCCATAGTATTGGTGGAATGCAAGTGAAGTCAATAACACTTGAAGTACCTCATGGGTGAGATTGTAACAATTTCATGCTAATATTATAATTTACTCTGATATTTCAGATTTATCATCATTCCTTTTTATCATAGTCTATGGTATTCTTGTGTTATGTTTGTTGTGTTTCCAGATTACATCCACCAAACTAAAGGCTGTGCATTAGTAAATAATCATAGCACGAGGAGTTCCCGGTGAAGAATTATCATAGTGCCGGATTGGTGATGACATTTTGGTTCCGTTGCCGGGACCATTCCTCGTTGGTGGATTTTCTGGAGAGATATTCCCACTTAGTCAAAAATCAATTGGAGGGTAACCTTATTTTTACTGTGCATAGTAGTTACCATGGTAAAGTCATTTTTGCCGTGAATAGTAGTTACCATGGTAAAGTCATTTTTGCTGTGAATAGTATTTATCACAGTAAAGTCACTTTTTACCGTGAATAGTATTTACCGCAGTAACTTCACTTTTTACTGTGAATAGTGTTTACCACAGTAAAGTCAGTTTTTACCGCAGTAAGTCAAGTTTTACCATAGTTACCGTGGTCATTTCTATTTTACTGTAGAAAGGTGTAAAGTCACTTTCTATTACAGTGATTCCAATTATTTGTGCACATAAGTCTTGTTGATTGTACTTGTGGGTTGGTATTTTACGGTGGTTACTTTTGAAAATGGGGAAGATTCCTGTTTTTTCAGCCCAATCTAATGAAGATGCTTCCTCTTTCATTCAAGAGTTTAAACGATCTTGTATTTGTAATGGCCTTATAAGAAGGGAACAATGGACTGAATTTTTTCCTACCTTTTTGGATGGTTCAGCACTTAGGTGGTTTGAAACACTAGGTGAAAATGTGAAAAATTCATGGGATTTATTAACTGAAAGTTTTCTTGAAGAATTTGGTGAACAACAGAAATATGCAGATCTCATGATCGAGATCACAAAGCTATCCCAAGGAGAGAAGGAGAAGATAAGGGATTATCATGCTCGTGTTCTAGAGCTAAGGAGGAAGCTCGATGCCCAGATTCGGAAGGAAGGATTAGCGGATGGGTTGATGAATGGCGTGGATAATCTCCTATGTAAGCACTTCATTCTTGGGATGAAGCCAGAGATCAGACAATGAGTGAAGTATGACTGCCCAGCTACCATTGAACAAGCAAAGGAGATTGCAAGAAGGCAAGAAGAAAGCATGGAAGAGGAGCCCAAAGAAATTGTTGCTAAAGTAGAGCCTACACCAGCACCTTTGGTCCAGAATCCACAACCACTCCCGGTGAGCACAAATATTTCTCCTAGTACATCTACTGAGTATGAAGATCTGCTAAAAAAGATGGGTCAGTTAACTATTAATCTTCTTCAAGGAAAAGAATTTAGTTCTCAGGGAGGAGATAGAGGTCCAAAAAGAAATATTTCTGAAGTTGTATGTTATGGTTGTTATAAAAAGGGTCATTATAAGTATAATTGTCCAGATAGAGCTTCTACATCTGGTAAAGGAGATAATGATAAAGGAAAAGCACCTGTGAATTCTTTTGATGTAGTAGATAAGAGCAGAAATAATGAAGTAGATGTGTTTGTAACAAAAAGAAAGAAAGAAAAAGATAATCAAGATGGAAATGATCCTAAGAAGATGAAAGGAGAAACTAGTAAGAAACATAGGAGAAGAAAGTTGGGTGTGCAGGATTTTCTGATTTCACAGGGGCAAGGACCATACTCCATCTTGGAAGATCTGTCCAAAAGGCCTGCAAATATTACATATGGTCAACTCTTGGCTATGTCTTCTGAGAAGAGGCGGGAGTTGCGAAGTGGACTCAATGCTCGACGAAGGAAGGAGGTTGAGGTCCCTGTTTTGGAGGCAGAGGCGGATCCCTATGCTCCACAAGCTGAGGTATTATGTAATGGTATTTCAATTCATGATGTCTTAGTTGATGGAGGTGCTGCAGTTAATGTAATGACCGAGTCTGTAATGAATATGTTGGGTTTAAAAATTGATCGCCCTTCAACACTTATGTTAAGGTCATTAAATAAAGGAAAAACTAAACCAGAAGGTGTAGTTTCAAATGTGGCAATATCTGTTATGGGTGTTGTATGTGTGGTAGACTTTCAGGTGATGAAAAATGGTACTGTTGCGTACCCAATGCTGCTGGGAAGACCATGGCTAAGGAGAGTTCATGCAAGAAACTACTGGAATGAAGGTTTCATGACACTTGGACGTGGTAGAGAGAGGGTGAAGATAAACGTGATCCCTCGACATCATAAGGCAGAACCTGTGGATTCAAGTGATGAAACTGATGATTGGACATCCTCTGATTACTCTAGTACCAGTGAAGTGGACACTGAAGATGAAGAAAGTGAGGTTGATGTTTCAGTCATGGATATCCTTCCAGTCACACCAACTCATGACCCCATAAAATTATCTGAAGAAGAAGTTGATGATCGTCTCCAACAAATAAAGATTGGTGATGCTGTGATGGAGAGTGAGAAGGAATCCTACCTCCAGCTCTTTCGAAGGTACATACACATATTCACTTTTGATTACAAGGAACTCCGTCAAGTAAGTTGGGTAGAACATTCTATTGAGCTGGTAGATGGTGCTAAGCCCATAAAGCAAATGCCATATAGAATGAATCCTAATTTTTCCAAGACTGTAAAAGAAGAAATAGATAAGTTGCTTGATGCAGGATTCATATTTGCTGTGGAGAATTCAGAATGGGTTTCTCCCATTGTGATCTCAATAAAAAAGAATGGGAAGCTACGCATTTGTGTTGATTACAGGAAGCTCAATAAGGCAACAAAGAAGGATCATTACCCTCTTCCATTTTCAGATCAGATCTTGGACGAAGTAGCTGGCCAGGAGTGCTATAGTTTTGCTGATGGATATAGCGGCTACAACCAAGTTCGTATAGCAGAGAAAGATCAGCTGAAGACCACGTTCACCACTCCTTGGGGAATGTTTGCTTATAGAGTTATGCCTTTTGGGTTGTGTAATGCTCCGGCAACATTCCAGCGTTTGATGAATAGGGTGTTCGAACCCTACATTGGGACCTTCATCAGAGTATTTCTGGATGATTTTTACATCTATGGGAGCAAGTTGGACCACCTGCACCAAATGGAGACAACATTTCAAAGGTTAGATGAAGCACAAGCCTCACTAAACCCTACAAAGTGTGTCTTTGGATGTTCTAAAGGCGTTTTGTTAGGGCATGTTGTATCCAGAGATGGTATTGGTACTGATCCTGATAAAGTTTCAAAAATCAAAGAGTTACCATTTCCTATGAATAGAAGTAAGTTGAGATCATTTTTAGGCCATGTGGGGTACTATAGAAGGTTCATCAAGAATTTCTCAAAGATTGCACAGCCACTAACCCAGTTCTTGAAGAAGGATGTTACTTATGAACCAGGAAATAAGGCGCATGAAGCTTTTGGACAACTGAAGGAAGCCCTGGTGTCTTCACCTGTTTTAAAGAATCCAGATTGGAGCAAGCCATTCATTGTGTACACTGATGCCTCAGATGCAGCACTAGGAAGTACTTTGAGCCAAAAGGATGAAAATGGGAATGAACATCCAATTTACTTTGGGAGCAGACAAATGAGCAGTGCTGAGGTAAATTATACTGTAACTGAAAAAGAGGCTCTGGCTATCATTTTTGCTGTAAAGAAGTTTAGGAATTACTTGCTAGGGCAAAAATTTCTAGTTGTAACAGATCATCAGGCTCTAAAATATATTGTAAATAAGCCTAACCCATCAGGGAGGATAGCAAGATGGATAATTTTGCTACAAGAATTTGAATTTGATATTATAGATAGGCCAGGAAAGAAGCATGTCAATGCAGATGCACTCTCTCGAGCCTATGATGGTTTAGGATCATCTTGTGATGATGATGATTTCCCCGATGCAGCATTGTTATCCCTTGACACAATCCCTAGTGAATACATAGATATTTGGAATTATCTGAATGAATTCAAGTTTCCTGATGGTGCCAATGCAAAGACTAAGAGAAAGATTACTCAAGCCAGTCGTCCATATTCTATTCTGCATGGAGTATTATTTCGAATAGGACCTGATGGACAGTACAAGAGGGCAGTTGGACGTGATCAAGGGAAGGAACTGCTAGAAGAATTCCACAATGGTACATGTGGAGGGCACTTCTCTAGACAACTTACAGCAAGAAGGATCTTGGATGCAGGTTATCACTGGCCCACTCTTTTTAAAGATTGTTATAATTATTGTAAGACATGTGATATTTGTCAAACACATGGTAACCGTAAGACTTCATCAGCTCCATTATGCCCTATTCTTCCACTTGGTCCCTTTGAAAAGTGGGGAATAGACATTGTAGGTCCACTTCCAACTACCTCATGCCAAAATAAGTATATTGTAGTTGCCACAGATTATTTAACCAAGTGGGTTGAAGCTAGGCCATTGAAAACAGCTTCCATGGATGAAGTGGCAAGGTTCATATATGAACGCATTGTCACCAGATTTGGTTGTCCATTAGAAATTGTAACAGATCAAGGAAGCCACTTCATTAATGAGGTGGTAGAAGCCCTAGTCAATAAGTTTTCTATTAAGCACAGGAAGGCAACAACATACAAGCCAAGCACAAATGGACAGGTGGAACGAACAAATTTTGTGTTGTGTCAAATTCTAGCAAAAGATGCAGCCTTGCAGGTACATAAATGGGATAAAAGGATTCATGCAGCATTGTGGGCATATAGGGCAACATCAAAGTCAGCAATAGGATACTCCCCATTTCAGTTGGCTTATGGCATTGATCCAGTTCTTCCTATTGAGTTTGATATTCCCACGGTCAGAGTAATGAAAAATGAAAGAATGGATGAAAGTGATTCAGTAAAAGAAAGGTTGGTACATCTTCATTTGCTAGAGGAAATGAGGGAAATAGCTAAGGATACAAGCTATAAGAAGAAAATGAAGCAGAAGGAATACTTTGATCAAAAGATCCGGTGGTCTCCATTTCATGTGAATGACTTGGTTCTAGTATATGATTCTAGATACAAAAAAAGAAGACAGAGAAAATTTCTTCCAAAATGGATGGGGCCCTACAAAATAGCAGCTGTGCATGAAAATGGTACGTACCGACTGGAGGAATTGGATGGCACTCCCATTACGAAATGGGTCAACCATGACAAGTTGAAGATTTTCCAAGCACCAGAATAGTCTACTCCGAGGACGGAGTAGAAGCTAGGAAGGGGGAAGATGTCGACACTAAAATTTTCCTCCGTAATTTCTATTTCATTAATGTATGTATTAGGAATAGGATGTTGTTAAGTATAATTAGTAGTAGCGTCTGATAGAAGATAACGGCGCTGCCAGTACGACGCCGCCAATAATGTATAGTATGGAAATAGTCAAAAGTACAATAGGAATGTTGTGGTAAAAAGTAAATAGTTGTCGTAAGTGGTCCAGTAATGTTAAAATGTCAAAGTTGGGGTAAGTAGAGAAGTAGGGTCTACATGATTAGGAATTAGAAATATTATATTGGTAATAAGGACAAGGAGTGAGGTCATAAATATTTTGTATATTTTATTTGTAAAAAGTCTAAAAATGTGGAACCCATGTGAAATGATAAGGTTTATCTTATCTTAAAAGATAAGCTTACATGTACAGATAAGAGTTAAGGTATGGAATATGATTCGTCAGAGTGGATTTCTTATCCTATCTTAGAGATAAGATGGATAAGCCTAGAAGTCTATAAATAAAGAGGCCACCCCCCTCATTTAGCATAGAAGGAAGTAGTGAGAAATATTGTATGAAGTGTGTAAAGGAAGCCATCAGTTTAAAGGTGTGTTGAAGAAGCCATTAAGAGGTGTAATTGTGAAGTTTCTCCCATAGTATTGGTGGAAGGCAAGTGAAGTCAATAACACTTGAAGTACCTCATGGGTGAGATTGTAACAATTTCATGTTAATATTATAATTTACTTTGATATTTCAGATTTATCATCATTCCTTTTTATCATAGTCTAGATGACAGGATCCAAAGGAAGAGATAAAGGGATGAGAAGGTAGAGATAGAGGGAGGAGAAGGTGGATATAGAGGGATCAATAGAGAGCAAACCTCTGTAGAAATGCCGCAAGGAGTCATATTGGGTTGGGTAGATGAAACATGGGTGAAGGATGTATCAAGGGCTTGGGGTTATAAAATTTATTTTTGAGAGTTAGATGATATGGATCCAGTTATGATGCATGAATTTGGTCTGCCATAATGTGGTGCTCTGTAGTAAGTCTAATGAATGTACTAAGGTTACCAAGTTAATTGAATATGATCCTTCTTGGTTTAGATTCATAAATGATTCTTCATAGTTCCTTCTCATGCATGTTTATAAGATGAATATGAATTCCTATGCATTTTTCTTTCTGTTTTGATTCAGTTCTTTAAATCTATTAAAGTATCTTTGTATGTAATGACTGCAATGATCTAGAGCCGTTCTGAGCTCTATGATGTTTGCATGTTTCAGTCCAACTCACTTCATTTAAATTTTGGATCATAGATGACGTTTTCCCACTCAACTCGCATAAAATAGAGACTCGGTGCCCACGCATGCCTCGGGTGAGCGCCCACCACCCACTGGGTGATAGGCCAGCGTGCATGGGATTCCATTGTTCTTTGGTGGGTGTAAAAATGACTACATACATGAGGAGTATAGAACAAAAATGTAAATCAGTTTTATGACCTCTTTGATAACTGTGACTCACCTTTTCCTTCATTCTTCTAATCAACAACCTAAAAACCTTATTATTTTTCTTCAAAAACTACCTTAGGTGGAATATCATGACTTAATCTTGGCTCCCATAACCTAATTTGCATCTTATCCTCCACTCTAGGAGTCTGAAACCTCATATTTTCCCTTGAAGTACCATACAAACAATCTCTTGTAACATGTTTGACATTATTTCAGATAAAACTTACCATTTTATTCTTACCTCTAGGACCTTCATTTCTCTAATTTTGGCTAGATGATTCATATAGGAAGAAATTAGGAGCATATCCCTTTTCATGAGAGTTATAAAATGTAATGTTCCATGACTGGTCATTTCTATTATCTATCCATAGATTATCATATTTGATTATTATTCGACACTCCTTTTCTCTATGCCAAAAATCATTATAAGTAAAACAATAACCATTGAAATATTTCTCATATCTTGATGCATTGGGCTTCCTAACTAACTTTGTCTTCACATTGTATTTGAAAATTTTCTCCTTCTTCTCTTCTTTGGTACTTCGAACTTCAATATCCTTGCTTGGAATAATGTATTCTTGCATCACTTCTTTCCCCTTGAGGTATTCCTGAAACCCTAAACCTATTTTGTCTTTAGAAAATCTTTGACTGCCCAAAAGATCATCAAGATCCTTGGAGCTCTTCTCAAACTTTTTTAATGACTTAACTTTGTTAGAAAAATATGCCCTTAGAAAAATAATCTATTCTTCAAACCTAATGCATTCTTCCTCCTTGGATTATAGGCTTGTAGTCATAACACTCATTTGCATTTCTAACTGATTGACAACCTCGTCAAGCTTATTTGTTTCAGACTAGTGATTCTCCTCAAGCTCATGAATCTTTCCTTCATACTCTTTGAATTGTGCTCTCAACTTCTTGTTACTCTTCTCAAAATTCTTAAAATATGTTTGAACACACATAAAATCAGTTTCCATGTCATTCTCTTCTTATTCTTCTTCATAGTGTGTGGATTCAGTGGACATTATGGAGTCTTCAGTCATAGATCTCATAATATCCTTGGCCATAAGAAAAACTTCATAACCTACATATTCATGGTTGATGTGGAATTGTACCTTTAAAAATAGGGGAAAATAGGATGAAGGGGGAAAAGGGGATACAAGGGATACACAAGTGAGACTTGCACCATATTTGGGAAAGTGTTACCTTGTGGTTTCATGTGAGTGAGATGTGGGGGGATAAAAATTAGCATGTTGGGTTGTAATGTGGTTCTACATGTGTCTAGGGAATAGATGAGAGAGTGGGTCACACTTTTATGTAACCTTTTCATGTTTGGGACAATCTAAGGGGACATAGCATGCTAAAAAATGTGCCAAGGGGATCTTCATCGAGAGAAAATGGTCTATTTTTGCACTGTGCTCACCTAACCACTCAAGTCATAAGTTTTAAGTGAAGAAAAATCTTGAAATGATGGGGGATCACAATTTTGTGTCCCCTTTGTCCCCTTTACACCTCAAGTAAAATCAAAGGGGACACCAAGAGTGAAAAGCTACGACTAAGACATCTTGAAATGTTGATGTTACCCATCGAGTGCAAATTAGGACAACGTGAGTGTTGTTTCTTCCCTAAGAGCATGGAAGAGTGTTTTGGGGTCAAACCTTATATTATTTTGACTTTCATCCACTTTTAGGATCCAATTATGATAAAAATTGAATTTTGGAACCATTCACCCTTTCATCACGAAGGAGTAACAATAGTGAGTTGAGATATCACAAGAGATCTTGGAGACTTAGAAAAAAATTATGTTCCCATCATGTTTAGAATTAAAATATATTTCCATTAAGTATTTTATGAGCTTCCAAATCCTCCTAAAACTTTCAAAATATCTAGAACAAGTTGAATATTTTTCGTTAGAGCCTTCATTCCCTATTCCCAAAATGACCTAGTTTTGCTTAACTTGTTCCCGAAATCAATTATCTCCACATATTTTCCCTAAAATACTTAAGATAACCTTATTTATCTCTTTCATGACTTTCAAATGGTTTAAGTCTTCCCTACCAGCTTCCACAAGGTGTTTATCAATTGCAAAATGGCCCTTTCAAGGCCTCTGAAGATAGTTATTTCTCTTTGAATCTCAGTGACATCTTCAATCACCTTAGGCATACATCCTTGCACATTAAAAAAACTTGAAAATATTTTTAGCACATTCTTATGAGCCATAATTAGGGTGAATTTGAGGATATAATGGCTAGAGGAAGGGTTCATAGTGTCTGGGAGGGGAAATTTTTAAGTGGGGGCGTAGTTGTAATGACTAAAATTTCATTTTTTCATGCTAGACATTTAGCATGAAAATGCCTCTACCTGTGATGGAATAATCAAAATTCTAAGGAAAGCTATATTTTACATCTCCCCTTCTGAATTAAGAGATTATAATTGTCAATATTATCTTTCAATAGTGTAGATTTAAGGCATTTGGATTTGACCCTATGCTGAGGAGAGCATGCACTATTTGGTTTACAACCTATACAGATCTATACGTGTACATTAGAAAATCAAACTATTATCATATATTTATAGTCCTAAATCCATCCACACACCTGTTCAAATTGCATTTTGTTCAAGAGAATGGAGTGTAATTGTTATGTTTCCATTTGAATTCTACACCATCCATTTTGATTGAGAAGATTATTTGATTTGCATCTTTCACAAACGTCACATACATTTGGAAATTGGATAGAGTGGAATATTTTTCAAACATTATATGAGACCATTTCCTACATGTGATTTCCCAAGTGCTCATCTACATTATGCATTTTTTTAGTGAAGCATAGGTTAAAGTGATTGATCAAGAATTTAACATCTGTTGGCTCAATGGAATTAGTGTATTGCTCAGTGTCTTTGAATTTCTTTCCATTTGCACCTTTCTTTTTAGGATCCAATTATGATAAAAATTGAATTTTGGAACCATTCACCCTTTCATCACGAAGGAGTAGCAATAGTGAGTTGAGATATCACAAGAGATCTTGGAGACTTAGAAAAAAATTATGTTCCCATCATGTTTAGAATTAAAATATATTTCCATTAAGTATTTTATGAGCTTCCAAATCCTCCTAAAACTTTCAAAATATCTAGAACAAGTTGAATATTTTTCGTTAGAGCCTTCATTCCCTATTCCCAAAATGACCTAGTTTTGCTTAACTTGTTCCCGAAATCAATTATCTCCACATATTTTCCCTAAAATACTTAAGATAACCTTATTTATCTCTTTCATGACTTTCAAATGGTTTAAGTCTTCCCTACCAGCTTCCACAAGGTGTTTATCAATTGCAAAATGGCCCTTTCAAGGCCTCTGAAGATAGTTATTTCTCTTTGAATCTCAGTGACATCTTCAATCACCTTAGGCATACATCCTTGCACATTAAAAAAACTTGAAAATATTTTTAGCACATTCTTATGAGCCATAATTAGGGTGAATTTGAGGATATAATGGCTAGAGGAAGGGTTCATAGTGTCTGGGAGGGGAAATTTTTAAGTGGGGGCGTAGTTGTAATGACTAAAATTTCATTTTTTCATGCTAGACATTTAGCATGAAAATGCCTCTACCTGTGATGGAATAATCAAAATTCTAAGGAAAGCTATATTTTACATCTCCCCTTCTGAATTAAGAGATTATAATTGTCAATATTATCTTTCAATAGTGTAGATTTAAGGCATTTGGATTTGACCCTATGCTGAGGAGAGCATGCACTATTTGGTTTACAACCTATACAGATCTATACGTGTACATTAGAAAATCAAACTATTATCATATATTTATAGTCCTAAATCCATCCACGCACCTGTTCAAATTGCATTTTGTTCAAGAGAATGGAGTGTAATTGTTATGTTTCCATTTGAATTCTACACCATCCATTTTGATTGAGAAGATTATTTGATTTGCATCTTTCACAAACGTCACATACATTTGGAAATTGGATAGAGTGGAATATTTTTCAAACATTATATGAGACCATTTCCTACATGTGATTTCCCAAGTGCTCATCTACATTATGCATTTTTTTAGTGAAGCATAGGTTAAAGTGATTGATCAAGAATTTAACATCTGTTGGCTCAATGGAATTAGTGTATTGCTCAGTGTCTTTGAATTTCTTTCCATTTGCACCTTTCTTACTAGGATATGTAATGAAAATGTCACATGGGATTTAGTGAGGGAAATACTTTTTGCATGCAATCTTTGAATGTTGATATTTGCAATACACATGCCCCAAAGTGTTTTTTCCTTGTCTTATTTATCCTAATGGTTTTACGTGCATATTGGAGTCTTTGTTTCTTTTTACTTTGCATTAGTTAGAAGATTTTAAATTTTTATGTCTATTGATTATCATTAATAATTTTAACATCTAAAGTTTCAATGGTTTTCATAATTTATTAGTATTAGTGTTCTATAGTGGTATAAGTGTAGTCCAATTAAAATTCTTGTCATTTCGTCTTCATGCTTGGCAATGCCATATCTTGTTAGTCATGTCAAAAAGTTAAAATTGAAAATTGGTATTTCTCACCTTGAGTAGAGTCATGTGTCATAAAATTACTTGTCATTTTGTTTCTATAAAAATATTCTAAATTGTATGGTAATCGTTTGTTATTGTCATCAAAAGTATAAAAAGTAAAAAACGTTTTCCTCACTTTTCGTTGGACATACTATCAGAGGAATCTGACATTCGAGTTCAAATTGAGGAAGGGAATTCTACAAGTGGTCTTCATCATCAAATCCAACTAAGATATCAATATGTCACTGACGGAAGGAGGCACATGAGGTTGGAGGTTGATTAATGACCTCTCGTCAGCCACCAACAAGGCGGTCACATAGTAGTTGTGTTGACATATTTGTGGTGTGAGTATTTGATTTTTTAATTGTGCATTTTGCTTTATTTTAGTTTTCTACTTTGAGTGGTGTGTATTGTGGATGCTAGAAAATAATTGTATAGGAAGGAAGATAACTGCAGAGATCCTCTGATTACGATAATTTGTTGGAATATGGTCGAATGGTGAATACATTCATTAAAAATGATGATCATGTGTAGTAAGATCCAAACAACAATATCTAGATAGTAGTATGCAGTACATTATGATTTTATTTTTAGTGTTCCTAAGTTGAAATTTCACCTTATGGGGGGAACATAACACCAATATTCCATTTCCATTTTTCACCAAACCGGAAAATTTCAAGGGCATCTTCTAGTGGCAATGGCTGTTTCCCATGTTGTTTGAGATGGAGTGGCAATGATCAACACCAATGACTACATTTAAGAAAATTTTGTTTTTATGGGATGTAATGTGAAATATTTTCCAGTGTGAGTAGTCATGTTGAGATTGGTATAAATGAGTATTGATTCCTATGTACTTCCCTGATGTAAAAATATGTAGATAACAAAAGCACTAGTGTAAGATAATTCATGGATCTTGAAAAGGTTCATGGGAGATTTAGAAAACCACGTGAGGTGGACAGTTTATGGGGCCTGTTCATGTCAAGTTTTGTGGTAAGCCTATTTAAAACCATGGAAGGAGATAGCCTTTATTTTTATCAAGGTTATGAGTCATATAGTTGGACATGCCACAGGGATGAGCATACTGCAGATGAGTGTGTGTACATTTTTTTACCATGTTCACACTAAGGGGGGAATGTTTTGAAATCATTTTAGTGATAACCTTATGTTAGTGGGTTAATTGCATGTGTAATTAGTAAATGTAAATGTGTGGGAAGTTATTAGTAATATCAACCCACATAAGTTGTTTATTATATTGTTTATGTGAGATTTGGTTGTTAAACCAAACTCATGAATTTAGGGAGAATGGTTGTAGGAGGTTTCCTATTATATAGGAAACATCCTCCCTATATGTTTGCATTGTGTGTATGATAGACATGAACATAATACAAGTTTGTTGAGTTTTCATTATGTAATTTTATCCAAATATTCGCAATAGGTTGGTGTGTTATCAATTAAATTTGATTTGGAAGCATTATTAAAAGTTTTGATTTTTTTTGAAAATTTTGAATCATCTTTCATCTTTAAAGAGTTTCCTCATTTTTTCCATCTCTATGTCCTAAGGAAATCCCTTTTTGTTTCATCCCATTAAGATGAGCGGTTCATTTTTTATGCTTAGTTCAAGTTTAGGATTAATTAATTAATCTTTTAATTAATTTCCTCCTATTTTCCAAAAACAATTGAATTTATTTAATTTGGGGAAAATTAATTAATTAATTAAAATATTAATTAATATTTTAAAAACCAAAAAGGAAAAGGCTTCCCAGATATTTTCGTGAATGTCAAATTGGCTCTCCACTTCATTTTTCTCCCTTTTCTGGAAAAGATTTCATTTTCCCCACTTGTGGAAAATTCCCTTGTTATTTTCTAGCACAACTAGATATCATATGGAAAAATAACTCCCATTTTCTCATGTGGAGAAATGGATGGGAATTGCCAGCCTACTTTTCCATTGTCATGGGAAAACAATTAAATTATCCTTCTATTCCCCTAGCAATTAATGCCTACTACTTGAAGAAATTGGAGATTGGTTATTAACAAGAAGAAGGAAGAAACAATTACAAATCAAGAAAGCTTCTGGGATATTCATAACCTCTCTCCGAGAAAATCTATGAAAAAATATGTGCAAGAGCACTATTATCAGAGAAGAAGATTTAAAGATTTTTTATTTCCAACTCTCCATTATTTCATGTGAAGCCACGCTCAAGGAAAACAACATAGACAAAACACAATACAAGGAAATATGCAAGCCATAGGTAACACAACTATATATCAATTTCATTCATAGGCCAAGGAAACAAATCCGATATTGCAAGGAGTAAAATGTGATCCTCCTTTCGAGCACGCAAGCCCATGTACTAGCTATCAAAGAAAGGCAGCGTAGTCAAGAAATAAGCCACACGAGTAAATGTAAAATAATCAAAACAACCAAAACAACACGCTACCCATGCAAGTTCTAACCAGTCATGAAGATCCAAAGCAAAGTATCAATGTCAGTTTTCTTAGAAGATCCCATGCAGGCCCAAAACCAATCCACACAGAGGCAAACCCACCCCACACATTCACATTTGTAAGTCACACAATTGACGGGAGTCAAAATATCCATGTAAGCTTGAGGATATTGTCCATGTAGGGTAAAGTGAAGCACATTGTTCATGTTGCCAAATGCAAAAAAAAAGGTTCGAGAAACCCATGCAAGAGTAAAATGAGACACATTTTCCACACAAGTGAAGAAGAAAATGTGGCCACAGTTACACACCATTTACACACAGCTATCCACGTATCCCTTCCTCGCTAAGCACGCAGGGCCAATAGAAACCGTGCTCACCAAAACAAAGTGGTTGGTTATCATTGATCTTGAGCCCATAAAAGCATGAGATCAAGTTTTGGTTTAAAAAATAAGGCTTGAGGTAGCTTGGTTTCCAAGGCAGAATTCATAGGATTTTGGCACGGTTTGTAATTTGAGATGACTCTTAACATTTCATTGTATAGCTTGAGCTCATACCCAAGCTCAAACTCATATTACCATTTTGGAAAAACTATAAATATGGAATTGATCTCTTTATCTTAAAATAATAATAATAATAAATAAAGAGAAGTATTTTTCCTTGCAGTTATGGTGGTCCAGAGACTAAGACTCGACACCATTGTACATGTTTCATATTGTTTTTCCTTCAAAATTCATAATGGCTAAAAAACCTAACAAATCTTTAGGAAAGTCAAAGAAATTTGTAGAAAGGTAAAAAAATTCCGCACTCAAATATGAATTCCAAGGGATCATTCCTCCCACTTCCATAAAATGTACATATGACAATATCATTGACACTGATCTTGGCCACATCAACGTAACACAATTTTGCGACTGGGTGAAAGACGAGGGGAAAACCATCTTCTCAGATAAACTCTATCATAGTGGTCTACCTCAAACAAAAAAATTTCCTATTTCAGTGTAATGCCCTGAGCTAGTCATTTCTTGCACGGAACATTATGATCCTGAAAGCCGAGGAATATTCAAGGATAATCATGAGCCTTTACTTTTGATCACACCAAAGAACATCGAATAATTTCTCAACATCCCTAATTTCCCTGAAAATGCTAACATCACTCAAAAATCAACACAAAATTTTTGGGATGAAGAACCCCTCATGTGGACCAAGATGGCTAATAACAATTGGCTAGTGAGCAAGAGGACTCATGTTGACCGGTTTCCCAAGGAATTGTACCTCATTGAATTTGTAGACAAAATCAGTGATATGATCAATCCTTTAAGACGAGTCTTCGGTCTCCCTTTACCATATTTTTCACCCATAGATGTATCAGTACATCTGCATACTCTTTACAAAGAGAGAATTTGTATATTGGGATACCATCATCAGTGACACTCTCCACAAGCAATTGATTGAGGTGAAGATGACTAGGAATTTCTACATGATGTCATACCTAACCTATGCGGTGGCCATAAGGAAGCTATTTTTGCGGTCAGAGACGAAAGGCATCATGGGTCCTTCAAATAGTGTTTTCCACTATTATCCAAAATTGATTTTCAAGAATAGATCTCATCATTTTAGGAGAGTTGATGATGCTTTCATCTTCCACATGATCAGAAACTTGAATATGAATCCAGAAGAAATATTCTCCAAGGATCTCATGACGGTCATTTCTCAGTAGGAAACATGGTTCATTCAGCTCCCATCCTTTTCTGACATTCGCATGAGAAGATTTGTAGGAACTCCATGGAAGCTTGGTTTTAAAATTGTACTTTAACAAACCACAGTTCAGGGGACAGCAAGTCCCTCATCTTTATGGGAGAGGTTCCCTTATTGAAAGTAAGCAGTAAAGCTTATATACAAATGTACAACTTTCAAAGTGTGGATTCCTGATACTTTGAAATGTTTTAAGCCCGAAAGATTATTAATACGAAAAAATAGAAGAACCAAGGAGATGAGAGAGGAAGAACATAACAATACTTTCAGGAAATATAGATAGCAGAGTATAACCTTATACGTATTGATCAAGGGAGATGTAGAATAGAATCATTCACTTTCACAACAGATATAATTCCATGGACACAAAGTTCCAAAAATCATATAAACAAGAACACAAAGTTTCTTATCATAAAAGATTAATGATCCACGGGTTCCAGACAAGGAAAGAAGGAATAGCAGATGGAAATGAAGTGGAAATTATTCTGTATTGATTAATTTCAAATCTATAACATTTCAAGAATGCCAGGATCCAAACCCAAAAATGGCATAGAGAACCCGTTAAATAGCTTCCAAAAATGGTTACATTCAGTTACAACTTCTTTTAATCAAAAGATTAAGAACTAATTAGGAATTAAAAGAAGTGTTTCAAGATCTTGAAGAAGAAACGCTCGACTGAAGTTCAGAGGTGCCAACTAGCTCAATAATCCTAATTTTAAATTCTTCAACTCCTCTGTTATTTCCATGCCTGTGGAAAAACCAGATGCATTGAATCACAGCCGTTAACCCACTTTTACAACTTTAAAAATGGGCCGTCCACGTGGAAGAGATTTGTTGAAGCAGGCTTGGGGGCACCTTTTGCATTTTATGATTTTTATAGAGATTGTGCATTTTAGACATTTTGGTCCGCCCATCCACTTCTGATATAGGCCTGACACATGGATTTAATTGAGTGGTGACGAGAGTCGCAGATCACTTTTACAATTTTAACTCTTTTCAACAAAAATCTCAAAAACTCAAAGTGCTCCACGACCCGCCTTCCCACTTTGAATTTTCAACACGTGGGGTTATGGATCATTTTTATACTTTATTACCCTTTTGGAAATAAAACCAAAATTCCAAAAGTGCGACTGATTGTCCGCCTTCCCTGCTTTGACTTTTCAATGCGGGGTCACATGTGTCCTTTGGCATACTTTATTACCATTCTTTATAATTTTAAACTAAAATTCCAAAATGCCTCAAAACACTCCACCTCCTTGCTTTGAATTTCGATCTTTTGCAGGATGAACATTTGAATTTAGGCTTCCTTTTAAAACCAAAAGTGGGATACGGGTCAAAAAGGACCCTTTTCTAGCCTTTTTCAGAAACCAATCAAAATCCTTAAAGGCTCCACGGTTTGGGGCCAATTTGACACTTTTGCAAAAAATCAACAAAAGTGACAAGCTTAAAAGGTGTCAACGGGGTTTGCTTCACTTATAACTTTACGTCCTTTTGTAAACAAAGGAAAAATTCCTAAAGTGACTCGAAAACCCGCCACTCCACATCCAATCAGAGATTTCCATGTATCCAAGGATGTCAGAACAAAATTTGATGCCTGAATTTTGAATTGTTCTCCATGGATAGAGAAACTACAAACAATACCAGGCTTGATGTGATCCACAACCAAAGAGAAGGATTGACAACAACATTCAAATGAAGGAAAATATTTTCAAGCATCCAGACGGGGAAATAGAAAATACTTCAAACTGCGAAGACTGAAGAATTTTCAAGTGAAAAGGGTGAGATTAAAACCGAGCACCAATGAATTCAAAACATGAATTTTTCTATCTCCAGACTTCTCACTTTAACTCAACATCTCTAGAAGGCACCAACTCAAAATTTTCATAACTAAAGTTGGAAAGTGAGGGGATTTTGAGGGAGAAAATAGCTGGCTCTTTCTGGGGATGACTTGACAGAGGAACGAGGCAAGATCAAGAACCATAGAAAAACTCTGGGAAAGCAGACCAGTGCCTTTTCCATTGGGAAAATAGAGTCAAAGGAAAAACCAATAAAAAGACAACACACACACAATGGGAAAAGAAACAAACCAAAAAGGAAAGACCAAAAACAAAACACAAAAGAACAACAAAAAACCAATCCACTGTACACAATATATAGAAGGACTACCTAATCACCTAGGACTTGAACAACTTCAAATATTTCCCACTATAAGGAAGTGGGAGAGAAGATCCATCCATATAATCCAAGTAGAAAGAATTTTCTCCAGTAAAGTGTCTAATTTTGAAAGGTCCAAGCCAAAGAGAATCAAACTTACCATGGCTTCCTCGAGGTTCATGTCTTTTTTCCCATAGTAGAACAATGTCTCCCACTTCAAAAACTCTGGGTTTAGCCTTCTTTTCAAACAAATCTTTCACCTTTAGTTGATGAGCTGAGATTCTATCAAAAACTTGCATCATGTCTTCATCCATCTTCTGAAGATACATGATCCTCTTGTCCAAGGAACTGGTGAAACTTGTATCTTCAATAGCCTTCATTAAGTGCAAGGCTGGTAATTCCACTATTACTGGTAGTTGAGCTTCAACACCATACACCACCTGGAATGGAGACATCCCAATTGCTCTTTTGGGTGTAATTCTATCTACCCAGAGAGCATCATAAAGCTTCTTGTGCCAATTCCTTTAAGAGTCATTGACAAGCTTCCGAACAATGGTTACCAAGATTCTTATTTGTTGATTCTGCTTGTCCATTCCCTTGAGGGTAGTATTATGAAGAATGAGCAAGGGAGATTCCATAACCATAGCAGAAATCCATCATCTCAGAAGAAGAAAAATTTGAAGCATTATCAGTCATAATCTTGTTTGGTACCCCAAACCTTATCAAGATGTTCTCTTTGATGAAATTACACACCACCTCAGAAGTAGTGCTTTTGAATGGAATAGCCTCTACCCACTTTGTGAAGTAATCTGTAGCAGTTAGCACGTGAGTATGCCCAACACTGGAAGGTGGATTAAGAGTTCCAATGAAATCCAATCCCCACTGTTGAAAAGGCTCATCAATCACTACTGGTTTTAGTGGTAAAGCAACCAACTTAGGTCTCCCAACAAAATTCTGACAGGCTTCACACTTACCTACCCATTTTGATGCATCTCTAAACAATGTAGGCCAATAGTACCCTACATGAAGGATCTTATGGGAAGTGACAATAGAAGAGAAATTCCCTCCACAAGCCTGATCATGAAAATCTGAAAACAACTTCTTCTGTTGCTCTTTGTCCACACATTTAAGGAATCTTCCATCTATGCCTCGCTTGAATAAAGCATTTTCCCATAATACATAGTGTGCAGACCTTAGCTTAATAGCTCTCTTTTCCTTGGCACTCAAGTGGGATGGACACTCTCCATAAGTAAGAAAATGTGCAATACCAACATACCATTCATCTGTTGAACTGAGGAAGAGGACAACAGGAACATCAACTGCTTCTTTGGACAATTCTGCATCAGCTCCTTCAACAATAAGCTCACATAAGCCTTTACCCATGGACTAGCTTAGTTGGCTTGATATCAAGGTCATATTCTTGGAATTTTTCTACCCAATTGCCTCTCTTAGTTCCAAACTCTTGTTGTGTAAGAATAGACTTGATGGTTGTATCAGGTACAAGCACAACAGAGTGAGAATTAAGAATATAAAAATGAAACTACTTGACAGCTTTGACCACTGCAAAAGCATGTTTCTCCATCATAGTATATTTCAATTCATGAGCTTTCAGAACATATCTCATGAATGTAATTGGAAGTTCATGATCCTCAGAATTTCTCTGAGTTAGCACAACAGCCAAGGTACTCTCTGTAGCATAGCAATAGATGATAAAATCCTTGCTGAAATCAGGACATGCTAAGATGGGAGTCTTAGCAATGGCTTTCTTGATACCTTCAAATGCTTCTTTACCTTCAGAATTCCAACCAAAGTTTTTCTTTCCTTTCATCATGTGAGAAATTCTCATAGTCAGTTCTACAAAATTAGGAATGAATCTCCTCAGGAAGTTTATCTTACCAAAGAAAGAGTGAACACCCTTTTTGCTTGTGGGAAGAGGAATCTACTGGATTGCTTGAACTCTTTCTGGATCTATCTTGATTCCTTCTTTGGAGACAATATGCCCCAACAAATTTCCTTCAGTAACACAAAAGACAGACTTCTTAGGATTGAGAGAAACTCCATGTTCTCTGCATTTCTGGAGGACTGCTTCAAGATGCTGAAAGTGATCTGCCCTTGTTTTGGAGAAAACAATCAAATCATCAAGGTACACAACAATACACTTTCCCTTTAGACTACCAAAATCCAAGTCCATTTCCCTCTGAAAGGTGGCACCAACATTGATAAGACCAAAAGGCATTCTCTTGTAGGCAAAGGTGCCCCAAGGAGTAGTAAAAGTAGTTTTGTGCTGATCTGGGGTACTGACTTCCACCTGATTGTACCCAGAGAACCCATCTAGCATAGAAAACATCTCAGAGCCTGTGACAGCTTGCAAAACTTGATCCATCATGGGGAGAGGATAGTTGTCTTTTAGAGAGGCCTGATTCAAATTCCTGAAATCTACACAGATGTGGATCTCACCATTCTTTTTTCTGACAGGCACAATGTTGGCAATCCATGTTGAATGATGTATAGGGAAAATGATCTTTGCCTTCAGTAATTTCTGGATCTCTTGAAAAATAGTGCCAGCAACCTTAGGATTGTATTGCCTTTGTTTCTTCTTGAATGGTTTGATCCCAGGTTTCAGAGGGATAAAGTGTTGCATCTCCTTTGGTTGAAAAGCCTTGAGATCATCATATGAATAGGAAAGAACATCAACATACTTTTTAATAGGTTTACTACTTTCTTCTTCTCTTCTTGAGTGCAACATTTTCCAATATTCACCATCTTGGGTTCCTCACGACTTCCAATATTAACCTTTTCACACTCAGTAGATTTTCGAGCATCTTGAGGAGCTTTAGATTTGATATACCTATCATGCTTATTAAATAGATCTTCTAGACTCACCAGCCCTTTGGGAATCTTGTTACCTTTCAACTTTATACAGCCATCCTAATCCATCTCTTCCTTGATGTCATCTTCATTAGAGGGCACATACTCTCTAGGCAGAGCTTCACTTCCTTCAAAATACAATTGATCAAAATTACCCTTAAGCTCCAAGAAAGAGAGCAAATGTTGATCATCATTGAAAACCTGCCAGTTGTTTGCATTATCTGGTACACTAGGCCTATGAATCATTTCAATGGTAAATTTCTCTTGAGAGAAATTTGGGTGAGGAATCAACAGAGATCCTGAGACAACTAGAGAATCAACTCTAGTATTCTTCTCTCTTGGCACAACTTCAATGAAGAAAGCATCAAGAAACTCAATGGAATCCCAGACAAGATTTCTATAATGTTTCAATCTCCTATTCTTGACTTGGTAAAGATCCCTTACCTATTTCACAATCAACTCTGCATCACCACGAGCACAAAGATTCTTCACTCCCATTTCTTTTTCCATGTTCAACCCAAGGATGAGAGCCTCATATTCAGCTGTATTATTTGTGTTTTCAAAATAAATCTTGAAAGAGAATGGATGAATCTTCCCTTCTGGAGAGATCAACACCACTCCAGCTCCAGAACCAGCTGAAGAACAGCTTCCATCAAACTCCAGAGTCCAAATTCCATTGGGATCATGAATCACTCCCTTAGGATTTTTTTCCTCATCTTGTGACATGATCATATAGTTACCATGCCCTATATCTTCATAGAGTATTTGTGCTTTTGGATCATCAGTCTTTTGCACAATATACTCAGTCTGTCTCTCTGGTAGCAGCTTCTTTATTTTTCCATTGACTGGGATCAAAGCATGTGAACCAATCCATCTTAATTTCACCTCCTACCTCCTTACAAAAATTTCTACTCAGCAACATCCCATATGAGGGAGGAATATCAACAACCAAAATAGTGGCTTTAACCCTTTTCTCTGGAAAAGCAGCGAAGGCTACTTGTGCATCTTTAATCCTCCCAACCAAAGGAACTTCTCTACTCTCCATGGAATAGTAGGAACCAAAGGTACGTGTTAGAGTCAGGCCCAAAGCATGAGCTACTTTTACAGGCATTACATTGTCTGATGCTCTTGAGTCTATAACACAATTACTAAGTTTATGGCCAGCTATGAGGAGAGTCACATAGAATGGTTTAATTTTCTCATTAGGGGAAGTGAATGCAGCCACAAGGCTTGGTTGAGGTGAGGAAGAGGGAGTGGGAAAAATACCTTTAGAAGTATTGGATGAGGCTTTGGATTTGGAATTGACAAAGTTTACCATTTTAGCAAAAGCTTTTGGATGAGTCTAGTAAAATTCTGCCTCTGAGATTTGGATTTTGGTCTTTTTGAGGTGATCAATGATATCAAAAGATCCAGAGGTGGATGGGGAATCATTTTAGGAACTTGAGAGACTTTTGATTTATCAGTTTTAGGATTTGAAGGACAAGAAGTTTTGGAAACAGAAGTAGAAGAAGGAGGATTAACATTACTCACCTTTTGTGTGGAGGCAGTGGGAATAGGAGCTCCTCTTCTCGCAACTACTGGAATAGTTATAGGATACTCTTTGGATTTCTTAGTAGGCTGCACCACTTTTTCTTTTCTGTTCACTTGCTCCCGAGTCATGACAACATATGACTCACTATTCATATCTTACACTCTTTCATCATATCCATCTTCATCATCCATACCTTCAGTGGTGAGGAAATGAACTTGAGATCCACCAAGCTCCTCCAGTTCTTCATCAACCTCTTCTTCTGGTTCTTCATAGAGTTCATTAAACTCCTCATCATCAGGTTCTTGAACTTCACAAGTTGCATTGACTGGAACCTTGATGGGTGGGCCTTCAATAGCCAATCTGGTCTGAGAAGGAGGTAACCGGTTCCTAGGCTAAAAATTCTTCCTTGGGATGTCTTGGTAAGGAGTATGTTGAGCCAATTGCTTTTTAATGGCAATGAGATCATTTGCCAACTTCTACACTAACTGATTTGAGTTGGCTCTAGGAGAGGGAGAAGAAGATGCCTTAGACTTGGAAGGTTCTCTTTTCAATTTACCAGACATGATCAGGTCATCCTCAACACTGATAGCTAACCATTGATCAGCCTCCAGAGTTGCAAGGTTAGCTCTCCTTAGTGCATAACTCACTTCAGGTAACTGGGCATTGAGGAAGAAGCAATTTTGGATTTGATCCACTAGACGAGTGTTCTATGGAATTTTATGAATTAGCTTGTTGAATTTAGCCACAAACTCTCTCATGGGCTTGAATGGTTCCTTCTTAATATGAGAGATTTGAGCTAACAGAGCATGCACATCTTCAACAGGTTTGAAACATTGCTCAAACTGAGTTGTCATGGTATTCCAATCAGTGATTGACCCAGTAGGAAGATGATAGAACCAATCAACAACATTATCCTGCAATGTTTCCACAAAGAGCCTGACAGAGACATCTTCATGTTCAACCCCAAGAATCCCACATGCAACAATGAAGGCTGTAATGTGTTCATCTGGGTGTACTTTCCCATCACCTCAGAATTTAGGAAAACTTTTCCTATTACCCCTAGGTAACTCATGCAATGGCTGAGGAAGAGCAAGAGGCCCAACCCATTGTCCCCAAGGCAAAGGTGCTACCATCTGTGGAAAGATTGATTAAAGGGGAACTGAAACACCAGCAAGTATCAAAGCATGAAGATTAGGACTGAGTTGTTCTTGAGGAATGCTATTCTTGGAATTTCTGTCTTTAACAGGGGGTGTGCTTATAGAACGAGTTCCTCTGTTCCTTCTTGCTAGAAGAAGAGAAAAGTTTTGTTGTTGCAGAAGTTGAAAATGAGAATCCTCTACCTCGAGAGCTTTCTTCCCACGTGTATACCATAGAGTCATCCAGACCAAAAATGATCTTGAATTTGTTCTTTTAGAAAGGGGTTCCATTTGAAATGAATTCCCTAGTGGAGTTGCCAAAAACTTGTTGGGTTTTAAAATTGTACTTTAACAAACCACAATCAGGGGACAGCAAGTCCCTCCTCTTTATGGGAGAGGTTCCCTTATTGAAAACAAGCAGCAAAAGCTTATATACAAATGTACAACTTTCAAAGTGTGGATTCCTGATACTTTGAAATGTTTTAAGCCCGAAATATTATTAATATGAAAAAATAGAAGAACCAAGGAGATGAGAGAGGAAGAACATAACAATACTTTCAGGAAATATAGATAGTAGAGTATAACCTTATACATATTGATCAAGGGAGATGTAGAATAGAATCATTCACTTTCATAACAGATATAATTCCATGGACACAAAGTTCTAGAAATCATATAAACAAGAACACAAAGTTTCTTATCATAAAATATTAATGATCCATGGGTTCCAGAAAAGGAAAGAAGGAATAGTAGATGGAAACAAAGTGGAAATTGTTCTATATTGATTAATTTCAAATCTATAACATTTCAAGAATGTCAAGATCCAACCCCCTAACAATGGCATAGAAAACCCGCTAAATAGATTCCAAAAATGGTTACATTTAGTTACAACTTCTTTTAATCAAAATATTAAGAACTAATTAGGAATTAAAAGAAGTGTTTCAAGATCTCGAAGAAGAAACACTCGACTGAAGTTCAGAGGTGCCAACTGGCTCAAGAATCTGATGTTTTAAATTCTTCAATGCCTCTGCTATTTCCATGCCTGGTGGCAAAACCAGACGCATTGAATCGCAGCCGTTAACCCACTTTTACAACTTTAAAAATGGGTTGTCCACGTGGAAGAGATTTGCTGAAGTGGGCCTGGGGGCGCCTTTTGCATTTTATGATTTTTATAGAGATTGTGCATTTTAGACATTTTGGTCTACCCATTGCTTCTGATATAGGCCTGACACATGGCTTTACTTGAGTGGTGACGGAGTCGCGGCTCACTTTTACAATTTTAACTCTTTTCAACAAAAATCTCAAAAACTCAAAGTGCTCTGCTGACCTGCTTTCCCACTTTGACTTTTCAACGGTGGGGTTGCGGCTCATTATTATACTTTATTACCATTTTGGAAAAAAAACCAAAATTCCAAAAGTGCCCTGATGGTCCACCTCCCCACTTTGATTTTCAATGGCCATGTGTCCCTTTGCGGCCTTAGGCATTCTTTTATACTTTTACCCTTTTGAAAACAAAACCATAATGCCTCAAAACACAAAAAGGACCCACCTTCTGCCTTTTGCCTTTGATCCTTTTGTGGGCCTTTCAAATTTGACACCTTTGCACCAAAATGCCTTTAAAAACACAAAAAGGACCCGCCTTTCTGCCACCACTTTTTCAAAAATCCAATCAGGATCCTTTAGGCTGCCACGAGGCCAATTTGACACTTTTGCAAAAAATAACAAAAGTGACAAGTTTAAAAGATACCCTTCCTGCTGCATCCAATTAGATAGATGTCCATGTACCCATGGATGCTCAAAGGTAAAATTTGATGTCCCAACATACATGACATGGAAAAATCATAAAATGAAAGGGAAAACTCCAACATTTGATGCCCAAATTTCAAATTTTTCTCCATGGAATGAGAAATTACAAACAATACTAGGCTTGACGCGATCCACAACCAAAGAGAAGGATTGACAACAACATTCGAATGAAGGAAAATATTTTCAAGCATCCAGACGGGGAAATAGAAAATACTTCAAACTGTGAAGACTGAAGAATTTTCAAGTGAAAAGGGCGAGATTAAAACTGAGCACCAACACTTCAAAACATGATTTTTTCTATCTTTCCAAACTTCTCACTTTTCTCAACATCTCTCGAAGGCACCAACTCAAAATTTTTGGAACTTAAATTGGAAAGTGAGGGGGATTTTTTCATACCCTAAGATCACAAAAATTACCAACACGAGGAGGTCTCCAATTGATTGAAACCTCTTCTCAGTCAACCTCCATGCCATCAACCCATACACATCAAGCAAGGACAGAATGGTTTCCCAAATCCACTTCTTTAAAGAAAATTTCGTGAGGAGAAACATCCAAGGGTCTTGACCCTATTAAAGGAAAAGAATGTTTCTCAGGGTTTTCCACTTTGAGTAGAGACTCATTTACTCATGTTACTAATATTTCAAGGAAGCTCATCATAAAACACTACTTAGCCATGTCATGCACAAGAGTCTACTCAAGTGCAAGTGGTCCAAATATCAAACGCTCCTAAACCCCTAGTTCACAAAGAGGTTTCTCAAGGTTTCCCTGAGGTTCAGGAGGTCTATGTTGAAGGTATTTCCCCAAGGATTGATGTCATGGAAATAAATCTTGTAGAATCCAACGATGTTGAGAATGGTGTGAATGTTGCTTTAGACTCTAGGGTTCTGTGTGCATAATTGGTCAAGGAGAACCCTTCTTGGGTTGACTGCAAAGTCAAGAGGAGATAGAGGGTTGTTAATGCAATCAATATTGACTTTGATGCCCTTTCCAAGATTTAAAAATGATGTCTTCCTCAAGAACCCTAAATTTTTCTAGAGAATAATGGTGGATGGAGATGGAAACTAATTTACAGATATTTCCATTCCTCAAGTCAAGAAGGAGCATGTTATTAAATTTTGCCACTCGGGCTAAATTGGATGACAACAAAATAACATGATCTAGACAATGGATATGACACTTGGGGATGAAACTGGGTTACAAATGGTTTTTGGGGTCTCAAGAACACATTCAGGGAATTCACGAGTGAAAATGATATTGAGGATTTTTTCCTCTTATGGGTTTTCACCCTTAAGGTCAACTTTAAAATGATAAAATGTGGTCCTTTGGGCCCACCCCAACCAAAACGAGTAAAATAAAAATAAAAATAGGATGAGCCTTAAAACCCCTTACATTCAGTCTCCATCAAGCCTTTGACATGAAGAAATTCGAAAAAATTCAAAGGATAGAGCTCTGGGGTCAAAAAATTGCAATTGGGCCTTTAAGAGGGCACTGAGCTAAAAAAATAGCTCGCCCAGAAGCTCAGTGAGCTAGAGAGTTACATGCGGGGTGAGTTGATAGATGGCTCTGTGAGTAGCTTAGTGAGCCAATTTGGGTACACGGTGGTAGGTTGAACCATGTCGGCTCTGTGCACAGGAGGAATGGCTTAAAGGTAAATTGGACATCCATGGCAAATGAAACCAGTGGATCGGGCATCAAGATCGAAATGGGAACATGTAGGGTCATCCAAATGGCCATGTATGGCTCAACTCGTTACGTAAGCAAGGTGACATTGGATGGAAGAGCTTAGCTCGTGATTGCGGTGAGTCAATGGGCCAAGTTGGATGAGTCATGCATGAATCAGGGGGTCCACCAAAGAAAACCCATTGGTGACTTTGAGAACGAGGTTGGCATAACTCGAAGTTGAGATCTTGATGCGGATAGGAAAATAGATTAGCCCAAGATTAGGATAAGTCACCATGAATGGAGAATAAAGGAAGGCTTGGGTTCGAGCCAAGTCGAGCTATGGGACGAGTTGAAGCTTGAGATGATGCAGAAATGGGAGCTCGCTCGAAGGAAGTGACCTGCGAGGATCGAAGGTTGGCATATATGTCATTAAGGAACCGGGTTTAAGATGAAATGGAGTCTGGGATCCAAACATTTCATACTTCAGACGTATGGCACTTTGGGTTTTTACTTCTTACATTAGGTGGCAAAGACTCTGAAGTGATAAGGAAAAAGTTTCCAAATGCAAAAAGGCCATAACTTCGAAAAGAAGGCTTCATAGGTTAAAATGACTAGGCCAAGTCAACAACCAACATGAGTGGGATTTTGGAGATGGGAAATTTCAGAGTTCGAGGGTGACCGACTTCGGAGGTGAGGTGAGTTCATTTTAGAGTTTGGCAAGGAGAAGGTTCCGAAGTGGGTGAGTTGGAGACTCTGAAGTTAGAGGATCCCAAATTCCAAAGACTTCAAACTTCAGGGGTGAGTAATTTTAGGGGTTTGCAATGTTCCATTTTAGAGTCGATAGGCTAGAGAACTCCAAAGCATCGGTGGGGAGATGTTCGAAACAACAAAACTCATGCCTAATTCATTTAAAAAAAGTTTGTCAGGTCTACGTCAATGAATGATCTGAGTCTTTGTGGTAAGTGCACACACATTGAAGCTTGAGCCCATGTCGATCTAGATAGCAAGTTGGTAGTGATTCATATAGAGATGGTGTACAAAAGACTGATTTTCATTGAAGTTTGAGCTCAGTGGTAGGGAGAAGTTCAAACCATGGCCCAAATTAAAATTTGCACAACTTGAGAAATTTTTGGCCAAATTTGATCAAATTGTTCTTGTTGGAAAGAGAATTCAATGCTCTATTCAATGGACACATCAAAATCTAGAAACCATAGGAGTAGGTGAGGAATGAAGCCATGCAAGCAAAATGATGCATAATAATGACAACTTCTTCCATACTCCACCATTTTTCACAAAGTTACAACTTATGGAAAGATAATTTCAAGCTCTTTAGCATTAAATGGTCATAGAGAAGAAATTAATGGGTTTGGTTGGCAAAAAACATGATGGAGTTTCCGGGGTAAAGCCATACCCAGGTGCATCATGAAGTCATTTCTTCAAACACAAGGCAGGGTATAAGGGATCGATTAACACACATTAAACTATATTATAGAAAGATGTAATGATAGTTAATCTATATTAAATGGTCACAGTATTGAGAAGATCCAAAAACACTTTTTATGGCATGGTACAGAGGACAGATTCAGATATCATCTTGTGGCTTGGGAACAGGTTTGTAAACCTAAGAGACTAGGGGGGTTAGACATCAAATATATCAATCATATGAGTACTGCCCTTACTGCAAAATTAGGATGGAGGCTTATAAAAGAGCACAGACCTTGGACATATCTGATTAAGACCAAATATCTTTCAAATCAAAGCAAGATTTCCTTCATTTATGATCAGTCCCTTCCGAGTGGCTCTATTTTCTGGAACAACCTTCTTCGCAACAGGCACATTCTCTCTCAGGGGTGTAGCTGGAAGCTTGGAGATGGGAAAAACATAAACTTTTGGACTGATAAGTGGACGGATTCTAACTAGATTTCTAATTATGATCATATTAAATACAGCTTGATTGCAAAGTATGGACACAAAATCCAGGGATACATTGAGAGGAATGGAAATAAAAGAAAATGGAAGCAGCTAAAAGTGGAGCATATTAATATTCAGGCTGATATTACATCTCTTCATAATCAAATTTCCCTAATCCATATAAGTAATCAAAATCTTAAGGATGAGCTCATCTGGAAAGATTCTTTTGATGGGGATTACACTGTTAAAGTAGGATATAATTCTTTCTTTGCATCCATGGCAAGTGAAATTAAGTGGCACAAATTGTGGATGCCAGAGCTAACTCCTAGAGTGAACTTCTTTTGGTGGCTAATTATTAATGGCAAGATCCTAACTAATGACAACCTCATCAAGAAGGGATTCATCATGCCGAATAGATGTTGCATGTGTCAGCATGAGGCTGAAGATATAAAGCATTTATTCCTCCATTGTGAGATTGCTTCCAAAATTTGGCAGCTTGTTATTGCAAAATTCAATCTGAGATGGATTTTCCCCCTTACCTGCCCTCAGGCTTGGGAGCAATGGAACTCTCCATTCAAACATTGCATGGTAAAAAGGCTATGGCAACTTGTTTTGACCCACACTATGTGGAGATTCTGGAAGGCTCGTAATGATAATATTTTTAAAAACAATAGACAGGCTTGTAACAAAATATATAAGGAAATTATCATTGTTGTGCAAGATAATATTGCTAGATTTAAACCCCCTAAAAATAGACTCTACCCAGAGAATGAAGAATGCATTCTAACTGAATGGAATATTGCCACTGTCAATAGAAATAACAATGGTACTGACAAGAACATAGTCCGATGGATTAAACCCCCCATTGATTGACACAAGTTAAATTTTGATGGGGCCTCTAAGGGCAATCCGGGTGACTCTGGAGGACGGGGAATCATCAGGGATCAAAGAGGCTGTTATGTTGCTACTTTTTCTGGGAGAATGGGCAGAAAGACTAATCATTACTCCGAAGCCATGGCGGCTCTTTGGGGTATTAGACTTGCCGGAGATTGTAACATTCCAAATATCATAATTGAAGGTGATTCTCTTAATATTATCAATCTTCTGAATAAAAAGCAACACCCAACTGGTGTATTAGGGATTTTATAGAAGAAGCTATTGATATATGTAAAAGCTTTGTAAATGTCCAAATCACCCACACCTACCGGGAAGGAAATAGGGTCGCTGACAGTTTGGCTAACTTCGGTGTTAATAATCCCTTTCAAACTTGGATTGGCGGGGACGTTCTGCCCGCTCATTTCAATAAAGCCATAATCATTGATCTTCATGGCTGTGAAAATCATAACTAACGGCTGTTTTTTTGACGCTAATGTGCGGATCCCCAGGTACATGTGGATGACATCACAAAAAATTTGGATGATTGTTGCAATCTGCGTGGGCGGGGCTGTCATCATTCCTTGGTATAGGAGGAAAGCCGAGGCGTGGGGTAATAATAACAAGTGTAGCATAATAATTAAATCGGCTTTCACGGGAAGGAATGATTTAAACTCCAAGTTCAAAGTTCGGCCTATTTTGCACATTGATAGCTATTTTACCGTTGAGAACAGGAAAAGGTGCAGAGGAAACATGAGGGGGCTGCCATGCAAAACCAAACCAACCCACAACCCTGAGTGGAAAGAGAACACGAAGCTGTGGGAATACCTGCAAATCAGGGGCCTGTCTAATTTCATCGAAAGGATCCAAGGCTTCGACCAAGACATCTCTATCAAGTTCACCCGGGGTTGGAAGAACAAAACAGTCAAATATAATAACATGAAAATGGAAATCACAGAAGAGCTCATAGCTCAGATCACGGGCCTTAGCCTGGAAGGCACAAAATTCTTCAATAAAAAGGTAGACAGGGAGGTTGAAACCAAGAAATTTATGGAAGAGGGAGAGAATCTTGAGTTCGTGACTGCTGGCCTCAAGGTGGAGTTGATCCCTGAACTATTTGCTGAACTAGCCAAAATGGTGGTAAGGTATGTTACCCTTGAAGGAAGATATGTGACTATACCTCAAAAACATCTGATTTTTCTGAATCATTTTCGTAGAAATAACATTATCAGCTTTCCTCATTATCTGATTAACTCCTTGGAGAAATCCATAAGGGAAGTTCAAAGCCACTCTAGGGCTGTCTCTTTACACCAAGGCCTTATCCTTTTGATTCACCGCCATTTCTCCAACTACCCTCCGGTGAATCCTATCCCACCTCCCTCCTCCATACCTACTCCTGCCCACACTGCTCCCACTACCCCCTTGCTAAAAAGAAAGAATGAAGATGCGACCTCCAGCAAGAAAAGCAAGAGCCTCAAAGCCAAAATCCCTACTTCCCAATGTGTCCTAAGGAGCCACAAGGATTTAGAACTAGCTGAAAGCCTTCTGCATATCAGCAGGCCGGTGGAGGAGCCCAAAGAGGAGGATTTGCTGGATAGGGTGGACAGATTAGAAAAGGAGCTTCAAGAGCTCAAAGGAGCTATAAAAAACATGGAAAGAGCTAGGGGTAAAAGGATCCTTCAAAGTGAGGAAGATGAGGGGGTTATTGGTGAAATTTTCAAGAAACTACAGTCCCTGGATGACAGATTGGGGAATGCTAAAATTCAAAATGACTGCATATTGTCTACCCTCAAAAGCATTTACAACTTCATTGAGCAACATGTCCACAGTGTTTGCAGTTTAAGTGGGATCAATGAGGATATATGGGGCCCTAAAGAGAAAAGGGACATTGCAATTGCCCAAGCTGATCTTCAAGACCCCTCTCAGGCCACTGCCATTTCCTTCTTCATGTCACTACAGGCTATCAAAACCAAAATTGACAAAGCCATCAAGTAAAGGGCTGTAATGATGCTGCTTTTTGGCTGCGATGTGGCTATCATCGGGCGGTTCTGGAGCTGTTTTGCGGTGGGGCTCCTTATGCTGTTTCTCTTTTGGTTCCTTTTTGTTCTTGCCTTCTATTCTCTAGATCTTTGTACGTTTAGATCCTGTTTTCTCCTTTATTGTAATATTTGGCTGTTGAGCCTTCCTTGGTTGTCTATTCTGCCCTTCTCTAGGTTGCTTCTTTAATCTTTTCTATCTGGCTTTTGAGCCCTTTTGTATTCAGGGTATAGTCCCTTCAAAACTATTTGCCCTTAATAAAAAATATATATAGGAGGAATAAAATACTGTAAAGTACGCTAAGACAATATGGAATATTTGTAAATAATTATTGTAAGTGAAATAAAATCCTAAGTGTGCAAATATGTAAAAGGAAAGGACTTAGCTAATTGTTAGAGACTATCGCAAGTTGTCGTAAGTCTGACTATAGATTCCAAAAGTTGGAATGATCACTCAGAGGTCATGCAAAGGTTAGATCTGGAAGATATAAGGGGAGTGTAGTTCCTGGGAAGTTACTGGGGCACCCTGGGGTGGCCTGGTCTGCAGAATATGTACCTTGGTCTTTGTAAAAGCTCATAATCTTGTTTTCAATAGCATCGTAAGATGTCTTGAAATATTCCTTGTCTGTCACACTCCAACTGCCAAACTACGTCGGGTGTGTGAAATAATGCAAGAAGAGGGAATGACCTACAAAAGAAAAAGAAGTATCAAAACCGTAAAAATAAAATATCTAAAATGAATGGGTTGTACTAACCTCAACTACCACAACAGCGGGCTTACTAATCTGAGCATTGCACTACATTTTGGACACAAATGTAGTTCTGGTGTGTGTGTATATGTTGTTCCCTAGGTGATCTTGTTCCAGTCGCACTTTATGAGGTTGCGAATAATAATAACTATAGAAAAATGTAATCGTTTGTGAGAATGGAATAGAATAGAATCCCTCCCCCTATGTTGTGTGTGTTGATTTAGATCTCCTAGCCTTGATGCATGGCACTGTGTAGATGTAAGTGATGCAATGGATGCAACTCTAGATGGAGTGATAGTAGTGATATGATGCCAAGACCTAGGACCCTCATTATAGTCTTATAACTTTATATTTATAGGGCTCTCAAGCTCTAATTTCATAATTAATCCTGACAAGTCTGACTGAGGAAGAATATAAAGGATGAACAACATGGGTATAAGAGGACCTAAAAAGGAGCAGGGAAAGAGGATTTGCATAGGATCAGGGGTGCCTAGGGTGGGACAGGGCATGTCGGGATGCCTCAGTACAGGCAATGGGGCGCCCTGATTTAGGGCTAAAATGTAAGGGATGTTAGGAGAAATAGTGTCGATAAGTGTATAGGAAAACCCATAGGAAAGATGAAATAAAAGGTAAGAAATAAGATGGCCAAAAGGTGGGATTAATTAGTACTTTGTACACTTGAGAACCTTCTAAATATTAATATAAGACTGTGGCCTAAATATTGTCTAAAAGTGCATTATTTTGTGTCTACACCTACACCCTTTTTCCTAGATTTATCCTTAAATGAGCAGAACCTTTTCTTACTCATGTCCCATATCCAAATGCTTCATCATATACCTCCACATCTTACTCCTCTCACATGTAGAGATGATAGCCACTGGACCTTAGACTCAAGCTTGAAACGACAAAAAATCTATCTAAGTGGAGCATTGATCTCCCTGATGAGGCAACATGCTGCATAAAATACCTAATGAGAGTGAACCCAGGTTTTAATCAAGTGTGAAATAGTTACTGCGGTGTCAAATGTACCTAAATTAAGGTTAGTAAAGGCAACAGATGACATCAATGGTATGTTGTCATAGATATGTTGCCAAATCATTCAAACTCGTAGTTTTTTGTTTTCCCCAATTTGATTGCTTATTTCTCATACTTACCTGAACCTGCAAGGAGAATTCACTCAAGTAGTCATAACTACTGTATGTATGTAACAGTGCTATGTAAAATCCCTTATTCGCATGTGAATAGAATAATGTTATGTCAAGAAGTACGTGAATTGGAAAGTTTACACGCAATCCATGTGCACCTGATCCAAAGTACTTGTGAAAAAAGGGTGTAAAAGGATATAGACCATGTACTACAGTACAAAAGTATCTCAATCAGGCAGAACTCATGCCACCTTGGCTGATAGAAGTATAATGTGAAAGCAATGCAACATGCTACCATGGAATCCAATCTCACTAATTTTGTAGTTCTGAAGAATTATGGGCAGTTAGATCAAACCGCATAAACATTAAATAGACTACATCTTCATGTGGGTAGATAATGACACCAACTAGCCAAAGAAGTGTACAGATTGTGCACATCGACCAATATACCCCCCATGCCTATATTTGCTTCCCAGAACTGCTCAAAGTGTGACACAATTGGTGGACATATAGAAAAAGAATGCCAATGGAGTTCATCTAGATTGTTCCGTCCCTCAAACTAAAAACTCGTTGTATGTAACAACCCCCAATTTTTCCATAGGGAAGAAAAGTTCATTATACTTCCGACCGGAGAAAATAATGTTGTGTTAGAATCCTATATAACCTCAATGATGCATAAATCTATTTAGGGGTCCCTTTCAACATTGTCTAAATAGGGAGATTGTGAAGCCCCAAATATAGAGGATGTGACCACAATGTGAGATGCCTATATATACTCCACCCCTGCAGAGGGATCTACTACATGAATAGTGCTTGGTAGAAAGCAATTGTCGTGCATCTAAAAGGTTATGAGGAAGTTAAATCCCAATTGTTAACCCATGCCAACCACAAGCATGCAATAAGATAAGTAAGATCAAGAAGCCTCCACCATTCTAAGTGTATTTGATTGTACCAAAAGCACCTAGTCCATAATTGCACGCAAGAGATTATCATGTTAAACCACACTTAAATTAGTGTTACAATAAAATAGAATATGTTTTACGAATATTGCATAGAAACGCAAGGTCATAAGGGAGTCCTGACAACTTGATGGTTAAACAAGTGTACACACAAGAATAGGGTATTAAAAATGCATATATTGGAGTTGACTCTTCGTGCTTATTACAAGCTTAGAGACAAGTAACTTAATATGTAGTAGTCATGGAAACATGTACCCCTTTCAAAACCAGTGTTGCACTTATTAAGAGACCTGTTAGCATGTTAGAGTAATAACCAATATGTTAAAGCATGTATGAGAAAGTAATATAAGATGTTAAGTACAAGATGATTTCTCTCAGCACCTGTTCTTAATGAACCAGAAATGCCCCTAGCAATTTAGTGTCAGGAAGGGGTAAGCCAAGGTGAGCCTCTGTACCATGTGTAGAATTCGTCTGTATCCTCTGATCACCCTTAAACTATTGCAATGGAACACACATGTTTGGATGATATATATAAAGGAATCAATGTTAGTAACAATTAGTCTACTCCTCATTTTTTACTACATGTCTTTCATGTAGATGACACTTGGGTCAAGGACAAGAGTATGAATTTGATCCTTGTGAGAAAAGATGCAGGAATGCTAATGGATGGATGGACTTATTGTATACAAGATGAGAATGACTTCAGGATCCCCCATGTGCACCCCAAGAAGAAGATGCGAAGTGTATGTAAGTTATGGTTTAGTTGTTGTTTGATGGTTTTAGCATTCAGAGAATGAACTATAAGAGCGGGGGTAGTTCTAGTTCATTGAGAAATGATTGAGTAGTGTTGGTTGTGTGTCTAGCGCATTGATTATGAGATGTGTATATGTAATGGTGGATGAGATGCGACATGTGGGGAGATATATGTGAATCCTATATCTGAAGCATATATCAAAACTTTTTTATTGGAAGAGAAAATAAATATTAAGGCCTTTGCAGCGTGATATCACTATATGATGAAAGGGTGAGTAAAGACTTATTCATACAGGTCAAATCTATAGGTGTTCTGCCAGAAGATAACACAACACCAGATATCTTATAGTGGGGCCAAGTATGGGATCCCTAATGGATCAATTTTTGATGATGTTAACTTACAAGTGGTACCCTTAAGGTAGTTAAACACCATACAGCATGCTCCTTAAGGATGGCGGTTGTAACTATCACAATTCTCTCCATCTGATGGACCTCCACTTCGAGGGGGACACCTCCAATATACATGTTACCAGATGGTAATAAGACTCAACTCATACATCCCTCCCTCACAATGATACTCACATCCTTTAAGATAGGATGGGTCCAAGCACCTAATCCTAGATGATAAGGGCCACACCACATTACCCAATATAATTGCAAATTCCTATGAAGAGACTATATAACTAACTAAGGGGATGTGTGCCACGATGTCGGCATCTCCATCAACCCATATATGCTTATATTATCATATCCCAAGGTAGAATAACATTGCCTCCCTCAATTTGACATGATGTTCATCCCCGATGACATAAGAAGAAGCCACTACCTAAATCTAGTGCGCTTTAACATTATCTGCACACTTGATCGCCATGCTCGATCAGTTGGACCACCCATATGAAATCCTATGGGGTGATGCTAACTCTACATAACTGAGATTCCATATTCAACACTTACTAGCTCATCTGATTCCATCCTGGTCACATACTGTGTTCATCCTCAGCATCCATGTATAATCCATACATTATTATTCATGTGGCTAACACAAGTGTCATATAATTATTGTTCCTATTGATTCCATGTATAGCCATAAATTATTACCTACACTAACACCCTCCCTGTATACTCCATAGCTTAGATTGCCTGGAAAAGAAGTGTGGGTCCTAACAACAAGTCTCCATGATGAGGTTCCTCTCGTACAATGACCAAGAAAATGGACACTACATGGTGCCTCAAAACTTCAGTAATACTCAACCTTATCAAGAAAAATCCTCAACTTTAAGATGTCCTCTTCCACCTTGTTTGCTCCACTTATCTTTTTCAATGCTGAGTAGAGAAATTATTTTGTGCACTTTTGTGTTATTCATCCATTCCTTCTGATCCATCATTATTCCCTTCTTCGTCAACTTCAAATTTATCTTCATGATCCAGATTTTAGCATTCCTGTAAGGAGATTGTCAATGAGTGTGATATCTTGCAATGTGAAATTTTCTTTCTCTTGTACCATAATTTCATGAATTTATGCTACAAATAGGTGTGCCACGGTCCAAGAACATTACCAGAGGTAACAAGGCGGGCACGAGATCCAAATAAATAGGAGTTCCACAATCTCAAGAAAAGCCAAGGTAACAATCCAAGAACATGATACCCCATACCATCCGGTATCTAACAGCATAAAAATCTGATACTGTAAAATGGGTAGATTTACACCACATATCTGTATGAGCTTGTCAAATCTTCAGACTACTCAAATACTGACTTACCATCCACTTGAGATTCCTTACCATATTTTTTGCTCCCCCATATGTAGATTTTGAGCTACATACCAAAAAATATTGATCGAAGTTACATTTACAAACTAGGGTCTTATGGAAACAATTACATTTTTCCTTTGAATACACCCTTCAAACTGACAAGATTGCAAGCTTCCAAAATCTTTGGAGATGCACGTATCATGCTGTAACCGAACTTACATCCATCAACATTTTCATTTCTTCTTCTTCAAATTTGACTTCTTCTGCTAATTAAGTGCCTCTTCCTCACTATTATCAGTTACAATTCTTCTTTTTACATTTCCCATATGTGTCCATGAAAGGCTTGTCACCAATGCGTAGATCTCGAAAAAATATCACCTTAATCCGAGCCACGGATCACCAAGTTATGAGCTTTTCAAGGTTTTGTTATTAAATAACTATTTTAATGTTGATCTTTTAAAAGGTACATGTGACACTTAAATTTCCAAAGGGTAAAAGCAGTGCAGCCACTACGATCCACAATGCTTGAAGAACCAAAGGATAAAAGCCTACTCCCAAAACCTAAATGTCTAGAGGGTAAATCATTGCAGTCGGAGGGTACATGTTAATACCCAATGGATAAAAGAATCCACCCAAGAGGGTATAGATCTAGCATCCAATGGATAAAAGATTGCATCCAAAAACCGAAATATCCAGAGGGTAAAAGAATCCATCTGAAAGTTACACGCTTATATCCCCAATGGATCCACATAATGCACCTAGAGGGTTTTAGGAATAGACTGTGTCCTTTTGATCAAACACTTGCATTCATAACCAAATTACCCAAAGAGCTAAAAGAATGCATTCAGAAGGTACACACTTATATCCAATCAGATAATCATAGAATGCACACATAGGGTACAGATCTGCGTCTAGTGGATAAAAGAATGCATCTAAAACTTAAATTTTTGAGAGGTTTCTGAAAATGTAATGCAATTCAGAAAAATTCACTCAAATATGCGGCCTTAGGAGCAAAAATATTGCACCCAAAAAACATAAAATCTGTAATCCAATGGATAACAAGAATAGCATCCAAAAATTCTGAAATTTTTACCATTGAGGGGTATGAAGAATTCATTCGCAAGGTTCACGCTTATATCCAATGGATAGAAATTTATGCACCCAAAGGGTTATAGATCTATAAATCCAATTTAGAATAAAATATTGCATCTAAAAATGTAATAACTATCACAAAAACACTTCAAAAAAATTCATCGAAATTTGGACGCTTATATCCAATGGATAAAACCATTTCGCACCCATAAGGTAAAGATTTTACATCCAGATATTGTAGCCATTTTTCAAAATATAGCCGAATCAATAAAATTAGGGTTTAGACCCAAAATAAAAAAATTGTTGCCAAAATCGATGCTCTGATACCACTTGATAAAGACTTTGCATACAATAAATATATAAATTGTAGAAGATAACACAACACTAGATATATGTGGGGCCAAGATACCCTAATAATCAATATATGCAGAGTAATACCCTTAAGGTAGGACAACACCATACAATGCTCCTTAAGGAAGGAGTAACTCCATCAATCTCCCAAGATGGGAATACCACTTCGAGGGGGACACGATCCAATATAGATTCTACCAAGCCGCAAGACTTAACTCATACATCCATCACATCCTCATAATGATACTCAACATCCTTTAAATAGGATGGGTAATACCTAATAGCAATGTAGGCCGACCCATTACCCAATATAATTAATTCCTATGTGATGCTCATATAACATAACTAAGGGGATGTGTGCCACATGTCGGCATCTCCTTCAACCCATATACATTATAATATCATATAGGAGGAGGGAAGTGCAACTACTACCTAAATCAGTGGTGAAGAAATCCCACTAACTGATACTGGTAGTTAAGTTAACTCCAAAAGACTAGTAAGCTAACTTCACATAACTAAGAAGCTAACTCAACACAACTAGTAAGCTAACTCCGCACAACTAGTACACCTAAGCAAGCTAACCCAACAAGTGTAAGGTTAACACAAGTGTAAGAATTATCCTAATAAATAAATAAAAGGATAAATAATAACCTACGCTAACAGTATGGACTAAGGAACTAAAATGAGTGGGTGGTGAGTGCAGCACGTAGAAAACAATGTAGTATAAATGACCAAGTGATGAATATGGTAGGTAAATGCGTGGTGTGGGAAATGTAATATAAGATGTGTAGGATATGTAATACATAAGATTCGGTGATAGGTGTAGATAGAAATAGAATATGTAATGATAAAATGTAAAGATAGACTCATATATAATGGAACCTAGTGTAATATGTAGAATATATGTGGACATGTGTAGTATGATTATCTATAGGTTATGGGAAGGTAGCCTAATAATGTAGAATGTAGGGATGAAATGTAAAACTAGACTCATTGGTAATGATGACTAGTATAATATAGAAAATGTATGATATGAAAACACGTAGTGTATAATGGGACAAAGTGGATATCATCATATATGTAAAGCGTAGATGAGGACTATCATAATGTAGAAATAATTGTAGAATGAATGGTGTATGCCATGTAATGTATGATGAAATGTAATGTGCAAAGCCTAAGGTGTAGCATGTGGGGTTCAGTGTAATGGTGATCCCTCAATAGTCAAGTGTTAACCAAAGCACAAGAGTGTGTCATCAGGTAATGATGATGCCATAATGTCAGATGAGAATACCAAGGAAAGAAGAGTGACATATGATGATACAGATATGATAGAATCGGGGGGGATGCCATCCCCCCAAGGGAGTATGGAGGAACTAACCAATGAGGGTGAAGGATGCAGGTTCCTTGATTGATGCATGAGATAGTGTAAGTGGAGGTCCATGATCTAATAGTGGTAATATAATAGATAAATGTGGCACTGGTGAGTGGAATCTATATGCGCGTGAAGAATGAATGAATGAGGAAGAGAGGGATGTAGGAAAATGCTATAGCGTTGAGTATGATGATGGATACAATGAACTTTGTGTGAAATTTATCACTGGGAAGGTACGTGAGTAGTACTCGCTAGAGATTTACGCGATGAATGAGCCCGATGGGTTGGATGGTGAATAGGAGATGGTTGCACATAAAATGATAGAAGTCCTAGTTGTTTGATATTTGTAATTATACGTGACAAAGCACAAAAAACATTAGTATGATGTCTGTATATTCAATGATAGTTGAAATATGGATGATTATGATAGTATACTAGTCAAGAAGGAGGATAGTGATGAGTAGGAAGTAGAGTAATCATTTTATGGTTAAGGAACTGAATGAAAACATCTTGTGTTGTAGCATTAAAGTGAAAGATGATAGGTGAAGGAAATGGTGTACTAACATGAGATCAAGAAGTAATCTTAAGTTGCTCAACTTCAACAATGAAAGATGTAATCGTGGTTTCCAATGGATTGAAACTGAGTTTGTAACTCGTGTATGGAATCTAACAGGTGTGTATTAGATAGATGAATGTGAAGGTGGAGGTCATCAACTAAATGGGTGTATATGGGGAATATTTGAGGTGGTGATGGATTAATTCCACTGGAAGGAGATATAGGAGAAGTAAGATCATTTAAAATATTATCAACATAATGTCAAAATTGTATGGAACAACATTGGAAACCTGATAAGTAGTGGTGTGTGGAAGGTCATCCAAATAACCATTAGTGAGTAAGATATACATGACCATGGTGTATTTTTCATCGATAAAGGGAGGTAAAGGACATCCCTAAGAATACTAAATAGTGAAGTTGGGTGAATAGCAAAGAATGTAACTGCTATAAATGCACACAATGCAAAATGGCATGGGAAATTCTATATCAATGTGATCAAGATCTAGAGTTTTGCCGATATAATCTAACCAAGACTGACCAAGAGTAAGTAGAGAAGTGGTATGATAATGCACAAGATGAAATACAAGATGGAAAAAACACATGCCATATGCAGCAGTAAGAATAACAGACCTATGATACAAATGTGGATTGCACAAAGGATGATAGAGGTCAGAAAAGTCAAAACCAAGCTGAGAGAGACCATCATGTGCACATACAGTGGCCATGCATGAGGTATCAAGTGGTATGTGCTCCCAATAAGAATTATGTATGAAGAGAGTTTAGGTGAATGGTGGGCACACGAAAGAGGATGAGGTTGGCGTGTATGATGGAATGACATCCATGGACTGTACAGGTTTTTGATATGGCATAATAGTAATAGGATCAACAAGTGGTGAGGAATAAATCACGTCGACCACGTGAATAATTCCCTAAAGTGGTAGCTCATCTATGAGGGGAGGTAGTGGAAGGGGAGGTAAAGGAAGGGAGTATTATGGAGTGAGATCTGTATATAATATGATAGCGTTAATATCATTAGGAGTAAGTGGAAAATCAGAAGGGACCATATCAACCATACAAATAGTAGGAACTAATTCATGTGGAACTACGAGAGATTGAGATTCATTCATAGAAGACGGAGAAGTTGGGACAAGGATGGGATCAGTGGAATCATCTATGCATAATATCCTAGAAGGGACAAATGAGTGGAAATGATTTTGTGGCACACTAAGGGTAGCAGGTGTGGTTATGGGATTAAGAGGAAGAGATTGTACATCCACTACAAGTTTTGCTAAAGAAACAACATCAATAGTGCATAGATAAGTGGAAACAACAACATCAATAGGTCTAGGATCCATATCAGAAGATGGAAGTTGAATGAACAAAGAGAAAGGTCTATAGCAAGAAGGAACAATAGGAGTGTCAAAAAAAGCATGACCATAGCTATCAAATTGAAGATTAATGAGAGAATTAGAAGAATTGCACTTCCTATTATGTTTACCCATGATGAGACATCAGGTAGACCAAAATGATTAACTAAAATTAAACTATGATATAGAAAGATGTAATGATAGTTAATCTAATATAGGAGGACTAAAACACTGTAAAATATGCTAAGACAATATGGAATATTTGTAAATAATTATACTAAGTGAAATCAAACCCTAAATGTGTAAAGATGTAAAAGGAAAGGACTTAGCTGATTGTTGTAGACTGTCACAGGTTGTTACAAATCTAACTGTAGATTCCAGAAGTAGGAATGATCACTCATAGGTCCCATAAAGGTTAGATATGGAAGATATAAGGGGACTACATCACCCATGAAGGTATTGGGGCACTCGAGGCACCCTAGTCTGCTGAATATGTTCCGTGGTCTTTGTAAAAGCTCATAATTTGGTTTTCGACAATGTCACAAGATGTCCTGAAATATTCCCTGTCTGTCGCACTAGATCTGTCAAACTGCACCGAGTGTGTGAAATAATGCAAGATGATGGAATGAACTATAAAAGACAAAGAAGTATCAAAACCCTAAAGATAAAAAATTTAAAATGAATGGCTCAGACTGACCTCAGTTGCCACAATAGTGGGCTTATTAATCTAAGTGTTGCACTACATTTCAGACCCAAATGTAGTTCTGGTGTGTGTGTGTGCATGTTGTGCCCTAGGCGATCTTGTTCTAGTCACACTTTGTAAAGTAACAGACAATAATAACTATAAAAAATGTAATAGTATGTGTGCATGGACTAGAATAGAATCCCTCCCCCTATGTTGTGTGTGTTAATGTAGATCTCCTAGCCTTGATGCATTAAACTATGTGGATGCAAGTGATGCAATGGATGAAACTATAGATGGAGTGATAGTAGTATGTGATGCTAGGACCCTCATTATGGTTTCATAACTTTATATTTATAGGGTTCTCTTGCTCTAATTTTGCAATTAACCCCGACATGGCCGACTAGGAAGAAGATGAGGATGAAAAATGGCTAGAAGAGGCCCAAAAAGAAGAACAAAAGTGGAACGAGGATTGGGGCACCAAAAGTGGGACCAGGGCACCCTGAGGCACCCTAGTACTTGCCTGGTCTCCCTGATTTAGGCTAGAATGATGGGACAATGCAAAAATACTTGGGCATGTATAGGAAAATACACACGAATGACAAAAGAAAAGGTAAAAATAAGATGGTCAAAAGGTGGGATTGATTAGTACTTTCTTCACTTAAGAACCTTCTAAATAGTACTATGAGTAACATATTATTCGGAGAAAGATATTCAACACTCCTTGTTGGTGCATCACCTCCATTTAGAATAGATTTAATTTTCATGCATCCTTCTATCCATGTCTCTTTGGAAAGAATTAGGGTAAGATTAGATTAGTTTTCTCTACAATTTAGGCGTGTTGTGTCAAGATATAGAAATAGGAAGTCAACCTTTCTTCAGAGAGCTTTCCCGATTGTAAAGTCTCACACTTTGGGAATAGCTCCATGCTGTGTAAGAACACTGAATGCCCCATCAACAACCAGACCATTCGGGGGTGATGTGATCCCGCATAAATAGTTTTGGCATGCTCGGTGGAATATGGAGTCATTTCCACAAGCTTTGAAGGCATTTTCAAGAAATTTGGATCTAAAAAATTACAGGTTTTTGATTTCAAACTTTTCACCACAAGGGAAGAGTTCCAAAACCAATTTTTAGAGGATTTTCATGAGAAAAACAAGTCTAAATTTCACCAGTAGATAGATCAGGGGATAAAATTCAAAAGGGTATTCTTAGATTTCTAAATTTCTGATTTTAAGAATTTTAGGGGGTTTTACACTTTGAGATTTTGGGTTTCAGGATTTCAGACCTTTTTGGGTTTTTTCCATTTCAGAATTTCAAACATTTCAAGATTTCATGTTTCGAAGGTTCTCTGTTTTCATAATTTTGGAACTTTTGAGTTTTCATACTTTCAAGTTTTCAGGTTTCAGAGATTCAGAGGTTCAACTATGCACTGCTTTCAAAGTTTTGGGTTTTTGGAATTTTTGGGTTCTGGAGGTTTTCAAATTTAAGAGTTCTATTCATTTCAGGATTTTGGAGACTGACCACTGCAAAATAGGTTTGAATCCCAAAAATCAACATTCAGGCCCTTCAAATTTATTTTCTCCATTTTTAACAAGATTGGTGCGTGTCTTGGTAAAACCCTAGCCTTTAAAGGCTCATTTCCTAGCACATCTTGTGACTCCGAGGGTTAAAAATCAGTCGTGTAGCAACACAAGTTTCCCAAGTACATGAGGAGTTTGAATCAAGTCCAAAAATAGGGAGGAAGGAATATTTGTGTACATGCTGTAGACACCTAAATTTGGTCACATTCCCCTTAGCCCCTAATCAAATAACCAACTTAAACATGGGCACCTAACCATAGCCCCCTTTCACCCCACATTAACAATTAATTTAATTAATTTAATTAAATTAAATAGACATCCTCACAATATCTATTATTTTATTACCTTAATTGACCTAATTTCCACCTCACCTAGACACCTCATCCAGCCACCACACCCTAGACCTATTCTTGGCATGTTTTCATAACTAACAATAACTAAGACCTAATCTTACTTGCCTTAATGAGCTAAGATTTGTTCCAACCCTAAAAGCACATACCTAATATTTCTCTAACCACATTCCTGCTCATTAGAAGGGAAGCTTTCATTATGATCCGTGATAATAAACCAACTTGGCCCAAGAAATTAGAAGGATCTGCCCATTTTAGTAAACCTAGGGAATCCTACCTTAACTGACGTCGGTCATCCTGAATCGACGCCGGTCAACTAGGAATCATCATCAGTTACCATTTATTTACCTTGGTAACCTTGTTTGAGAGGTTGGCACATCCTCGACCAGAAGAGATGAGATCAGAGTTGCATGCAAGTGGAACCAACATCCTTTCACGAATCCAGGCACTCACAGCTAGCACCAGGACAAATCCAAAATCATTGCACTCACATAAGCACTCCAGGATTCACTGTTATGGTAAAAAATACCATCCTTATGATCAAATACCATTACCATCCATCCATCCACTATGCATCACAATAAGTGTATCTCTAACCAACATTGTTATTTCAGTTAGTAGCTTTTGTTACTCCTGTTATTAATATACACTTTGCATGCCCATTCTGCTATCCCCTACTAACCTGTAACCCAACCATTCCCTTAGCCATACTGCCAAATCACCCATCCTCACCTATTGTTCACCCCTGAATACACCTGAGACTTCTATAAACCTTCTTATCCACCCTACCATCTCTATTAAATCCTAGATTAAACCTTGCATTTAGATCTCTTTGAGTTTCATACATCCTGAACTTACCGACGCCGGTTACCCATAACCATCATTCGTTATGCATAAATCATCACCGATCATACAAAACCAATGTTGGTCTTTGTGTTGTCAAACAACCTCATACCCATTAACTTAACAATCCAGAATCAGACCCTGACCAGTCCCAATACCTTGACAGTTACCTCATCCTTTAGATTTAACTATAGCCTAGTTTGTTGTGATTAGATTTGCTTATTGTACTTGAATGAGATACCTAAATCATATCAACTACAATAGGAATTTACTTATTTCTCGCATTAATTTGTTTTAAAATAGTGGATTGACAACCATCTAGGAAGTATCACATTTCTCAGAACTAGCACACACTAGGCACTCCACTGTCATATATCAGTTAACTTCTCTTTTGTGGTCTTGTTTTCTATTACAGGTAGTTCATCCTAGCCAAAAGGAAGCCCTCACAATCAGAATTGGATTGAGAGGTTAGAACGCATGCAACAACCATCAACCAACATGTAATAACAGGTAATCCTCCTAGCCCATAACCCGATCTGTTTCATCATTCAAAAATGTAAAGAAAACTGTGAAACACATGCAATCATCTCTAGGTATAAAAATGAGAGGAAGAAGACCAAAAAGATCACCATCTCCACCAAAGATGACATTATCTACACCTGTACTTGGTAGAACCTTCATTCCATTAACTAGGGTCCTTAGACCAACTAGAAGGGCTCAACTACCACAAAAAATCCCTTTTTTAACTTCATGGATAGTAGTCCACTTTCCCTAAATGCTCAAAATCCTATCCTAGTTTCAGCATTGAAAAACATTCCATACTACATGGGAGAAAATCATGCAACCCATATTGACCACATCTAAGACATTGCAAATGTCTGTGTAATTCACGAAATTAACGAGATGGATGTTGCAGCCAAGTTGTTAGCTTCCTCTTTCAAGGGTAAGGATTTGAAATGGTCTAAGATCCTAACAATAGAGTCAATTCAAAATTGGAATCAACTGTGTACAACCTTCTGTGACCAGTTCAGAGAAAGGGAAGAAAATATGTCTTTATTGGAACAATTGACAACACTTAAGAGAGCTCCAACTGAACAAATGTCAGATTTAAATTTCTGATCCCAAAAGACATGGGTCAGAATATTAGTGGTTGTGAAACTAGCTACCCACGGTACATTCCTCTACTTATTGAAGTCCCTAAATTTAGACATATCTATGATGATATAGTCAATGAGAGGAACAATGTTGTTAGGAGCCTACAACATAGCTATTAGGGTTAAGAACAGTTTGATTCAGGCATGCAAGTTAGCACCTAGGCCACCTATGCCTCTATATACAAAATTGGGAACTCCGTAAAAAATTCAAACACTTGAGTTAAATCCCATTGCAGCCCCTAGAAATTAGAGCAATAATGAGGATTCTACTTCTTCAAGTACTTCTAAATAACTTTCGGAGGTCATGAAACAACTACAGAACCTAGGGAATGAGCTAGTAACTATTAAGAGGAAGCAACCTCAAAGTTCCAGTTCATACCAACCTCAAGATCAATCAAATAGGCCTCATTTTCATTCAAACAAGCCTCTGACTCAAGTTGCAAATCAAAACTTGAATAAGGGACACCACCAAGCTGCCAGACCATTTCAACCATATAATCCAAATGTAGTTTCAACATCAAGGGCCTTGGATCCAACTCAAAACAACATTGCCCAAGAATAGGAATGATGTTTTCCATGTAATCTCCCTTACAATAAAGCAACATGTTTTAATGGAACACTGAACCAAGCCTTAATGGTTCAAACCGTCAGTGTGTCCCAGGAGCCAACTAAAGAATAAAATCAGCAAGAGGCACCCCCATTTGAAACCACATTGGTCAATTGAAAAAAAAAAGACTTTTGTGGGGTTAATCAACCTCCTTTCCAGGGTGTAGCTGCCAATATATGGTAAAAAAAGAGGAACATAGAAGAAGGGCATCCATCTAGTTAAATCATTTCTCAACCTACTCTCACCCCACAAGGAGTTAGTAATACAAAAGTAGCCCCAAACCCACAAAGTCAGCCTAAGGCACCTATTGTAGCAACACATATACCTATTCAAGTATTAGAAAATATTGTGCCAAGTAAGGGGCAGAAAAAGGATAGCACACCCCCTTTCAACATCATTGATCAGATGAAGAAAACACGTGATAATTTCCATGTGGAAATCGTTGGCAATCCCAAGACAGTGGGACCTATTTCAAGAAACAATGGCCAATTGGTCTACCTCAAATGGACCATCTAGAAACAAGGATAAGGTTCTCACTAATGTGGTACACCAAGAAGGGGGTCAGCTAATAAATTTTTTTAATCCGTCATTGATTGTCAAGAATCACTTAGTGCATAACTACATGATCGATTTTGGAGCAAGCAGTTCGGTAATTCTAAAGCAGATAACAGATCAATTAGGCCTAAAGTATGATCTAGTCTCAAATGGAGTAGTACAACTGAATGGGAAAATAATAGGAACAATTGGAATTATCAAAGGGTTAAATCTTACACTGCATGCTTTCCCAAATGTCAAAATTTTGCAAGATGTGTCTGTAATTGACTTGTTACCACTATTTTCTATATGCTTATCAAGGGAATTCACTGCTGAGATTGACAAGTTCCTATCTGTAGACATGTCACATATACTCTTTAGAACAAGATATGGAGCTAAATCCACAATCAAGTCGGAACTGATTGCAAACTTTCACATTGACCCTCATGTACCAAGTCCTATCAATGCAAATTGTTCAGCTTTTGATAACAAAGAGTGTTCAAATGATCCAGAAGCATGCACTAAAGTTGAGGGAATTATGGATTTGAAATTTGATGAATGGGAAAACAAAAGACACGCTTTTGATCCATACAAGGAAATGGAAGAATAAGAATTAGGCATATATTGCTTGCATGATGAGAAACCACCTCTTCCTAGCATCACCAAACCAGAGGTTAAAGATGAAAACAAAGTATGGAAATTGTTTTTTGATGGTTTGAGAAGTAGACAAGGTGTTGGAGGAGGTGTAATGTTGGTTTCACCACAAAATATCAAGTACTATTCAACTTTCCAATTTCAGTTCACATGCTCAAACAACACAACTGAGTATGAGGCTTTGATTCATGGAATTTATTGGGCTAGGAAAAGAGGTATAAAAAACTTGCAGGTGTTTGGGGATAGTGAACTAATTAAAAATAAAGTTAAAGGGTATAATGCCGCAAAGAATGATCTCCTGAATAGATACAAAAATAGGGTATGGGACCTCAATGAATACTTTGACGCATTCAACATCAGTTCCATATCTAGGAAGAATAACGAAGCTGTGGATAGACTTGTAGCAATCGAGGAAACATTGTATGTGGTTGAAAATATCAAAAGAGATAAACTGCAACCCCATATCAAGGTAGTTGTAAGGCCGGTGGTTCTAGATAACAAAAAAATATGGCAGGGGCTCGAGAATGATTAATAGATCATCAATTTCTTGCAGGAAGAGGTAGAGTTCTCAGCTAGGAATCAATATAAATTAGAGAAAAAATATGGAGACCAAGTGGTTCAATTGAGAACAAACAAGATTCCAAAATTCTTAGTGACATTAGATTCAATATTCAATCCCAATGACCAATTCCGGAAAGAGAAATAAAATATCAATGTCAAAGGGGAATATTCAGAACCTATTTCAATTACAGAAGGTAAAAAAATCCAAATTGGAAAAGTGATCACTCAATAGGAAAAATATGATTTCGTACATCTTTTCCAAGAATTCCCAAATGTCTTCGCTTGGAGCTATTAATATTTGAGATGTTTCATTTTGAAGTTAGCAGAGCATACTATTGAACTGGGTCCGAAGCTAAGCCTATCAAGCAGAAACAAAGACCAGTCAACCCTCACATTGAGATTCTCATGAAGAAAGAGTTGAATAAGTTGATAAAGACAAGCATCATATTTCCAATCAAGCACTCAACTTGGGTTACAAATTTGGTACCAGTCAGGAAGAGAAATGTGTTGATTGAGAAACAGGGACGGAATCCTGTGTAGATTTATTGATCTCAATCAAGTAAAAAAGTACAGAGGATGGGCTGCAATATTTATAGATATTGCACAGCCAAATACATCCGGGAAAATGAGTTGCACAGGTGCAACCAAAAACCAAAATAAACAAGCTTCCAATAACATCCGGGAAGCAAAATTACATAAAAACAAATATATTGTTTAAAACAATATAACAATATGCATACTGACAAATATGGTTGATTAACCATATAACAATATAACTATTTAAAATTAATTAAATAATTAACCTATGCATAATTAAATAATAGGATAATAAAATTTATCCTAACATTCCCCCCCCTTAATTGTGCATTGTCTGAAGAGATGAGGAGAGAAATGCTCTGAACAACTCGAACTTGTCACATGCAAGTGACTTTGTGAAAATATTTGCTCGTTGTTCAGCTGTTGGACAAAACTGAAGCTGGATGTTGTGCTTCAACACATGTTCGCGTATGAAATGAACCTGAACTTCAATGTGCTTTGTTCTCTCCTGAAAAACTGGATTGCGAACAAGTTTGAGAACACCTTCATTGTCAACATACATGGTAGTCGGTTTGTCCTGTGGTATTCCAAGTCCTTCCAGTATGCGACGTAGCCAAATCATTTCACAGACAGCTTCTCCTGTAGAACGATACTCGGCTTTTGTGGAAGAGCGAGAAACAAAGTGTTGTTTCTTACTTCCCCATGATATTGGTCCAGATCCCATAAAGAATACAAATCCAGAAGTGGATTTTCTATCATCAATGTTACCTGCATGATCTGAATCCGAATATCCAGTCAAGAAGAAGTTTTCGTTCTTCTCATATTCTAGACCAAGATCCATTGATCCTTTGAGATATCTCAAAATGTGCTTTGCTGCTTTCCAATGACAAATTTTGGGTTCCTGCATGAACCTGGATAGATAGCTCACTGCAAAGCTGATATCTGGTCTAGTGTAGGTCAGGTAAATGAGACTCCCAATCAGCTGCCGATAGAGAGTGGCACTTACCTCAGGAAATGGATCTGAAGGAGATAACTGTAATCTGTTTTCCATTGGTGTAGCAATTGGTGTGCAATCCATCATCCTAAACTTCTCGAGCGTTGTCTTGGTATATTTCATCTGAGAAACAAAGATGTGATTCTCTCTCTGCCATACTTCCAGTCCAAGACAGTAGTGCATAAGCCCGAGATCAGTCATGTCGAATGATCGCTTAAGATCTTTCTTCGTTTCATCAATCATCTTCACTGAACTGCCAGTGATGACTAGATCATCGACATAAACTACAACAATCACCATCTCCCCCCCTTGCTTTTTGAGGTAGAGATTGGGATCGTATGGATTTCTGACAAATCCATGTTGTACGAGATGCTCATCAATCTTGATGTACCATGCCCGGGGTGCCTGTTTGAGGCCATACAGAGATTTCCTGAGTCTGTATACCTTTTCTTCTTGACCAGGTACAACATATCCCTCAGGTTGAGTCATGTAGACTTCTTCTTGTAAATCTCCATTCAGGAAGGCACTTTTTACATCCATTTGGTGAACTTTCCATCCAAACTGAGCAACTAGAGCAAAGATCATCTTGATCGTTTTGATCTTAGCTGTGGGAGCAAATGTCTCCTCATAGTCAATGCCTTCTTTCTGTGCGTACCCCTTTGCTACAAGTCTTGCTTTGCACTTGTCCACTGTCCCATCTGCTTTGTACTTAGTTTTGAATATCCATCTGCAACCAATGGGTTTCTTCCCTGGTGGAAGATCGACAAGCTGCCAAGTGTTATTCTTCATCACTGATTGATATTTAGAATCCATGGCATCTTTCCAAGCTTTTGACTGTAGGGCTTCCTGGACTGTAGAGGGCTCGTCTGTTTCAATGAATCTACTCATCAAAGCAAAGTTAACTTCTTCTCTTGCTTTACTGCGAGTCCGTGGTCCAGGGGTGGATGTATCCAGTGGAGCATCCAATCTTGCATCTCGTAATGTGCTTGTACACCATTTAGGCATACGTTGAGCTGTTCCCATGGGTTGTGGTTCTATCTGATCAACACTATCATCCCCATCATCAATTTCATATTCTGAGGGAACATTAGCTTTAGTTTTTACAACTGGTGAAAAATCTACATCTTGCGAGTCCGGAGGAGGAGTCTCTGCTTCCTTCTTTTCGAAAAACTCAACATCTTTGCTTGTGTAGACTTTTCTGGTCTTAGGATCCATCAGTCTGTACCCATGAGTCTCTTCACTGTATCCAATGAAGATGAGATTTTGTGACTTCATGTCCAATTTCTTTCTGTTCTGTTTGGGTATTTGCATGCTAGCTTTGCACCTGAATACTCTGAAGTGTGCAATGGATGGTTTCCTTTTTAACCATGCTTCTTGTGGTGTAATTCCATCAAGAGCAGTTGTGGGCGCTCTGTTTAACAAATACACTGTTGTTTTTGCTGCTTCTGCCCAAAATGTCTTTGCAAGTTCGGAATCATCGATCATGCATCGCACCATTTCCATGATAGTACGATTTCTTCTCTCAACAACACCATTTTGCTGCGGTGTGTGTGGAGGAGGCATTTGTCGACGAATCTAGTGAGTTTGTAGATAGTCTCTGAACTCATCACTGGTGAATTCCCCCCCGATCTTAGTGGAGAGTTCTGATGTGACGACCAGTTTCTTTCTCAACTGCCACTTTGAACTTTTTGAAGGTTTCAAAGGCTTCACTTTTCTTGCGAAGACAAAAAATCCACATTTTCCGTGAATAGTCGTCAACACAGAGCATGAAGTACTGGAACCCTGAATGACTTGGCTGCATTGGACCACACAGATCGGTATGAACCAGGTCAGGTTTACCATGAGCTCGAAAAGTACTTGTTTGGAATGAAACTCTGTGTTGTTTTCCTGCTAAGCAGTGAGGACACTTGTCTGTATCCTTCTGAAGAGATGGTAGCCCATGTACCATATTACACCGGCGAAGTGTGTCGAGATATTTGAAACTTACATGACCAAATCTCCGATGCCACAACTGAGATGAGGTGGAGTTTTTAGCCACGAGTGCTTGATCATTTTTGTGAATGAAATCAAGTTGAAACATTCGTCCCACATTTGAGGCTTTTGCAATTATTTTCGAGCCTTTGGATTTATCTCGAATCAAACACATTTTCTTGCCGGATTGACTATCAAAGTCAATTTTCAGGTTGTGATCTAGGAGTTGACTAACCGAAAGAAGGTTCTTTGTCAACCCAGGGACATATAGAACATCTGATAGTCTGCATTTGCGTGAACCAAGGGGTAGAGAAATGTTTCCAATCCCCTGAACTGTATATGAAGAATCATCTCCCAATGAAACATGATTTTTCGATGGCGTGTCCCTCATTGAAATAAACCAGTCTCTGTGGCCGGTCATGTGTCGAGTGGCTCCCAAATCAACATACCAGACGTCACTAGATGACGTGGATGGTTCACTTGATCGAGCAGTGAACAAGAAGTCTTCATTGTCTGACTGATCTTGTTGCTCAGCAATATTACCTTGCTGGTGGGGTCTTCTTTTCCCGTTCCCCTTTTTCTGCCCGTGATAATTGTTTGAATGTCCCCTGTAAGTTTGTTGTTGTTGTGGTCTAGAATTGCTTGATGAACCTTTCTTATATGTGTTAAACCAACATTCTTGCAAGTCATGTCCTCTTTTGCAAATTGGACATCGCTTCTTCTGTTGATTGTCCCCATGATACTGATTCTGATGTGGGGACTTCTGATAGGATTTAGGTTTTCCTTTACCTTTTCCTTTCCATTTTTGATGTGAAGACAATGCCTGCTCCTCTTCATCATCCTTGTTGTACATTGCTTCCTCTTGTTGCAGTAGGTTAACTAACTTGTCAAAAGTAATTGTCGTATCTGACAAGTTTAGAGTTATGACAAAAATTCGGTAAGAAGAAGGGAGAGCTCTCAGAACAATGGGAACGAGAGACTCATCTTTGACCTCTTCTCCTAGGGCTAGAAGTGAAGCCCTTAACTCTGTAACTCTTCTTAGGAAGGCTTCAATTTTCTCATTCTGTTTGAATTTCAATGTATGTAAATGACTCTGTAAATTGAGTATGACATTCTTGTTTTTGGCCTCATATATTGTGCTCAACTTATCCCAAGCTTCTTTTGCTGATGTGGCATCTCGAATGTGGGCTTGCACATTGTCGGATACTCCAAACAAGATGATGAGCTTTGATTTCTGATCTGCTCTATCAAATTGTCATTGTTGTGTTGCATCCGTTGGTGATCTGGTTAGAGTACCAGTCACAACAGGCCAGATTTCTTCAAACTCAAGTTGTGTTTTGATTTTTGTCTTCCAAGCAGCATAGTTGCTTCCTCTGAGCAATTGTGAATCTGGAAGAAAAAATTTGGGGGCATTGGTGCCCATTTTGCAGAGATCACTGACAGGGTTTGGCTCTTATCACTCCAGGTATAATGTCTCCCAATCTATATACCGTCAGTCTGATATACCGAACCTTTCTATATATGCGCCCTTCCGATATACCCGTCGGTACGTGGAAGAAGCTCGCCCTTTCTATATACCCGGCGGTACGTGAAAGAGGCATTAACGTACGTGAAAGAATTCGATACGTGGTACCAAGACAGTACTGATGGGGTCTGTGCGATTATTGACACCGGCTCAAAGAAATATCCTCATACGCGCGCGTAACTTCACTATATACTTGGATAATTTCTCAGTCCGGATTTATGTCTTGCAATCGTTCACAGACGGATGGGATGGTTCATAGTGTGTGCACTGTGACCTTATTACTCCTCGTCGATTTATAGGGACGATGCCCAGACGACATTGTTGCAGCTATATTAGGCGTTAAGTGCAGTAGTAGTCACGACGGCTTTACCCGTAAGCGCTTCCTAGAGGCACTGTATATACCGAACGCTGCGAATGAGATCTAGGATTTCGTGAGTGTTACAGAACCAATTTTACTGTTTTTTGTTACAATTCTGCCAGTTTCTTAGCAGTTACAAAGTTTTGCAGTTGACTATGGAAGCCTACAAATTAGTACAATATACAGTACAATTTGAATAATAGGCAAAAAATTTCAGTTTTGGGGTCCTGGTGGTATCCTGAACCCAAAATGCTAAAAATTGCAAAAAAAATAGCTGAAAATGCAATTTTTAGGTGGGTCTCCTTTTGCAAAAAATGTCTGGAATGAGAAAACAGACCAGATAAGAGAATTTTTTTTTTTACCCTAAATTAGGGATTTCTCCGCAAAATTTAGTTAGTTATAACTAAATTCAAAAAAGCCTGCTAAATTTGGCAGTTCTGCCAAAAAATCCACCAGATGCAAAAGGAGAGTTTTTGAGTGTTTTTAGTGGGATTTGATCCTCAAACCTCTCACTCCTAAGGCACATACACTAACCAACTTGCCCACTTGGGGTGCTTGGACTATGAAAGGAAGCAATTTGTATTTATTGACAAATAAATTGACGTACCTTTAAAAAAATGCAACTTGGTGAGCCTCCACGTGGCGCATGCTGGTGAAGGGGCGTTTTTAGGGTTGTATGTGCTCAAAAACCGGATCTGAAGCTTTTCTTTTCACCTCCACGCCTTTGTATTCTCCTATGGCCACATTTTTCACTGCCTGGCCGCATTTTTTAATGAATGTGCTTGTACAGGCCGCATTTTTGACTGCCTGGGTGCTGTTTTTCCTTGTTTGGGTGCGTTTTTTGCCTTTCCACGCACTGTTGCAAGTGCAGGCCGCGTATTTGGTTGCCTGGCCGCGTGTTTTTAGTGCCTGGGCGCTTTTTTTTTTTTGCTGTTGTTTGCCTTTGTTCAGGCCGTGGGGGACAGCAAAGGGTGCGGGCGAGAGGAGAATGGGGTTTTTTAGCTCCAAAAAAATGTTTTTACTTGTGCAGGCCACGCATGGGACAACAAAGGGCGCGTATGCTCAAAAAAACATTTTTTTTCTCCTTGTACAGGTTGCTGGATCAAGAAAAACGCGTGGAAGATGTTTTTGCCGCTGTCTACTCTTCTTCCACTGTATATTTTCCAGCGTGGGCGCCTCCTTCTCTTTTTTTTATTATTCTTTGCTCTATTTGATTCTTGATCACTGCAGATACATGTACAGACCTCCGAAACAAGCAAAACAATCTCCAAATACAGTAAAAACAGAACCCTTATTGGAATTTTTTTTTTTTATTTTCAATACCTGTAGCAATTTTTGCCTGGTGCTGAGTGCACCAGTGCAAAAAATTTTTTCCTTCCAAGTACCTGGAAGGAACAGGAGGATGTGGGGGAGGCAGGGATGGGGCTGGGAGTTTGCACGAGGCTGCACAGGCTCTCAAATCCTGCAAACACGTCTCCAATCTCCTCTCTCTCTCTCTTCTCTCTCTTCCACACCTTCACAGGGCCAGAATTTCGCTCTGGTACCAAATGTTGATTGAGAAACAGGAATGGAAGCTTGTGTAGATTTTATTGATCTCAATCAAGTAAAAAAGTACAGAGGATGGGCTGCAATATTTATAGATATTGCACAGCCAAATACATTTGGGAAAATGAGTTGCACAGGTGCAACCAAAAACGAGAATAAACAAGCTTCCAATAACATCCGGGAAGCAAAATTACATAAAAACAAATATATTGTCATATTTCTAATCAAACACTCAAGTTGGGTTGCAAATCTAGTACCAGACAGGAAAAGGAATGGGGAAATTAGGTTGTGCATGGACTTTCGAGACCTAAACAGGGCTTCTCTCAAAGATCACTATCCGCTACCTTCTATGGAGAAAATCTTGCAGGTAGTAGCCGGTTCAGAAATATTTTCTCTCCTAGATGGATACTCAGGCTACAATCATGATAATAGTGAAAGAATAAGATCAATTCAAGATGAACTTTCACCACCAAATGGGGAACCTATAACTATAGGAAAATTCATTAATATTGTCAAATGTTGGAGCCACATTTAAGAGGGCTATGGACATGGAATTCAAGGGATTGATAAATAAGATAGTTCTTGTTTACTTAGATGACATCATGTGTATTTATAAGAATGTGGAAAGTCACCTCTTCCATCTCAGATAAGTGTTCCAAAGATGCAGGAGATTCAGAGTGTCCTTAAACCTGAAGAAGTGTATATTCCTAGCTCACGAAGGCAAGCTCTTAGGCTACATTGTGTCTAAAGAGGGATTGACAATTGATCCAGAAAGTGTTGAAGTCATTTGAGCATTTCCATTGCCAAGTCATAAGAAGGCTCTCCAAAGCTTCTTGGGGAGAATCAAATTTGTTCAAAGATTTGTGCCATATTTTTCCACTCTTGTCAAGCCAATAACAATGATGTTGAAAAAGAGCATGGCATTTAAGTGGACAGGAGAGGGAAAGGAAAGTTTTGAAGCTATCAAGAATTCTATATCTCAAGCTCCAACTCTCATCAATCTAATTTTCCAAGACTTCATGCTCTATGCCTTCGGTGGTTTAGACACAATTTTCCACAATCTTGGTGCAAAAAAACAAAGAGGGATCCCAAAACAACTGGTATGCCTTATTTCAGTCAAGCTTGGAGGAATATGAAGTGAGGTACTCCTTCATTGAGAAGCATGTCCTCACAGTTATCAGGAGTTTGAAAAAGTTCAAACACTGGTCTCAAACAACACGATCCAGTTGCTAGTATCCCATGTAGGAGTCAAAGGAATTCCTCTTGAACAAGGATTTGAATGAGAAACGTGAGCAGGATGGATCACTCATGTCATGGAGTATGACATAGAAATTAAAGGTCACTAAATTGGTCCATGGAAAGGGATTGTGTGAAAAACTAGCTTCCAATCAACATGTTAGGGAAAGTGATAATGAAAATAAGTTGTTTTGGTTACAGGATAATCAGGAACAAGAAGATGATAGTGTGCCTACTCCTTGTTGAACTCAAGACATGATACATTTCCTACAAACAAGGTCTATGCCCTCCAGAGATAAGAAAAACAAAGAGGAGATATTTCAGACTTCAAGAAATTCCATATGTGCTTATTAATGGTGTTTTGTTCAAGAAAGACATGAAACAATGGAGTCCTATTGAGGTGCATTAGAACAAGTCAAATTGAAAAGGTGCTACATGAGTTTCACGATGGAGAGGTCAGAGGTCACTTTTATCCATGGGTAACAACTCTCAAAATAATGAAGGTGGGTTATTATTGGCCCACAGTGTTCAGTGACTGCTACACATGGATTAATAAATGTAAAAAATGTGCATTCTTCATAGGCAAGGAGAGGCTAGCAACACTTCCATTGCATCCAATTTCAGTTGAGCAGCCATTCATGCAATGGGGACTGGATTTCATGGGGGTCATTAATCCAAATTCGAGCTAAGGTCACAAGTGGATTCTAACAACAATAGATTATTTCACCAAGTAGACTAAGGCGGTGGCACTCAAGGAAGAACACGAGTCTATTATATTGTAATTCTATGAGGGGATAGTGACAAGGTTCACGAGTGGACTACCAACCACTATCATATCAGATAATTTTCTAGCATTCCTTGGAAGCCAAGATCATAGAATGGGCTATTAGGAATGGTATTTATTTGAGCACCTCCTCAAACTATTACCCCCAGGGTAACAGTGAAAGTAGAGTCCATGAAAAAGAATTTCCTAAGGATCATCAGGAGGACTATGGATGAAAATCAGAGGACTTGGCATACCAATCTCAAATCAGCCTTATAGGCTGATAGAATAACACAAAAGAGATCAACATGAAACTCTCCCCAAAAATTAGTCTATGGGAAAGAAGCATTCCTACCTATATCACTGGAGCTGCCAACATTAGAGCTCATGAAGCAGCTATAGTTGTAGTGAGTTTAAACCTATGGAAGCTAGGTATGTGGAGTTGATGGAATTGAAAGAAATAAGAGAGCATGCAATGAAAACCATGGAGAAATCAAGCCTTAATCGAGAGTTCATTTGACAAGAAAGCTAAGGAAAGGACCTTCTAGGAGGGGGGACCTAGTTCTGAATGGGATGCAGATTTGGCTAAGCCAGGCAAGAATTCCAAGTTTGATGCCATTTGGAGTGGCCCCTACATGGTCACAGGATGTAAGAGTAGTAATGCCTTTCAATTGTCCACTTTGGATGGAGAGGAGCTTCCTGATTCCAGTCAATGGAATCTATCTTAAGCATTACTACTAAAAGGAAAATTCTCACCCTTGTACATATCATTTTAGGCTTTTGAATTCCTCTAAGTGCGTATGCACATTATCCTATTGTAGTTTAGGTTTCAATTTCCTTAAGTTCCTTTGGAAAAAGGTTTTATTCTCCTAGTTGTATCATTGTACAATTCAGTGTACCTCCCAAAAGAGAATGTTGTAATAGGAAAGAAGTTCATACTTGTGGAAAATAGTTGTAGATTTCAAGAGAAAACAAATGCAGAGAAACTAAAATCAGGATTAAGGACAAGTTTTTATAAGTTTTCATTCTTTGTGTCCTTCAAGATCAATCAAGGTGAATTTCTAAGTGTCCATGCAGGGTTAGAAATTTAGAAGGAGCAACCTTTCCCAAGTTCATTCAGTGGTTTCCCATGGTCGAAAGTAGAAGATCAACCTCAAAGTTCTCTTGCTCACTTTTCAGGTTTGTTTCAGTTGATAATCCAATGAGAGTAAACAACTATGGCCTTTGGTGGTGTTCTAAGGAAGTGGAAATTCAAAGAAAGAGAAAGATCAAATTTTAATAGAGTTCCATGATGTCTTAACTCAGAGAACATCTTATTTAAAACTCTACAGTTTGCTATACATATCAAGTAATCGTCAATTTTTGTGTGATTCATACTTGGAAGAATCAAGTTTCAGGATAGGTTTAAAAGTTTATTTTTAGTCCTGCATATTAGGGTTGCAGAGAGGAAAAGGTGAAGATCTCAGGTTTAGAAAATTTTCCACTCTCACAATTTTAACTTCAAGATTTTATTATAAAATTGAGAGTGTGAGCAACAGAACAAGTCCAGGGTCAGTAAGTTTTCAAGGGTCGGGGGAAAATTTCAGGTCTAGATCAGTTGCAGGATATCAGTTATGACTCTGTGCCCAATGGAGGCATATCAAGGCTACTCAGTATATGAACATCTAGCAGGAAGATATCCCCGCGAGTCACCAAATTGTTATCCAAATTTTCCCCTTGGGCCAAATTAGACAACAGGGACCTAGAAATGGGACCCTAGACACTAGATAAGACACCTAAGATGAAACTAGGTTACAGGTAGTTCCGGGTCTCAGGGAGCACATTCAGTGAATTCAGGAGTGAAAATCATATTGAGGAATTTTTTCCTCTTCTGGGTTTTGACCCTTAAGATCAACTTAAAAAATGATGAAATGGTGGGCCTTGCAATGGGCCCACACCCAGCCAAATGCAGGAAAAATCAAAGGAGAAAAGGTGATGAGCCTCAAAACCCCTTGCAGACAGTCCCATTGGCCACTCAACATGAGTAAAATTCATGAAAAATTCTTGAGGATGAGAACTTTGGGGTCAAAATTTTTGCATTTTGGGCCTTGAAAGGGCACCGAGCTAAAAAGATAGCTCATCGAGTTACTGGAAAGATGGAAAGCTACATTTAGAGTTGACTGATGGGCTCGCCGAGTAGCTCAGAGAGCGAGTTGGCTCTGGGAACTCAATGCATTGATAGGGCCCAAGGCTCGGGAGTTTCTGCACAGGAGGATATTAGCTGAGCTCATGTGGTAGCCAAGATAACTCATAGACAAAGCTTAAAGTGGATTGACGAGCCTCAATGAAATGGGTCAAAAGGAAGGATCATGAGCCACATGATACGGAATGGTGAAGATCAGTTTGAGAACGGTGAGCCACGAATGGAAATTACTCATAGAGGTGATTGGAGGTCAGATCGGGCATTGAGGTGAGCTTGAAATGAATGAAGAACGATTCAGCGATTTGACAAATCAATCTTGATAAGGATCTTTAGGAGTCGAGGTCACATAGTTAACTCAGTATTGATCATGAAGAGTGGTCAATGGGCCTAGCTGAGAAGGTGGTCAAAAAGTTTGCAGGGAGTTACTCGGCGATGAGCACATTGAGAAAGCTCTCGATGAGCTCAAATGAAGCAGTGTAAGGCATGCATTAAAGAAAAATCTCTTGTAAGAGGCCGATTCACATAGGCATTCGATTTAAGGTAAGGTGAGCCATGAGTGGCATCGATGAGGAAGGGAGATGGATCCAGCAAATGGCTGAGTGTTAGGTGGGCATCAACGTAGAGCTAAATGGATTTCGAGGTGCAAAAATATCTTAGTCGAGAGAGTGAGTTTATGAAGAAATGGAGGAGGTCTGAAGTTTAAACATTTTTGGACTTAGGTGGCATGATACAAGGAAATTCAGATTTTGGGAACGGCGTGGAAAACGAAAAAGGAAAGGCGTAGAAACCCGGACATTCTGGGTAAGTTCATGAGACTAGGGATTTTTTGGGGTCAAGTATTTCAGATTTGAGAGGTGGAAAACGATGAAGCAATTTTTGGTGCGGGTGAAAATCCGAAATCCAAAACGGCGATGTTCGAACCTCCAAATCGGAGCCCAAAGTCCAAAATTCTAGGACTTCGGGGGTCAAGTCATGGGTTTTCGGCGGTCATTTCAGGGGTTGACTTTGAAGTTGAGCAGCATGGGTCCCAAGTTCCTGAAATGGAGAAATATTTGGCATGGGGAATGTCCTGAAAAATTAAACTCCCACCAAACAAAATTCAAACATTGTTCCAAGTTGCTATTAGACCAAATTCAATGAGTCAGGTTGCGGAGGGTAGGTGACTACATTGGTATGTTCGATCCATGCAACTGTTAGGTGGGTAGGTGAGGAAGAGTGATTTAGTAGAGGTGGTGTGTGGAATTTTGAGACATTGAAGTGGCCAGTAGGTGAAGAATGGAGCTCGAGTGGTTGGGAGAGACCTAAAATCATGACCCAAATTCAAAATCTAGCATAACTTTGAGCAATTTTGACCATTTTTAATGAAATTGTACTTGTTGGAAAGGATTTTTCAGTGAATTCAATCTAATGGACACAAATTTAGAAATCTAGGAGGGTAGGTGAGGATAAACCATAGAAAAGCAACTTGGTGTAAAATGATGATAATTCTTCCATACTCCACCATTTTCACAAACTTACAGTTGATGGAAAGCTAATTTCGATATCTTTAGCATGGAATGATTAGAGAGAAGAAATTAATGGGTTTGGTGGGTGAAAAAATAAATGATGGAGTTTTAGGGGTAAAGCCATACCCAAGTGCATCATGAAGCCATTTCTTCAAACACAAGGCACAGGGTACAAGGAGGATGAATTTTGCAGTTTTCCCACCATTGCAGGGAAAATAATGATAATTTTTGATGGGTTTTGGAGCATTTTTCAAACTTCTTCCTCTCTCTCTCTCTCTACAATCTTCTTCTATAAATTGTAAGGAGGGGCTCAGATAAAAAAAGGTTTGGATATTTTTCCTTTTCCGCTCCCTTCTTTCTTGTCTATGAGAAATATGTGGAGCTCAAGCCTCCTTATTGAAATTGTAATGCAATATTTGTGCCTTTGGCCCCCATGTAATGTATTGTATCAAATTTTGGAGAAATAAAACAAATGTGGATGATTCTCAACCCTCGTTTGTGTTTATTATGTCTTATCTGATCTTTCATTACAAGTTAAGGTTATTGTGCATTGTTTAGTTGTTATTGCAAGATCTCAATGGATTGTGTTTATTGGTGATTGGGTTTGTAATATGTGTTTTGATCTGTGGTGTTGAATAAGCCTCTTTAAAGTTGCTTGTTTCATTCCTATACAGTGTAAGATATTCAACATTCCTTATTGGTGCATCACCTCCATTTAGAATAGATTTACTTTTCATGCAATCCTTATATCCCTGTCTCCTTGGAAAGCATTAGGGTAGGATTAGATTAGTTTTCTATGAAATTTGGGCGTGTGGTGTCAATATTTAGGAATAGGAAGCCAAAATATCTCTAGAGATCTTTCCTGATTAAAAATTCCCACAATTCAGGAATATCTCCATGTTGTGCAATCACACCAAATTCCCAAACAACCGGACCATTCAAGGGTGTTGTGATTATGCATAAATAGAGCATAATGCCATGAGGCTTGCTAACTATGAAGTATCCAAGCTTGGACTTGGGAATTATACATTGGAAAGTGATAGAGAAATGTCTCGAGATTCCATGGATATTGTTTTAAGAAGGCTTGCGAAATATAAATCTCATAATTATCAGCTCAAGGACGAAAATAATTAGTCTATGAATTATGTTCAACAATTGATAAATCGAATATCCTCCACTTTTCTAGTACCTAATGCAATGGCTGCCCCTGACAAAGAAACATTCAATTTGTCAAAGGAGGTAAACAATTTGGGCCATGTCACTAAATCTTGGCTTTTGGGAATTCTCATCTTTGGGATAAAGACAATCGAAGCGGGCATAAAGATCCATGAAGACATTAGTGCATACCTACATCAAATCATTTCTTTTAAGGAATATGTTTCTTCTAGAATATCAAATTTAGATGAGTTATTGCCTAGTCTACAAGAGATGAAGGGATCCTTGAATTTGAATTCTAAGGGACACACTTTTTATGGTGTTTACATCTCAAGTTGCATAAGGAACTTCTCTAAGATTCCATGATTTATTACGAGAGAATATGCAGTGAAGCACTTCATTCACCTCAATTCCTGAGTTCATAGCTAAAATCCCTTGTGATCTTGTGGATGAGCATACTCAGAGGTATTCATTAGAACATGTTGAGGAACAATTCTCACAATAGTTTAAGGACATGTATAATCCTTCCATAAACTTGTCCTCTACTTCAATGGAATGTTGTATTAAATTGAGGAATATATTTGAGGATGCTTAATCGAAAATGATAACCTAAATAATATGCTAGGTAGGATTCTGGAATTGCATATTTTTTGTGAGGCTGTGCTTCAACCGAGTGAACCTACTGAAGAAGAGAATATGTTTGAGACGTTGGAAAGGTTCAGATTTTTTCAATTGGAAAAGGTGGTAGATCCTAATTTCAACAATGGGATGAGGAGATAACATTCTAGTATCTAATGAAGTGGGAGAGTCCATTTCTCATACGATTGAGATAGATGGACCCCACTTTAATAGATAAGGAATTGGGTCTTGTTTTATGTTTTAACATGATATCTTAAAGTGATATTATTGTTAAACTCACATTTAGTACACTTTTTATGGCTGAGTCCTTGACTATAATCTGTCAACTTGCCATGGGGTCCAATTGTATTCAGGGCATTAAAATCTCTAATGGTATTCCCTCTATCTACCTCAATTAGTTTATGGACGAAAATTTTATGATGGGTAAGGCCTCTGTCCATGAGGCCTCAAATTTCAAGGTGGTTCTTAATGATTATGAACATGTTTCTAGAAAAATGGTTAATTTCCATAAAAGTGTTATTTTCTTCATTAATGTGGAGAATCAAGTTTAGGCCAGATCAACTCATATCTTGGGATGCTGGATTAAGCATTTTCTAGATTCTTATTTGGGTATGCCCTTGATCCATAAGAATTCTAATCTCTCAGTTTGGAATGCTCTATTAGAAAGAGTTAATAGTAAAATATCGTCTTAGAAGGGTCTCTTGCTCTCTCAAGCTAGAAAGATTCAACTGCTCCAAAGCTCCCTTCAAGGAATTCCCATTTATGTGATGTCTCTTTTCTTGCTCCCCGCTAAAATTAAGGAAGCCTTAGAGAAAATCAAAAAGAGGTTCCTCTAGATGGGGGTTGGTGAGAAGTTTAAATTCCCTCTTGTGGCCTGGGATAAAGCCACCAAACCAAAGCTATGTGGTGGATTGGGGTCAAAAAAATATTTCTTTTATGAATGAGGCCTTAATCACCAAGGCTAGTTGGAGGATTACTAGAGAAGAAGGTATTTGGGTGAAAATTATAAAGATGAAATACTTGCGGAATATAGGTAGAATGGAATCCTTTTTTAATCAAAAAACCCTTCCTAGAGGATCTCCTTTCTAGAACTCCTTTGTGGCCTCCAAATAAATCTTAAGCAAAGGTACTATATAGGAGATTGACAAGGATTCTAGAATCAGTTTTTGGTATGATAATTAGATTGAGGATTACCCCCTTGCTAACTTGGACACCTAGAAAGAAATTTCTCAGTTCTATAAGGAAACAAGAAAATTTTGGATACGAGACTTCTGGACCTAGGAATATTCTGTCAAATGGGTTACCATTGAGCCTCCTCTGGATTATGCTGGCGATATCCAACCTTTTTCGTGATCTCAATAATAAACTTAGGGATTTACACATCCCCATGTTCCAGACCAAGGAGGATTCCATCAAATGGAAAGAAGAAGAATCAAGAATTTTCTTGGTTAAAACAACATATATGCTAAATTTCAAGACTGATTTGCACAAGGACTATTGGGGTAAACTCTGGGTGAAGGATCTTACTCCTAAGGTTAATATCTTTTTCTAGTTGGTTGTCCAAAATAAAATCCTGACTGTGGACAATCTCAGGAAAAGGGGAATGAAGACTCCCAATAGATGTTCTCTCTGTAGGAAAGAGGAGGAAAATGTCAACCATCTCCTCCTTCATTGCTTCTTCTCTCATAAAGTCTTTGCTTCCATTCTAGATCTATTCAATATGTAACGTATCTTGCCCAAGATGATTGAAGACTATTGTTTTCAATGGGAGAGTCCCTTCTTTTTTCCTATTTTGACCTGGGCCTGGAATATTTCCCTCCCCCATATTTTTTGGGGTTTATGGAAGGTGAGGAATGATGGAATCTTCCGTGATCAAAAAGCTCTTCTCTTGAAAGTTAGAAGAAATGTTTTGAATTCCATAAAGGAAAACATTAAACTCTTTAAAGGAAAATTCAAGAAACCCTACCCGAAAAGTGAGAAGACAGTTCTTGACAAGTTTTCCCTTGGTCAGGTGGAATTACGCATACCTAATAAGAATTCTAGTTGGATTAGGCTTGGGTAAAATGTTGTTAAGTTAAATTTTGATGGGGATTCTAAAGGGAATTTGGGTCTTGCTGGGGGAGGGGGAGTCCAAATTAAACAGTGAAGGAGATTGGTTGTTTGCCTACGTGGGCCCGTTATGTTGACAAACCAACAACATGGTGGAGGGTAGAGCTCTCCTTTGGAGGGTTTGTTGGCTAAGGAAAAAGGCTTCAAGGACATCCAGATTGAAGGTGATTCTCTCCTCTTGATTAAAGCCCTCAATAACCAAGGTTCTATTAATTGGGCCATTAGAAATATCCTTAATGATGTGAAGGAAATTTCTAATTTTTTTGATAGCATTTATTATAATCATACACTTCTTCAAGGGAACAAATGTGTAGACAAGAAGGCCAATCATGGAATCACTTGCAATGATTGTAAGATCTGGTGTAGAGTTGATATATTACCCATAGACATTAATGAAACTATTAGTAGAGATAAAGGGCACTAAGTTTGATGATGGCAGCACAAGTGAAGCCCTTGGAGGTGTCAGCTTGCTTAACATCTTATTCTCCATGATTTTTGTTTGTATGAAAGAGGGTTTGAGAAGTTATAGTAAACAGAGGAAGTTTAGACTGGTGAAGATGGGGGGTGATAGGATTAGAGTTGAACCTGCTAGCCAAATAATTGAATCTTTTAACCAGCCTATGTGGAACAAGCTTAGGATTTGGGGTTTCAGTAATTTCATAGCCAAATTACATGGTCACAACCCCTCCTTGTCTAAGGATTTTGGAAAAGCTTGGAAAGAGGATAAGTTTGAGGTCAGAGGTATGGAAATTGAAGTTTCTGAGTCCACCATCACCCCGGAGATGAACATGAAAATGGATGGGCTTAAAATTTTCTAGGACAGAACTCACAAAGAACACGAAATTGAGTTGTTTTTTGTTGGAAAGGAAAGATGTTCCTTCTTCACGGATGGTATCACCAGGTCATGTATTCTGGGTATCTGGAGATATGTGTGCCTTCAGATCATGAAGTACATCACTCTGGAAGGAAAATACCATAAAATTTGCACCCACCATATGATGCTTCTGGATATGTTCTGCCACAAGGTCATGGTTAGCATCCCTTATTTCTGTTTATGTCTCTGACTAACTCTTTGATGGATTTCCAGTAGGAGACAGTTGAGATTCCTCTGCATGAGGGGCTCATTCTTCTACTGTTTGAAAATGGGAAACCTATTATGTCCTCTCCCTTGAAAGATAAGGCAGTTGAGGATGATCTCACTCTCGTGGAATGCCTTACCAAGATGAAGGCCGAGAAATGAAAAAATGTGGAGGATTCTGTTAAAGAAAAGGACGAGGATGGTCGTGGGGATGTGAGCACCTCAAGAAAAATAAATTGGGATGGTAATTTAAAGGGTTTCGAGGATTTGAGCAGAAAGGTCCAGTACTTAGAAGGGGTGCTTCAAGTGATGGAGTAGGTCATTGCTAGTTAGAGGGAAACAATGTTGGATTTCATTAATGCTTTTAAACAAATTGTCTCTACTCATGTGAAGTCCAAGAAAAATTTTCTGGAGTTGGAGGACCAAGTAAAAAAGACAAGTGATAGGTTGGATGGGATGGAGGAGGGCATAAAAAGAAGGAACTTTAAATTGCACATTAGTATCTCTAAGGACGAGATGGAGGAAGATATCAATGAAAAAAGTGTTGAGGGTGATGAGATCAAAGATAGTCACAATGGTAGCAGTGAAGGATCTCCAAAAATTTAGTATTTCTAGACTGTTGGTAGAATTTTGGAAAATTTCTGTTGTTTTGTAGTCTTGGGGACTATTTCTCTTTCTCTCTAGTTTTCTATCTTTGGTACAAAGTCCGTTTCTTCATTGTAAAATTTAAACATGTTTAACTCCTTTCTTGGAATTTACATTCCCTTCTTGTTCGTGGGTTTTTGATCCTTGTCTTATTATGGCCCCTGAGAGTCGATCCCTGTTTTTACCTTCTCTAATAAAAAAAACTTTTAGTATACTTTTGATCTCTTAAGTGATTTGTAATTTCAAGTTACTTTTTAAAGTTATTTGAAAAGGCAAAGTCATTTAAAGTGTCCTAATTTAATGTTCATGTAAACCCTAACTACGTTGTAACCAAATTTTGGGTTATAAAAATTAGTTGGGGCTCATTTGTAAGTGTGAATTTAAGAGAGGAGAAGAATACTTTTGTGTAATCTTTGTTTTAAGAAAGAAACTTTGTGTTCTTTTGTGAAGATATTTTGTAGAGTTAATTAAATACGAACTTTGTGTCCCATTCATTATCTCTTTTAGAATTTGATGTTCTTATGTTCAATAGATGTTAGTGTTTAAATATTGCATGGGAATACTATCTTTGATATTATTTTCAACACTATTAATCTATTGTTCTTGTTCACAGTGATCAAGCTTTGATATCTACTTTCTCATTTGTGTTCCCTTTCACTTATTATTTTTTAGTTGATTCAAACTTTTCTTTATTTGAGTTAGTTATTCATTGTTCTTCTCTATGCAATATTAGGCTCTATTTTTACTTAACTATTGTAATTTCCTTCCATCCATTCCTTTCCTTCATTCCCTTCCATCTCCCTTATTCACACTTCTTTGCATTTAATGTCCCAAAACACCCCCTACATACAATTTTGAATGTATAGATATAAATACAATTTTGGTTTTCAATAAAGGCAACCTCACCTTCATTGAGGAGGGACTTTGTCCCTTGACCATTGCATGTCATTTGCATGCATGCAAATCCATTTTATAACATGGCGTAACAATTCATGGATATGAATAGTAAGATTAAGAATGAAAGGACATTGGTATAAGTACAATATTTGGGTATGGCAATGCATAGTATTTCGTGGCCCAAGGAATAAAGGAAGTGTACCAAATGACATAAAATAAGATAATTTGTTAGAGTTTCTAATCCTTGAGAGAACGAGGTTAATAAAATTGGACAAGGGGATAATTTGTTAGTATTTATGGAAACTCATCAGGAAAATTTCCTATTAAGTTTAGATAATCAGTAGGCTATAACATCCATTGGGCATAGATTATTCATTTATCGTATTAGAGGTTTAAATACTTCAAAATTTTGAAATAGTGGGTAGGAAAAAATGTACAGAGGCTAAAAAATAACAAAAAATGGAAATATAAAGAAAAATCAATAAAACTAGGAAACAAATTATACAACTATGTCAAAAAGTGTGGTGTGTGCACTCATGGGTTATGTTTAAGGAACATACCATTAAATTGGATCTACAAAGGTTCTCCATTGATCTTGGAAAACTTGAAGGAAATATTTTATTTGCATTGGGAAATATGATAAGGATCACTCAAGATGGTGTCAAACTTGGAATACCTCCTAGGATTAGCTTGTTCAAAATCTAACTTCAGTATGAGGTCAACATCATCAAATATTTTATTAGTGGGTCACTTATCAAAGAAAATTTTTACTACCTGTACATTCTCTTAAATTTCATCCTCTAAATCTAGAAGCTACAATGAGAGTGAAATAATAACTTCAGTTCCATATGTTACCATGAAGAGAGAATTTCCAATTGAGCACTTTGGAGTGATCTTTTCATCCTAAAAGGATGATCTCACCTTATTATGTCATTGTCTTTAGTTCTTCTCATTTGTGTGCTTCATTATTTTGACCATGTTCTCTTATTTTTAGACTCTACAAGTTTGTTCCCTTGTAGATGGTAGTTGGATAAATTCTTGAGGTATACATTATACCTTAGAGTAAAATTAGTGATATTAGCTCCATGAATTACCTATAATTATTAGAAATGACTTTGCAAGGGACACCAAATTTTGTGATGATTCCTTCAAGGAATTCAATGATGAATTCTTATGTATATTCCTTTAGTGGAGGTACTTAATTCCCTTTATTGAAGTAGTCATCAGTGTTGGGAATCCACTTGTGGTCAATGTTGGAAGGTAGATTGGTCATGTCAATGAAGTTTAATGCCCAATGGGAGAAAGGTTGATAAATTTTAGTAGGTTACAAAGGAAGCATGACTTAATGTGTTCTTCCAATGAGGAATATGAATTTTTGGCATTTTCTTACACATTTGAAAATTTCTAGAAACATGGTAGGTTAATAGTAACCAACCCACAATATATTTATGGTTGTTACATGTGGAATAAAGTGACCACTAGATATCCCTTATGGAACTCTCTCAACACCTTCTCAATGTTTCTGGGCTCAATGTACCTCAGGAGGAAACCATCCAAGCTTCTCCTAAATAGAAACCCGTCGATAAATTCACTATGGAATGTCTTGTATTTTGAAGTGTCTCTTGTTGATTTATCAAAGCTAAGGGATATTCCTGAATTTTGAGATATCTCGCCACATTTTGAGTCCAATTGGGATCCTTTTAGTTAATTTATGATTGATCATCATGTATGCACATAAATTCTTGTGAACCATCCAAGTATTTAGAAATGTATTTGCAAATATCCTTTCCTCTTATTAGTTTGGTAGTCCTTATTTTGATGTCAATTCCATGATATTGGTGATCTAACTCACTACCTTGTCATTGATTTCTCCTTCCATGATGTATTCTATGACACTTGAATGAATGAAAAATACCATGATTCTATTGTTGGACAAGACATGCTTAAAAATATTGAGATCCTTGAGGATTACAAATACTTATTTTTGAATGAAGCTATACTTAACATAATAATCCTTTAGCACTAGATTGCAAATGAAATTGATTTCTCAACTTCTTGTTGGTTATTTTAAGTGAGTACCATTATATTGTACGGTCCACCAAAGGAATAGAGGACATAATACTTCTCAAAGTTCAATTTCATAAATACTAGAGCTTCAGGGATAGCTTACTTGATTTGATTGAATCTATATTTTCATTCTTACATCCATTTTAAAGTCGCATACTTCTTCATCATGTGCAAGGATTTTTTGATAATTCTAATGAAGTACATTATGATTCTTCTAAAATAGATGTATATCTAGATCATTTTATTTCATTGTGTAAATAATTTTGACCTAATTGGGCCCGGTTACATAAGATCACATAACACATGAAGGTATACTAGGGATAAATAAGACATATTTAGGATAAATCAGATAGATGAATGTGTATTTAGGGAAAATTATACATATATGAGAAATATGTACATTATTTCATTAAAATAAAATGAAATTACTTGATCAACCCCAATTAGGTGTTTGACATAAACTAACTAATATCTATTAGTTTATGTTTCTTAAAAGGTCCAACATAATGCTAATATTTTATTAAAATGGGATAAATTTCTTATTAGATATTTTATATTGTATTTTAACTAAATAAAATTGAAGTGGGTTTATAATTCCAACATAGATGATTATCTAAACTATCTTCTCTTTATTCATATATAACTCAATAATAAAATCATAAGTCTCAATAATACTCTATCTTATACTAATTTTACATGTACTCTTTCACATACATATTATTCTCATATAGTCTTATATTATACTATATTCTGTCTTTATAGTCTCACCTACCTTCTTATATTTTATGAAGATACATGTATCTAAATTTAGAGTATTTCATGTTTCTACAAAGAACCATTAGGTACCGTACAATTTCATCAAGGGAAGCCTTTTGTATCACCCTATTAGATTTTCTAATGGTATCACAATAATATCTGAATCTGCTATGGTATCTTCTATTCATTCTAATGCAATTAAGAACCACATGAAAACATAATCCTTATCATTATCTCTTTGTATTTTACTTGAAATATCCTATATTAATAATGCTATTGTGCACCTTAGAAAAAATGTCTTCATTTTTATTCTCTCTCTTTTTTTTTTTGAAACAAGGCAACCAAAAAAACATCAAATACATAGAAAATTAAATATCTAGGATAAGTTATTTGGGTTATAACCTTTCCCAAATTTCCTAATTGGATGTCTAGGATGATAAGATAGTTTCTTCAAATTCTTATTTCAATAGAATATTTTGAAAGGAAATAAGAGATAAAATATGCGGAATAATCCCTTACAGAATCGCAATAGTAGAAACTAATATGTAGAAAATATTACAGATCTCAAATAAAAGTCCAGAATAAATAACACAACACAGAAAGACAATATTTAACATGGTTCACCCAATTTGGGCTATGTCTACCAAGAATCACTTGCTCAGATTTTATTACAAGCCTCCACTCTCTCATACAATACCCAGATCCGTTTAGAGCTATGCTCAACAAACTCTATAGAATTCACACCCAAATTCAAAGCACATCTGCAATGCATTTGCTTGTATATGTATCATATGCATAAGACCATATAAATAGACAATTGCTTAAGCAGTTTGATATAAAACCGTGGGTATCAAAACCATGGGAAAAAACCGTGGGTATCAAAACAATGGGTACCGAAAAAACCATGGGCCCAAAAACAGCCCATAACGGTTACCCATTACCCATGGGTTAATAAACCACCCATGAAAATTTGCTTTGGGGGCTTCGCCCCCGAACCCCCTTGACTCGCTCACCGGTGAGCGGGACCGCCGTAAAAATACCCGAGTGTAACACATAGAAGGTGTACCACACTCTAACATGAAAATAGGCTCCACAAACATAACATATTTGACACCCTAAGGAAAAACTTTGATGTACTTAGCTATCAACATCTTCTCAAAATTTTCCCATAAAACAAGTTATGCTGTTTTCTTTCTCTATTGGTGTAGTAATTATTTATTTTTTGTGGTGATGGAAGCTAAAGTGGAAGGATCCTTCTTGTTTATGATTCTTTGGTATACTTTTTTTAGTTTTATAGCCACCACCTCCATCTTTCCTAATCATTCACTAGTTAGGGTATCATATTCATTATTTCATTTATCATCTAGACTTAGGTTATATGTTGTTTCTTTTATTCTGCTCCCTTATTTTGTTCTTATTAACATCATGCTTAGGCCTTTTACATATCCCTCTTGTGATCCATGAACAATAACTCTCTCACGATGTATTACTAACCTTGGAGGGGATGAATGCACCAATAATATCTTCATAAAGGTAAGTATCCCTAACCCTTTTCTTTCCTTTATGTTCATATGATTGATTATTTTGATGTGGACTTCATTAGACTGAGATAATGCATCATATCATTATCTATTACATTATTGTTCCTTTACACCACATGTTTAATGCTTAATGGCATTACAACCCTTATTTTAACTGTTACTTTTTGTCTCTCTTACAATCCTCGGGATTCTAGTGAGAGCCCCCACCCTTTTTACCTTAGATATCGGCTTTGGAAACCTAATTTTTTTATGAAATTGGGATACTCTATTCTTATCAAGGACTATTACATCCCTAGTCTCTATCTTTGGCCTATGTGTTGGATCTAGAATGGACCTCTATTTATGTCCTAATCTATATTAATATTAAAATGAGAGAGAATGGGTACACACAACACACACACACACACACACACACACACACACACACACACACACACACACACACACACACACACACACACACACACACACACACACACACACACACACACACACACACACACACACACACACCACGATCCTAAAATATAGGAGTCAAGACTAATCACTTTCTAATATCTCTTATACATATTTAGATCTATGTGAGTGATATAGATTAATCTATATGACTAATATAGTAGTTGATACACCATTTTTTATAATGTATTAACCTATTATAATTCCCATCATTCCCACTTAGTCTAGGTATATAATTCAACCTAAGTGGGAATGATGGGAATTATAATAGGTTAATACATTATAAAAAATGGTGTATCAACTACTATATTAGTCATATAGATTAATCTATATCACTCACATAGATCTAAATATGTATAAGAGATATTAGAAAGTGATTAGTCTTGACTCCTATATTTTAGGATTGTGTGTGTGTGTGTGTGTGAATTTAAAGACTCTTATCTTGGATTTTACACCTACCACATTGACTAATAAATTTATTCCATTCTCTTCATGTTTCTCACTAGCTAGTGACGAAAAAAACTTTTCAAAAAAAGGGCTCGAAACTCTACCATATGTTCAAGACATTATTAGTTTTGGTCGAATTTTCAAAGTTTAGGAAAATGTTTAAGTGACTGTCAAATAGATGTGAAATTTCATGTATAAAATAAAAAATGTACATCATCACACCATTCATACCCATTTCTTATTGATATTATAAAATGTTTAATGACATAACTATTAGCATATTTATATGAAATATATCAAATACTTGAGTAAATAATGCATTTGATTTTTTTACGTTAGATATTTATTTTAAAATATCCATACCTTAATATATCTAGATTATTTTAGATCACTCATGTTAAGTAAGTATGTGAGATATACGATTAGCCTTCACTCCTATATTCTAAGATCAAGCACTTGTATATATTTCTTAATTATCTAAATAAAATCAAATAATGTATTTAATATTTCTGTTACAATGTTCCATTTATATTATTATATGTTAAAGATGTGGATTACAATGTGGTATGTATGAGGCTACCTGTAGTGCATTGTAATATACAATGTATATAGTTACTTCTTGTGCATTATAATGTAAATGTTGAAAATGTGTTGTATATTTTCCATGAGTTACAATCTTATAGATTGTACAACTCATCTTGGCCATGGATGTTTGGGGCATTTCCCCGAATGGGAGATTTGGGGGACAGATGGGGGAAGAGGTGGGATTGGTCCCTAAGGAAAATTTTTGGTGTCCCCTATTTTTCTGGGGCGAACATATGTATTTTTATCCCATGTTAATTATCGTTGGTTAGATAACTCATGTTTATGGGGAGTCGTTATGGGTTGTATTCTTGGCTCATAGTTTTGGTACTATTGTTTCATAATATCACTTCAACAATTACCTATTGATGTGCTTATATATAGTTGAACATCTAGTAGGATTAAGTAAATTGGAGAGTACATTATTGTATGGTAAAATAATTGAGTTAATACAATAAGGAGATACATTACTACATTGGGTTTTTTTGTGAAAAGAGTTCCTAAGATATATCTTATGTACTATATTATTTTGTGTATGTCATTTCTCTTTTTTTTTATCTTAAAGATTATGTGAATTATTTCTTCTCTCGTATTTTCTTATCAATTCAAATTCTCTCTAGTAAAACCATCTATATTTAAATACATAAAATAACAATTTTGAATTTATGAAGGTATTGTAAATTAAAGAAATAATAAAATCAAATACGATTTGAACTAAATAAAATAACATAAAAGGATATTTTTAAAATAAAATAACAAAGTGAACATTATATTTCTCTAATATTAATAATGTAAGATAAGAAGGTGGGACTCTTTTAATAGTTTAAAACTTGATTTGCAAGTTTTCCTCATAAAACCAAAAAAATACAGTTTGTAAAGGACAAATTGAATTCAAAAGAAAGTTTGGATTGAAATAAGTTTCACAAACTGAAATTAATATTTATATTTATTCATATTTTTCGGCATTTTCCATTTCAACAAAACACATTTTCTAGGGGAGATGGGTTAGTAGTGGTACACCCTAAGTTAAGGGGTCCACAAAATCAATTGTTTATCATATGGGATTGTGGTTTTTTTCACTTATATGTAGTTTATATTTTTTCTTTGGAGTGGTCAATTAGAGGGAAATCCATATTTTGAATTGATTTAAAATAATAAAATTGACTTACACTATAACCATGGTGGAAACCAATACTTGAATATGCGTGAAAATGCTTGAACATTGATTTTTTTGTACTTGTACATGGGTGAGAGGTCTTACATGTCATGATGTGATTGGCTACTCTACGTAGTTATTGTGTCAAAAATAAATAACTACTACATAGTATTATGACAACTATTGGGTATTGTGTGATCAATATTAATGTCAAATATTAGACCTTGTTCACCTACTGGACCCTCTCCCTTACGTTTGGTGAAGGAAGAAAGATTTTTCCTCCACGTCACTGAATTCAGCTATAAATATTATGTTTGGAGTAAAATGATATGATTATGTGGCATCTCACCAATGGCCATATTTTTTTTGTCGCGTCACATCACCTCTAGGAAAATGGATTTCTAACCTTTTCCCTACAATTAACAATATGGTAGTATATTTCTCTCAAATCATGTTATCACATGATCAAAAGGTTTCCAAATTCTCAACAAAAATGATAATTTGTGTCCATATTATTATTTACATGTGGGATTTATTGTTGGTATTTAAATTGAATCATTTTATAGTGTTTATCAATTTGCCAATAAAATTTATAGTTCAAGGAGAAGAAAGCTTCCAACCAATATTAGAATGCCCAAGCATATGGAAGCAAAAACAATATCCAATTTGTAATAAAGGGCATGTTGTTTAGGATTTTTTGTGTACTAGTTTAATAAATAAGTCAAACAATAAAAGCATAATAAAAAAAGTAGACCTACAAAAAAAAAAAGACTTATCACAAGTAGTCTTATGGACAAAATAAGAGTTGGAAAAAAGAGTAGTAACATCATGGCAATGTCATTGATGAAGATTAAACCTTTGATGGAGATAACTTGTTCATTGCACAAACAATTACAGAAAAATTTACACAAAGTTTTATGCAGTATGTAAGACTCAAATACAACCAAACATGTGATATGTTTGAAATATTGGTTCTCCACAATTAATGTATCTCCCACCAAAAATCTAGTTGCATTAGAGGATGAAACTTCCTATAAATTTTTGGGAACTAGAAATATATGATTCCTTTTTGGAAATAAGTATTTCAAACTCGCTAATGTCTATATGTACATGGACTAAAAAAGAATATTATATCATTCAGCCAGTTGTTGTCTCATGATCTTAAGGTTGACTTCAAAAGTTGCAAAAATATATGTCTCAAAAAGAACAAATACAAACATTCCAAGATTGTTGCATGAGCATCTAACATCAATAAGATGTTTAAATTGAATTTTGTGGTACATGATAATCAAGAAATCATTTATAAGGATACAAATTTACAAGTTTGTGGCATTAAAGATACATGCATGTCATTTTTGGGTTCTTAGTCTCACTCAACGAAAAGTAGATGGTTCAAGGACTGAAACAGATAAACAGAAGAACTAAAATATACACCATTTGTATAGAAGGATAAAAACATTGAGAAATCATTCCAAAGAATTTTTATAGAACTAATGGAAATTTAGACTTGGTTCATAATGAAATTTATGGAAAGATGACAGAGACTTATTCAAATTATCAATATTTTCAGGTTTTTGTTGAGTATTATTCCTAGAAAATGCGTATATAACTGTTTAATACAAAATATTAAGTTTTCTAATATTTTGAAGAGTTCAAATCTCTTGTAGAAACACATATTGGGAATCACATCAATGTCCTCCACTCAGATCAAGGGTAAATTCACCAATAATGCATTCAAAAAATACCTAAAGAAATGAAAATCCATTTCCAATTGACTATACAACAAAGCAATGTAGAGCATGATAAAGGATGGAATATTGGATCTCTCTTACTAGGAAGAAGTAACCAAAAAAAACACCATACATACTCAATAGGTCACCAATAATTCCTCTCAACGAAATGAATCCATAGGAAGTATGGTCAATGAAGAAATTATAAATTTCTCATCTTCGATTTTTTATAAGCAAGGTCCATATGCTAGTCTCAAAATAGAAAAAGAAATTTTTTGGCGTAAAAGTAAACTACTTGTGTATTTACAAGATATAATGAATATTCAATAGGATATAGGTTAATTGATCTGAAGACCAAGATTCAATCCTTGATCAACAAGGATATTAAGTTTGACAAGATAGGTGCTTCAATACAATCGTTGATACACTCCGAAATAGAAATTTTAGAATAAAGACTAATGATGATTAAAGAAAAAGAAGAAAGTGGTGATTGCAGTAATGGAAAAATTGGTGAAAATCCACATCTGAGTGCTAAAAGTATGCCAAAATGGTGTACCATTATGCTTAAATATGCAAACATAGATGTAGTCCTAGACATATCTACTTCTGGACCAAAGACTCATATAAATTATAAAGAAGTGGCCAACACAAATTTAATTAGTAAATTTGGGTCATCTACATTTCAAGAATCACAAGAGTGAAAATAAAAACTTAAAGATATTTCATTCAAGAAGAAATCAAGCATATGTAATAGGGATAACACCATTGACAAGAAAAAGGAAAGGTTCAAACAAGCTTCCAAATTATAGAAAATAAAGATTGAAGAGCATCTTAAACAAAATAGATCTTCAAAGGTCCAGATGTGTAGACACTAAAATTTTGTAACTTGTCCTTATGCAATGTCAATTTTAACCATGTTCCCTTAATGGGATAAATTCTCACATTCATAATCTAATCTCCTTATCTCTCTCGCTCTTCTACAATTTTTTGTCTTTACACTTTGTTCTTTCATCATTTTAAAGATTATTATTTAATCAAAACAATATTAAACATATGATATTTATGAAACAACCTTCAGTTTTGGTATTCCTCTTTTTAGTTCAAAAACATATAGAAGGTTTGAGATGTAAGGTCTGTTCTTAGCCGACCTATATGGTCCCACCCCTTCACACTCACTAAATCTGATTTCAATTTCAATTTCTTCTTCAGGTCATTTCATATTTCTAAGGTTAGCCTTATTATACAATTTAACTTGCAAAAGGCTATATAAGCAAGTCATCATCACTTTAGAACACACCTAACATTCTTAAAAGGTATTATTATAAATATATCTCCAAAATCACTAAAAGGGTTTCTAAATCTGCCTAAATTAGTTTGACATCATCTAGAGTAGACCATACTATAAGTATGAAGCATTAAACTAGGTTAAAGAGCTTATCTTCATCCATTTCCAAGCATGTAAAAATCATATATCCATGTTTTAGGAAGACAAAAATCACTCCAAGAATTACACAAGGGTTTCAATCAACAAATGAGTTAGGTTTCATAGTTTAGGCACACCACATATCAGTACTACCACATGAGGTACATTGTATATTACACAAGTTAGTCCATTATCTTGGTGTTAAAATACATAAGGGAACCCTTAATGGGTTGGTTAGCTAGTCACACTTTCTTAAGAACCTAGGATAACTACATGAGGCTTGATCCTCAAAATGAGGGCATGTAGTGAAACACTTAGAATGGTTCAACAAATAGGATTTGGACTTCCAAGGGTAGTCCAACATCACCACACACATGTTTTCTCTTTTTGGTTAGTTGATGCTTGAAGGGTTTTGTATATTATTGTGGTTTCTACTTTATAACAATTGATTACAGGTCATCGAAAATTTGTGAAAGCAAGAGAAACATATTGTGAAGATCATTTCCATACAAGTGAAACACATAAAAATTTACAGGTTTGGACTATCAAAGGATTTGATACCGTATAACTCTAGGTAAAAATTGTACATATCAGGTTTGGACAATTCAAAAATTATACAGTCCCACCCATGTCGAACTTTTAGTTACAAAATCTACAGTTCATGATCAACCTATTTCACTTCCCTGCATATCTAGATCATCCTTGTTTTACCTTCTATAACTAATTTTATCCCATCTCTCGTGTGTTCAAGTAAGTACTTATTACTTTATCATTTGTATATGTATGAATGCAATATTTTGATTATGAATGATTAATTTTGGAAAATAATTAGATCAAAATAATTATTTTGTTACAAACCCTTGCATCCTTCTTATTTGTGCTCCATCAACATAACATTAAATTTAATATAGGGTGTAAATGCTTTGTAAAACAAAATATTAAATAAAATTTATCGCACATATCTTAGGTTCCAATTTTATGATTCATCATGCCTCTTCCTTCAAACTTTTATATTCATAACTTTTAACCTAAAGGCTCATTTCCTCATTCCGTTATGGGTTACCATCCCTCTAATATGGTCATTATCCATGCCTCGTCTAGTGAAGGAGGTTTCTATTATGGTTTTACTTGTCTCACAACTTATGTGGATCCCATGCATGTTGAGATAAAATATGAACATGTACCTCCTAGCTGGAAATTTCCACCTTGCTTTTCCCTGCCCCCCATGACTCAAGAAGCTAATTTTGTCAAAACTCAACATAATAAGCCACATGTCGATGGAAACCCCACCTTGCCTCCACCACCCATAGTGTATTCTACCAAGCCTAATTATTCTCCTAAATGGTTTTATATATTAGAATAATTTCATAATACATCCACTAAAATCTTTCTTCTTGAATTTCTATAAAAGGCACCATCCATAAGGACATCTTATATGATAATTTACAATATGTTGCACTATTTGGGACTACTTTTGCATCTATTATGGACACGTTCAAAGTTATGGATAAGGCCACCACTTTAATCCCAACTATCTCATCGCACATTGCTACTAAATTTGCACCTCTTCTTATTACTGCACAAATCCATTGTTTTCTCATTAAACATGTCTTAATCCATGATTGGTTTGGCCTCAATGTGCGCCCTAGTTCTTTTCTTCATAAATTGGGAACCAATTTCAGTGTCGTTGATAAGACTATTAATACTGTAAGAGGCTTTGATAACGTCACTAGTTTTACATTAGGCATTATTACCCTTGGCCTTCTCATAGGTCCTAATATGTTGACCACTACAATTCATATTATGGATACAAATGCACATTACAATATCCTTTTGGGTTGTCCTTAACTACATGTTATGTAAGCTATACCATCCATGACACATCAATGCCTCAAATTCATACATGATGGTTGTGAATATACAATGACTATTGATCCATATCCTTTTGAATATTGTTGATTTGATAATTTTACTTCTTAAATACCTATCATTATTGAATTGCATTAACTTATCCCTAGAGAAAAATTGTAGACCTATATCGTGGGAGACCCTAGTCCTAAATTTGATAATACCACTCCTCTGCCACTACTATTGGAACAACCCACAACTTTATCTATTATTTTCTCTGCTAATAGTTCTCCACCTAATTTTTTTTACGTCATTCTATGTAACATGATAATGTTAAAAATTACTCCTTAGATAGTGATGGATATACTATCTCACTTACTAATGTTAACTTTTGTAATTTAAAATTAAATCTCATTGATGAAGATAATTCTATGTTTCATTCTTTGTTTTTCTCCACTAGCCATGTACGCTATCTACTCAAATCTACTGCATCTAACACTTATGTCACTACCACCTTGGCTTCTCACTACACATATGACCCTTTATAACATGCAGTTAATACTCTTGATCATATATTGGTTGTTATTTTTGTCACTATTTTAGAATAACTTTATACCCACGAGTTATCATTTATCTTGTTCGCTCTTTATCTACTTAATTTAACCTTTATGAGACATCGATATACCACTAGGTTATATCAATTACAAGGAAACCACTTTTTTTTTACTATTACTGCATATCTAGACATGATATTAATCATTGCAAGGACCACATTGAGAACATTACTATGTGAAATTATGATGGGATTTTCACCACATTTCAAAAAAAATCACTACCCTTAAAATAATCATCTTTTCCTAATATGGTTTCCTCCATTAATCAAACATGTCTTTATGATTCATCAGGAATACATATTCTTCTCGATAAATAGTTGACGCATGTTACAACAAGGTTGGATGCTAAAGCATGCATTAATCTTACCAGGGTTCTTTTCTCCCTAAATCTCATTGAATTTGATCCTGACATAGACGGTCTTCTTGAATACCAATAGGCCTCTCCATGGGTTTCTCATTGTGTATCTCTCTTACTACCTCAGTTTTTATTGCATAGTTATTCTCAACACAATGTAAAAAAGTTTCAAAGAATCACATAATACAAAAAAAATTAAATATGAGAAAATACGAGCACATTATTCACCAAGAATGCCTATTCTTCTTGATAAATCCCCAACACATGTTCCAATAAGGTTGGATGCTAGAACACACATTACTCTTCCCAAGGTTATTTTTCCCTATATCTCATTGAATTTGCTCCCGACACATACGATCTTCTTGAAGACCAATAGGCCTCTCGATGGGTCTCTCATTATTTATCTCTCTTACTACCTCAATTTTTTATGCATAGTTATTCTATACACAATGTAAAAACATTAAAATGTGAGAAAAATACAAAATGAAATTTTGCATTTTAATGTTTTTACATTGTGTTGAGAATAACTATGCATAAATATGAGAAAAATTCATAATGCATAGTTTTCTTGGCTATATTTTAACTTTATATATGTCATTTTTCATATTGATTTGATAGGTAGCATATCCATTCTTTACACACAAGCACTCACACAATATCTTGAGCTTGTTGCAGAAAATTCGCATATTGTTACACGATGATTGGATCTAACTTGGTTCCTCACATACTAAGAGACACGTGTTCCCTTTGTTAAAATTTATCAGACCAAGAAATATACCAGTTTCCTAGTGAAGAAGGATGAACTCAAGAAGGGTGAACAGACACCACAACTCAACTGCATGTAATACTTCACCACTCGATAAGCACAGAACTCCAAGAACCTGCAATAGAACTTAAACTTGCACAGTGTACCTGCAAGTATGAGAAAGGCACAAAGAAGCACAGAAGGATGAAAGGACCAAGATCAGTCACAAAACACACACTTTTATTGCTTCAATAACATGCACAATGCATCATACATTTAGAAGAGGCAATAGTTGCCATTACAGTCTTGAAGAGGAGACTTGAAAGTTCTCTCAACACACAAAAACAACTTGCAGAAGAGAGAGGATTATTGAAAAGTATACACTTGCCTGAGATATCTAACTGTCCAACTTGTCTGAACTGTTGCAACCCTTTGAAATCAGCTTCCAACTTACATTTATAGAAGAATATGTGAGAAAGAAGAGGAAAGGTCATAATTACATTCCTAAATTGAAGGCCCATGATGTATTTATTGTAGTTAGTTGAACCACCTGAGAAGGTTCCATCATGGGTCATTAATTGCCTGATGACCTAGTCTTCTCAATTAATTAAAAGAATATTTAAATAAAATATTTAAATAATAATAATAATAATTATTATTAAAATATTTAAATTAAAATATTAATTTAATTAACATAATGTTGGGACCCCCCCGTTGACCCGTTTGACTTGAAGAGGAGGGAGGTCCATGTGGATAGAGTCTGCACAAATCTCAACTCGGTGAGTTTCGAATCCTCTAACTCGGTGTTGCAATCGATTTTGAACCCACACTAACTCTTTCCTTGCTTTGGTAATCGCACTCTTTTACACCGAGTCCTTCGAATGGTGAGCTATCAAACTCAATTCTTATCATTTTCCTCTGTTAACTCGAGGCCATTTATGCATTCCACATTCAAAATTCATGAAACATCACCACGAGCTCCCTGCGAAGTCATCGAGCTCTTCATCCAGCAAACGATATTACCTTTCCTAGGCTCAAACTCACTTGAATACCGAGCTTAACCCAACATTTCTTCCAAACAATGAGAAAATGCCATTACCAATAAAGACCTAATGCTGCCATGATGATGACCCAGGTTCATGCCCATAACATGTCGATAGACACCCTTAAGAGTGATTCTTGGACAAAGAGACCTTCAGTATTTTGGCAGTGCATTCTGCAATCTAGGCTCCAACCAACAATTATGCCACTATTGGGGTCTTAGTATGGAATGGGTAGCTGTGAGCTACACAATATACTCATTTTTCCAGAAACTAAAAAGATCCTTTATGTTACAATCTGCAACACATAAAATAAGCCCTTCAAAAAAAATAGGTTGAACAACTGGGGACACCAAAAAGACCTTGGAAAAATGTACAGGTAACAACCATATGAATTCTTCCTTAGTCGTGGATAAAAGCTAATAGAAATAAGCTAGATAAAATCAGCCTGAAACTACAGTATAATCATCCATTGTTTTAAAAAAAGCTTCTCTGAACCTGGTAAAAGAATATTTTTATTGTCTGATTGGATGTACATAATGGAAGGGTATAAATATTTCTTTTGCCCTCAGAGTTTCTCAAAGAGACCATTTACGAGTAACAAGGATGTAGCATGTAAAACGGCTGACCAGGTATTTCAGAGTTGACCTTCACATTCAATTTGTTTCTAGGAGAAAACATGCTGAGCAATATGAATCATTTCATTCTGCACGGTAATAAACTTCCATCTCCTGACTCAGGAAAATTTAATGAAACCTCGAATAGCATGACTCCAATCCATTGTACATGGTAGTGAATATTTGTTTCCTGCAACTGCCATAGATCCGAGTTCATAATAAGGATAAGCCAGTTGGACAACCTGCTTGCTAAAAGCGCTCAAAAGGAAGGCCTCTACTGTACTGCAACATGCCTGCTTCCTGTGCGTGGGAGTTTCTCGTGACCACCGAATGCTCAGAGCCCGAACGGGAGTTGGGAGAAGTATGCTAACAGAGGCTAACTGATCAGGTTGGAAATCTGTTTGTTGCATTTGCTGAAACAGTATGAACGCTTCGTGAGGAAACCCGTGTCTTCTGTAAGCTGTAATTATGGTATTCCATGAGAAGGCGTCTCTTTCTTGTGAGCCTGAAACTTGATACCTTTTCCACTGTCGACCCATCTTCAACCATCTTGCCATCTTCCTCCGCTATCGCTTAGAGGATTACTCGCTGCCCAATTTGCAACTACCACTTTAACTCTCCTTGTGACTCGCACAACGTGCTCCGATCCTGTTTACACGGCCCATGCGGAAGTATCATGTTGGATTGCCATCGTCAAATCTCCACGCTTGGCAGTTTGATCGGATTTCTCCCATTTTTTGGCAGTAGACCCAAACTTCTCCCATGCCTGGAATCTTTTCAATGGCTTGCCATCCACGAAAACCCACTCGGCATTGCTCACCTTATTTCCCATGTCTGGGATTGGAGTGTGGGGTTTCATTATCATTTGGCCATATTTCATTTTGGACAGATGGCCACCGATTTCCATTTTTCCGCTCAGCGTGAGGAGACATCATTTTCTCAGTGCAAACATTTCAGCTGTAGCTTGTAAGGTGTGATAATTCTGACAGAATCCTTTATGCCCGCCAACTTAGTGACTCGTTGAAGATGCTCATATAATTGCAAAGCAAATTGTGCCTCATGAATATTTTGATATGAAACAGTCCCACCTCTATGAGATTCGCTTCCATGAGTTACATCGTAAAACAAGTAAGATCTCGATAGAGAGTCTTTGTAATAAATTTCCTCAGGTCTCCTGGTAACACTCTCACTGTCACTTAATCAATTTTCATAAAAATATCTTTAAGGAAAATCCTGAATTTGAGGATGCATTCGATGCTGAACAGATAAAAACATAGTTGGACAACCTACTTGTTGGAAGCGTTCAAAAGAAATCTTCTATACTGTAACATGCCTGTGCATCGAATGCTTGGCCGCTTTGAGCGTAGAACTGAGATTCTCCTAGGAAAGTGGCCTGAGGAAGTAATTGGCTATACGCAGCAGTTATAGGGTAGAGAATTAAACTTATCTCAGAAAATGAGTGGCCTCCAAAGAGAGTTGACTGCGACAGCTGCCGTAGGGTGATCCCAAGGAACCGTTGGTTTCGATCCTGATGTTCTGGTTGCATGTGACCACAATCGTGATCAGTTGTTGTAAAATCTTTCCATTGTAGTAGAAGAACGAGATAAAGTTTTAATTGAGTTGTCTCGCCCTTTCACTTTGGAAAATCGCTTCCATGGAAGAAGCTCGACCGAATCTTGAGGCAGCTATTGTCTCCGTCGAGTCATTAAAATTGAATTCATATTCCAACAAGGAAGCATCAATCTCTCCATGTTGAATTAAACCGGGTCGAACTCATCATTTATCTACCTCAATGAGCCAACCATCAAAACATCCTCCGCTCCTATCGAGACTTTTTTATGACAAGCCAAACTCGGTTACTAAACTTACATTTCCTACTCATGAATTCGTCTAAGGCTTGTGATCTGAGTTATGACCGAGTTAGGACAAGGCATGAACTCCTCTGATGACTTGTCTCTTTATTCCTATTTTGACACTATTTTAGCTCGACTGAGAGAGGTAAGTTTATCGAATTCCTCGATGGCTTGCATACCAAAGAAAATGAGCAATCTCACCTGATGACCAGAAGTGGGTCCCTGGGACCAATGTCGTGATTTGATAGTAATAAGGGTCTGTTTTCAAATTTTTCCATGTGCGTAAAATTGGATAACATTTTTGGCGACCTCTCGGGGATGATTGCCTGCTAAGCATGATTCCAGTAGCCTTAAGTCATCCATTGGGCATGGAGTTTGTGTTGGAATGTTGAAAGTAGTATGATTTTCTTTGACACATCCCAGAATTTCTTTGAGCATTGCCGATATCCTGGACCTCCCTGGAATGCTAAGCATGAATTATACTAAATATGTTGAATGCTTGACATCCATGGAACACTGCAAAAATTTGAATGAAGCAGATTTTGAACGGTTATGGAAACCTTGAACCTTTCTTCTCCTTGAGACCTTCTAATGATAAAACAATGTGCAGAACAACACAAAACACAACAACAAGGAAAGCAAAACAACAGCACACAACAATGTGCATAAGCACTTGGAGGAAAACGCCTAATTTAACTATACAAGGGGGGAACGCTTCTCAAAAACAAGCTTTGAGATGTATCCCATTCACGTGAATGGGCAGTTCTTCTCCATTGAGCCTAGATAGACGGAATGAATTTGCCTCTTTGCAACTTGTGATGATGTATGCCCACTCTAGAGAGCGTCAAACTTGGCATGTCTGCCTGGTTTGGCCCTGTCTTCATCCCATTTGAGAACTAAATCTCCCTCTTGAAAATGCTTGTCGGATGCCTTCTTGTCAAAAGATTTCTTAACTTGAGCCTGATGCTACTCCAAAGTTTTCATAGCCTTCTCTCGTACTTCCTCTAACTCCATGAGTTCAGTAAACCTTACTGTCAGAGGATCACTCTCTATAACTTCAAGTTAATGAGCTAACTCCAAAGAAGGTAACTCTAATGAGAGTGGGAGTTTTGCCTCTCTTCCATATACAAGAACGAAAGGAGAATTTCCGATGGCCCTTTTAGGTGTGATCCGATCTGCCCATAAGGCAGTCTTAAGCTATGTATGCGAAGTCCTCTTGTTAGTCTCCATTGTGCGCTTAATAATCCTTATGAGGTTTTTGTTGCTAGACTCAGCCAGTCCGTTTCCTTGAGGATAGTAATTGGATGAAGTTTTGAGGTATACCCCATTTTTAACAGCCCATTCACTCAATTTCATACCAAGAAAAGCCAGCGCATTGTCTGAAATGACTGTAAACGGAACACCGAATCTCATCATTATGCCCTCCAAAAAATATAGAACTGCCTTTTCATTGCTCTCTTTTAATGCTACCACCTCTGTCCATCGAGTAAAATAGTTTGTTGTGGTAAGGACCCACTTATGTCCGTCACTGGATGGAGGATTAACCATTCCAATGTAGTCCAACCCCCATTGAACAAAGGGTTTATCCACTTGAATTAGATGCAATGGAAGGGCTGCTAGCTTTTGCTTATCTGTGAAAAAGGCACATTCCTTACATTTCCTTACCCAAAGATGGGCATCCTTGAATGATTTTCCCTTCCGGTTGACACAAATTTGTAGCATTTATCACTCCATGGCTTGGTTATCCGCTGGTTGTACTAAAACTGTTCAGAGCTTCTCGCAACAGGTTTCTTTGGGAAGGGATCGAGAGTGCGTCCCACATGGTAACGCTCAGATTGGTTTTCTTTATTTGTTCTACTATGCTGAAGGGAATTGCTCCAAATTTGATGACACTTTTTTGGGCATTGGGGTCCTCCTTTGGAAAATGTTTGTTGGGTACCGTGATGCCTGGAGAACCATCTTTCCCTACGGTGTGGCTAGCTGGTGTTTCTAGTGATTTCTTTCCCACATTTTTATCAACTGCCATTTGAAACCCAGGTTGAGAAGTGGACGCTAGATCAGCTTCGAGAGGTTGAGGCTCCATTGCTCTTTTCTTGGAACGAGTGTTTGCTGCCACTGATGAAGAATCTATATTCAATCCGCAAAAATCTTCTACTTGCCAGTTTAGCAACATGGATTCTTCAGGTGCCTGCGGTTGATCTGCTGCTTCTTGCGTAGATGAATTGTTTGTTAACTCTGAAGGGGTAGATACACTTTTAACCATAAGGGACCAGCTAAGAACCCCATTGGGACAAAGATTTTGATTGTGAGGTTGAGAGCAAGGATAACACCATTCGTAGTCTTGAACTAGATTATTTTGAACAGGTATTATAGCTCTAGATGAGCTAGCTGCAAGAGGGTTCTGAAAGTTCAAGGGCCTGACATTTGTAACTTGACTTGTAGTTTGATTTCGAGGCTAATTGTTTCCTTGAAAAGGAGGACGGTTAGCCTGATACTGCTGATTTTGTGGCTGATACGGACGATTGTATTGAAATTGTTTCCTTTTGAGTGCAATGAGCTCATTTCCAAAATTTTGCAGTAGTGACTTGACTTCAAATAGGTCATTTGAAGAGGCAGGGGAAGATTGAGATGGTTGCTTGGAGTCTACTGGAATAGGAGCAATGATAGGCTGAATATTCATAAGATCTGGAGAAAAGGGCATTGGTGGTCATGGAGCTATCTTTCCAACCTGAATCAAAGATTTCCCTGCACTAATGAAAACTTCGTAAGCATAAGGAAGTGTAGTCCCTCCCATGGACTAGATCATAACTGCTACATCGCTATTCAAGGCTCACAAATAGTACAAGAATGCATTATGCGCAGAAGGATTTACGAGCGCCGGAATCCTATTCCAAGTTCTGTGGAATCGGAAGTTGAAATCACTCATGTATTCTTGGGAAGCTCTCTTTATGGTAGTAAGTTGTTCCAAAAGTGATAGGTGATCACTTTTGTCTTCAAATTGTTTACATAGCTTTTCTCCCAACTCGTCCTAAGTGGTTATAGTGCCAACACCTAACCTGCGAAACCATTGAAGTGCTTTTCCCTTTAAAGAGGTAGCAAGAAGTCTAACTGCAATGTTGTCTTCGGTGATATTATGTACTACACAGATGCTGGCTACATCAAAGATATTCTCCACTGGAGTAACGTGAGTTTGCCCCGTGTACAAGGGTAAAATTTTGAGTGCCGCAACAGGTATCGGGTCACGTTGAGCCAACATAAGAGGACTGCTTGCATTGAAAGGGGGAAAAACTTGGTTCCTCACCATAGCAACAAAACGTTGATTGTTCCTGGGTGGAGAAAATCTTCCGTAAGGAGGAGTTGAATGACCCCTACTAGGTAAATCTACAACTGGGGATGTGGAAATGCCTCTTCTGCTTCTCTTTGGAGGAGACAAGGAAAGTACGATATGCTGATACTTTCCTTTCTTTGAAGAAGCTCTTGTCTAAATTCTTTGCATAAGTTATTGCACTGAGATTTGGAATCCAGAGATATAGAGTCGCCAGGTACTTTGACTTGTGTAAGTGAGAAGAGAAGTACCAACTCTGTCCCACCGGGCGTGCCAAAAAATGTTGTGTGTGGTGGTACGATGGCTTAAGATTTCCTGTTTGATAATGAGACACCCCTGAAAGATGGAACTCTAACTTCTGTGATGTCCCACCGGGCATGCCAAAAAACTATTGTCGCCAAATCATTGCAACCTCCGAATGGCCAGGATGTGAATAGGACGTTCAGTGTGATTGGGACACATGGGATCACCTCAAAAGCTGTGGGACTTGGGCTCTAGGTGAACCTCCGGAGAAGTCCAGCTTCCTCTTCCTAAACTAAGTGATGTACTACTCCTAGTGTAACAAAAATGATTATCTAGTCCTATGTTAACATTTTCATGGGGTTTTAGGGAAAGAGATTTATAGAAATGAAACTACACTAGGGATGGTGATGCACCAAATGAAGGGTGTCTTCAGATTCAGGAAGGGTTAATTTGAAGAGGGTGTGTGCACCACAGGTCAACTTTACCTACTGCAACTTAGAGAGGGTACAGGATACCACAAACCAAGAGACACGCATTCCCTTTGTTAAACTTTATCAGACCAAGAAATATACCAGTTTCCCAGTGAAGAAGGATGAACTCAAGAAGGGTGAATAGACACCACAACTCAACTGCATGCAATACTTCACCACTTGATAAGCACAGAACTCCAAGAACCTGCAATAGAACTTAAACTTGCACAGTGTACCTGCAAGTATGAGAAAGGCACAAAGAATCACAGAAGGATGAAAGGAACGAGATCAGTCACAAAACACACACTTTTATTGCTTCAATAACATGCACAATGCATCATACATTGAGAAGAGGCAATAGTTGCCATTACAGTCTTGAAGAGGAGGCTTGAAATTTCTCTCAACACACAAGAACAACTTGCAGAAGAGAGAGGATTATTGAAAAGTATACACTTGCCTAAGATATCTAACTGTCCAACTTGTCTGAATTGTTGGAACCCTTTGAAATCAGCTTCCAACTTACATTTATAGAAGAATATGTGAGAAAGAAGAGGAAAGGTCATAATTACATTCCTAAATTGAAGGCCCATGATGTATTTATTGCAGTTAGTTGAACCACCTGAGAAGGTTCCATCATGGGTCATTAATTGCCTGATGACCTAGTCTTCTCAATTAATTAAAAGAATATTTAAATAAAATATTAATAATAAATATTATTATTAAAATATTTAAATAAAAATATTAATTTAATTAACATAATGTTGGGACCCCCCGTTGACCCGTTTGACTTGAAGAGGAGGGGGGTCCATATGGATAGAGTTTGCACAAATCTCAACTCGGTGAGTTTCAAATCCTCTAACTCGGTGTTGCAATCGAGTTTGAACCCCACACTAACTCTTTCCTTGCTTTGGTAATCACACTCTTTTGCACTGAGTCCTTCGAATGGTGAGCTATCAAACTCGATTCTTATCATTTTCCTCTGTTAACTCGAGGCCATTTATGCATTCCACGTTCAAACTTCATGAAACATCACCACGAGCTCCCTGCGAAGTCATCGAGCTCTTCATCTAGCAAATGATCTTACCTTTCCTGGGCTCAAAATCACTTGAATACCGAGCTTAACCCAACATTTCTTCCAAATGATGAGAAAATGCCATTACCAATAAAGACCTAATGCTGCCATGATGATGACCCAGGTTCATGCCCATAACATGTCGATAGACACCCTTAAGACTGATTCTTGGACAAAGATACCTTCGGTATTTTGGCAGTGCATTTTGCAATCTAGGCTCCAACCAACAATTATGCCACTATTGGGGTCTTAGTATGGAAAGGGTAGCTATGAGCTACACAATATACTCATTTTTCCAGAAACTAAAAAGATCCTTTATGTTACAATCTGCAACACATAAAATGAGCCCTTCAAAAAAAATACATTGAACAACTGGGGCAACGAAAAAGACCTTGGAAAAATGCACAGGTAACAACCATATGAATTCTTCCTTAGCCGTGGATAAAAGCTAATAGAAATAAGCTAGATAAAATCAGCTTGAAACTACAGTATAATCGTCCATTGTTTAAAAACAAGCTTCTCTGAACCTGGTAAAAGAATATTTTTATTGTCTGATTGGACGTACATAATGGAAGGGTATAAATATTGCTTCTTCCCTCAGAGTTTCTCAAAGAGACCATTTACGAGTAACAAGGATGTAGCATGCAAAACGGCTGACCAGGTATTTCAAAGTTGACCTTCACATTCAATTCGTTTCTAGGAGAAAACATGCTGAGCAATATGAATCGTTTCATTCTGCATGGTAATAAACTTCCATCTCCTGACTCGGGCAAATTTTATGAAGCCTCGAATAGCGTGAATCCAATCCATCGTACACGGCAGTGAATATTTGTTTCCTGCAATTGCCATAGATCCGAGTTCAGAATAAGGATAAGCCAGTTGGACAACTTGCTTGCTGAAAGCGCTCAAAAGGAAGGCCTCTATTGTACTGCAACATGCCTGCTGCCTGTGCGTGGGAGTTTCTCGCGACCACCGAATGCTCAAAGCCCGAACAGGAGTTGGGAGAAGTATGATGGCAGAGGTGAACTGATCAGGTCGAACATCTGTTTGCTTCATTTGGTGAAACAGTATGAACGCTTCGTGAGGAAACCCGTGTCTTCTGTAAGCTGTAATTATGGTATTCCATGAGAAGGCGTCTCTTTCTTGTGAGCCTGAAACTTGATACCTTTTCCACTGTTGACCTATCTTCAACCATCTCGCCATCTTCCTCCGCTATCGCTTGGAGGATTACTTGCCTCCCAATTTGCAACTTCCACTTTAACTCTCCTTGTGACTCGCACAACGTGCTCCGATCCTCTTTACACGGCCCATGCGGAAGTATCATGTTGGATTACCATCGTCAAATCTCCACGCTTGGCAGTTTGATCGGATTTCTCCCATTTTTTGGCAGTAGACCCAAACGTCTCCCACGCCCGGAATCTTTTCAATGGCTTGCCATCCACAAAAACCCACTTGGCATTGCTCGCCTTATTTCCCACGTCCGAGATTGGAGTGCGGGGTTTCGTTATCATTTGGCCATATTTCATTTTGGACAGATGGCCACTGATTTCCATTTTTCCACTCAGCATGAGGAGACATCATTTTCTCAGTGCAAACATTTCAGCTGTAGCTTGTAAGGTGTGATAATTCCAACATAATCCTTTATGCCCACCAACTTAGTGACTCGTTGAAGATGCTCATATAATTGCAAAGTAAATTGTGCCTCATGAATATTCTGATATGAAACAGTCCCACCTCTATGAGATTCGCTTCCATGAGTTACATCGTAAAACAAGTAAGATCTCGATAGAGAGTCTTTGTAATAAATTTCCTCAGGTCTCCTGGTAACACTCTCACTGTCACTTAATCGATTTTCATAAAAATATCTTGAAGGAAAATCCTGAATTTGAGGATGCATTCGATGCTGAACAGATAAAAACATAGTTGGACAACCTACTTGTTGGAAGCGTTCAAAAGAACTCTTCTATACTGCAACATGCGTATGCATCGAATGCTCGGCTGCTTTGAGCGTAGAACTGAAATTCTCCTAAGAAAGTGTTGTGAGGAAGTAATTGGCTATACGCAACAACTATAGGGTAGAGAAGTAAACTTATCTCAGAAAATGAGTGGCCTCCAAAGAGAGTTGATTGTGACAGTTGCCGCAGGGCAATCCCAAGGAACCATTGGTGTTGAACCTAATGTTCTGGTTGCATGCGACCACAGTCGTGATCAGTTGTTGTAAAATCTTGCCGTTGTAGTAGAAGAACGAGATAAAGTTTTAATTGAGTTGTCTCACCCTTTCACTTTGGAAAATCGCTTCCATGGAAGAAGCTCGACCGAATCTTGAGGCAGCTATTGTCTGCGTCGAGTCATTAAAACTGAATTCATATTCCAACAAGGAAACATCAATCTCTCCATGTTGAATTAAACCGGGTCGAACTCATCATTTCTCTGCCTTAATGAGCCAACCATCAAAACATCCTCCGCTCCTATCGAGACTTTTTTATGACAAGCCAAACTCGGTTACTGAACTTACATTTCCTACTCATGAACTCGTCTAAGGCTTGTGATCTGAGTTATGACCGAGTTAGGACAAGGCACGAACTCCTCTGATGAATCGTCTCTTTATTCCTGATTTGACACTGTTTCAGCTCGACCGAGTGAGATAAGCTTATCGAATTCCTCGATGGGTCGCATACCAAAAAAAAAATGAGCGATCTCACCTGATGACCAGAAGTGGGTCCCTGGGACCAATTTCATGATTTGATAGTAATAAGGCCCTGTTTTCAAATTTTTCCATGTGCGTAAAATTGGATAACATTTTTGGCGACCTCTCGGGGATGATTTCCTGCTAAGCATGATTCTAGTAGCCTTAAGTCATCCATTGGGCATGGAGTCTGTGTTGGAATCCTGAAAGTAGTATGATTTTCTTTGACACATCCCAGAATTTCTTTGAGCATTGCCGATATCCTGGACCTCCCTGGAATGCTAACCATGAAGTATACTGAATCTGTTGAATGCTTGACATCCATGGAACACTGCAAAAATTTGAATGAAGCAGATTTTGAACTGTTATGGAAACCTTGAACCTTTCTTCTCCTTGACACCTTCCAATGATAAAACAATGTGCAGAACAACACAAAACACAAAACAAGGAAAGCAAAACAACAACACACAACAATGTGCATAAGCACTTGGAGGAAAATGCCTAATTTAACTGTACAAGGGAGGAACGCTTCTCAAAAAAAAGCTTTGAGATGTATCCCATTCACGTGAATGGGCAGTTCTTCTCCATTGAGCCTAGATAGACAGAATGAATTTGCCTCTTTGTAACTTGTGATGATGTATGGCCGACTCCAGAGAGCGTCAAACTTGGCATGTCTGCCTGGTTTGGCCCTGTCTTCATCCCATTTGAGAACTAAATCTCCCTCTTGAAAATGCCTGTGGGATGCCTTCTTGTCAAAAGAGCCTAGATAGATGGAATGAATTTGCCTCTTTGCAACTTGTGATGATGTATGCCCACTCTAGAGAGCGTCAAACTTGGCATGTCTGCCTGGTTTGGCCCTGTCTTCATCCCATTTGAGAACTAAATCTCCCTCTTGAAAATGCTTGTCGGATGCCTTCTTGTCAAAATATTTCTTAACTTGAGCCTGATGCTACTCCAAAGTTTTCATAGCCTTCTCTCGTACTTCCTCTAACTCCATGAGTTCAGTAAACCTTACTGTCAGAGGATCACTCTCTATAACTTCAAGTTAATGAGCTAACTCCAAAGAAGGTAACTCTAATGAGAGTGGGAGTTTTACCTCTCTTCCATATACAAGAATGAAAGGAGAATTTCCGATGGCCCTTTTAGGTGTGATCCGATCTGCCCATAAGGCAGTCTTAAGCTGTGTATGCGAAGTCCTCTTGTTAGTCTCCATTGTGCGCTTAATAATCCTTATGAGGTTTTTGTTGCTAGACTCAGCCAATCCGTTTCCTTGAGGATAGTAATTGGATGAAGTTTTGAGGTATACCCCATTTTTAACAGCCCATTCACTCAATTTCATACCAAGAAAAGCCAGCGCATTGTCTGAAATGACTGTAAAGGGAACACCAAATCTCGCCATTATACCCTCCAAAAAATCTAGAACTGCCTTTTCATTGCTCTCTTTTAATGCTACCGCCTCTGTCCATCGAGTAAAATAGTCTGTTGTGGTAAGGACCCACTTATGTCCATCACTGGATGGAGGATTAATCATTCTGATGAAGTCCAACCCCCATTGAAAATAGGGTTGATCCACTTGAATTGGATGCAATGGAAGGGCTGCCAGCTTCTGCTTACCTGTGAAAAAGGCACATTCCTTACATTTCCTTACCCAAAGATGGGCATCCTTGAATAAATCTTGCCAATAGTAGCCATCTCGTATGATCTTGGTAGCTGTTGTTCATGCAGAATTATGTCCTCCAGATAGGCCATTATGAAACTCTTCTAGAATCTTACTGACCTGTTTTGGTCCTATGCACCAAAGGAGGATGCCATTCAAATCTTTTCGAAAGAGAACGCTATCTACCAAAACATATGGGATAGATTGAAGATGGAAAGTTCCTCTTTGGTATTTATCCATGTTTTCCAGGTATGCTCCCGAGAAGATGAAATTCTTCATTTTGGATAACCAATCAGCTTGATCAACATCCTCATCAGTATTTAGGAGTGTCACGTCCTCATTACTTTTTGAATCCATGTCTGTTGCAAGTTGCTGACATAAACCCTTACCTCTGACAATTTTAGTGACTTTGATGTGCACGTCATACTCCATTACCTTCGTGATCCATCCAGCACGCTTTTCATTCATTTCTTTGTTCAGCAAAATCTCCTTGACACCTGGATGAGACACCATCAGATGAATCTTGTTGTTGGACAACATGTGCTTGAATTTCTTCAAAGCTTGAATAATCGCAAAGACTTGCTTTTCAATGAATGAGTATTTGAACTCGTAGTCTTCGAGGGATTGACTGAAGAAAGCGATTAGTTGCTCCATCAGGTTGTTGTTTTGTTGGGTGAGGATCCCTGAAATGCTCTCTTGACCTGTAAAAGCATAAAGGATAAAATCTTTGTCAAACCTGGGGTTCACAAGCGTGGGAGCTTGAGAAATGGCTGTTTTGATAGCTTCAAAGCTTTCTTGTCCTTCCTTTGTCCATGAGAATGGCATGTTTTTCTTTAGCATGGCTGTCAGTGGTTTAGCCAATGTCATGAATTGAGGGATGAATCTCCGCATGAAATTTATGGTTCCCAGAAAACTCTGGAGGCCCTTCTTGTGAATTGGGAGAGATAAGGACATAATTGAATGAATCCTAGCTGGATCGATTGATAATCCTTCTGCTGAAACCACATGCCCCAACAATTTTCCCTCGTGCACTGAGAAAATACATTTCTTGGGGTTAAGTGAAACCCCAAATTCCCTACACCTTTGGAAAACTTTCCTTAGATGCGTGATGTGATCTTCTGCATGCTTAGATTATACAGTTATATCATCAAGGTAAACTAAAATAATATCGTTGATTAGTCCCTTAAATTCCATGTCCATGGCTCTTTGGAAAGTAGCCTCGGCATTGGACAATCCAAATGGCATTTTATTGTAGGCATACGTAACCTGAATATCCATCGAGCAAAGAAAATATTTGAGCTCCTGCCACCATTTGAAGGATCTGCTCCATCGATGGAAGAGGATAATGGTCTTTTAATGATGCACGATTCAAATCCCTAAAATCTACGCATAACCGGATCTCTCCGTTCTTCTTCCTCACAGGCACCAAATTGGCTACCCATGAGGAATGCTTGATGGGAAAAATTATACAGGCCTCGATGAGCTTGGTTAGCTCCTTTCTCATTAGTGGCTCAATTTTGGGATTAATTGGTATTTGTTTCTGACAAACTGGCTTAGCATTAGGATCCAGTTCGATGGTATGTTGTGCTAGACTTGGATCAAAACCACACAGATCTTTATAGCTCCATGCAAAGATGTCATGATACTCTTGAAAAAGTTTGATGAAAGCTTCTTTCTCTTCAGAAGTACACACTTTTCCGATTTTAAGAAATTTTTCATTTGATACTTTAACTTCCTCAAAATATTCTTCTCTGACCACCATGTTAGGGCTTTGTCTTATGGCTTGGTCATCTGAATTGAAAATGGATTCCAAAGTGACTAAACCTTTTGGTAACTTGTTGCTTTTCAATTGGATAATTTGCTCACCATATGACTCCTACAACTTATCTTGATTCTTTGTAGCAAACTCCGCCTCTTCTTGTAGGAAGAGGACAATTTGTTTGTCACTATCAAACACTTGCCAACTACTCACATTATCAGGGACTGCTGGTCGAACCACCATTTTAACAAATTGCTGCCCTTCTTTCATGATATCAACTAGTATGTTGTATAGTGAACCAATTGTAGCAAGCCTATCTACATCTTGATTTTGATTTCTATGGATTGCATGGATTCCAAAAGCTTCAAAATCTTCAATCAGGTCCCAGATTCAGTTCTTATATGATCTTAAAAGATCATTTTTGGATGCACTACATGCCGAAACTTGATGAACAACTAACTCACTATCTCCAAAAACAGTCAGGGCCTTGATTCCCTTCCTTTGGGCTAGCTGAATTCCTTGCACAAGAGCCTCGTATTCAGCAACATTGTTAGTGTAACTGAACTGCAACCAGAAAGATGAGAAGTACTTATCTCCTCTGGAGAAATTAACATAACACCAGCACCGGATCCATTTTTACTTCTTAAGCCATCGAAGAATAATTGCCACAATCCTTTAGAATCACTTGGTGTTTTGACAGGTTGTGGTATGATCGTATCTTCTTCATGGATACAGTAAGTACCTAATCCTGTTTCTTCCAAGACCAGCAAACCAGCTTCTTCTTCTGCCAATACATCAGCGTAGGGATCGTATTGATGATCTCTACTCACTTCATCTAGCAAAGTATCAGGAACTTCTTCAACAAGGGTGGTTGGTTCATGATCAGCATCTTCCTCTTCTGGATCACCGATGGTGTAATTTCCATTTATGGGACTAGCAGTGTAGGGTTCTACATGATTATGGCAGATTGGTTCTACACTTATAGTTACTTTGGTTCTGTGTCGAGTCCTGAGAATCATATGTGACCAATCGGCTGATAGGTAACCGCCCATCTTGGCAGTGAAATCCTGTGATAGGCAGATGGCAAAGAGAGGAGGGAGATCGATGACCGATATGTCTTGGGTGAATGACAAACTTGGGCATGCATGAATGGTAAGTTGAAGTCCTTTGATAACCCCAACAGTCTTAACAGTTGTGCCATCCAGGTGAACAACCCCTCTTGTAACTGGTGCATATTGTATGCTTAGTAAATCTGTAATTTGTTTCGCCATGACAGAGCTACTGGCACCAGAATCGATCATGCAATTATGTACCAGGTGGTCGCCAATGATCAGGGAAATGTAGAATGGCAGTGGTTTGTTTGCCGTAGGAATGATTTTCCCTTCCGGTTGACACAAATTTGTAGCATTTGTCACTCCATGGCTTGGTGATCCGCTGGTTGTACTAAAACTATTCAGAGCTTCTCGCAACAGATTTCTTTGGGAAGGGATCGAGAGTGCGTCCCACATGGTAACGCTCAGATTGGTTTTCTTCATTTGTTCAACTATGCTGAAGAGAATTGCTCCAACTTTGATGACACTTTTTTGGGCATTGGGGTCCTCCTTTGGAAAATGTTTGTTGGGTACCGTGATGCCTGGAGAACCATCTTTCCCTGCGGTGTGGCTAGCCGGTGTTTGTAGTGATTTCTTTCTCGCATTTTTATCAACTACCATTTGAAACCCAGGTTGAGAAGTGGATGCTAGATCAGATTTGAGAGTTTGAGGCTCTATTGCTCTTTTCTTGGAACGAGTGTTTGCTGCCACTGATGAAGAATCTATATTCAATCCACAAAAATCTTCTACTTGCCAGTTTAGCAATGTGGATTCTTCAGGTGCCTGCGGTTGATCTGTTGCTTCTTGCGTAGATGAATTGTTTGTTAACTCTGAAGGGGTAGATACACTTTGAATCATAAGGGCCTGACTAAGAACCCCATTGGGACAAAGATTTTGATTGTGAGGTTGAGAGCAAGGATAACACCATTCGTAGTCTTGAACTAGATTATTTTGAACAGGTATTATAGCTCTAGATGAGCTAGCTGCAAGAGGGTTCTGAAAGTTCAAGGGCCTGACATTTGCAACTTGACTTGTAGTTTGATTTCGAGGTCAATTGTTTCCTTGAAAAGGAGGACGGTTAGCCTGATACTGCTGATTTTGTGGCTGATACGGACGATTGTATTGAAATTGTTGCCTTTTGAGTGCAACGAGCTCATTTCCAAAATTTTGCAGTAGTGACTTGACTTCAAATAGGTCATTTGAAGAGGTAGGGGAAGATTGAGATGGTTGCTTGGAGTCTACTGGAATAGGAGCAATGATAGGCTGATGATTCATAAGATCTGGAGAAAAGGGCATTGGTGGTCGTGGAGCTATCTTTCCATCCTAAATCAAAGAATTCTCTCCACTTATGGAAACTTCGTAAGCATCAGGAAGTTGAATCGCAAATAGTACAAGAATGCATTATGCGCAGAAGGCTTTACGAGCGCCAGAATCCTATTCCAAGTTCTGTGGAATCGGAAGTTGAAATCACTCATGTATTCTTGGGAAGCTCTCTTTATGGTAGTAAGTTGTTCCAAAAGTGATAGGTGATCACTTTTTTCTTCAAATTGTTTACATAGCTTTTCTCCCAACTCGTCCCAAGTGGTTATAGTGCCAACACCTAACCCACGAAACCATTGAAGTGATTTTCCCTTTAAAGAGGTAGCAAGAAGTCTAACTGCAATGTTGTCTTCGGTGATATTATGTACTACACAGATGTTGGCTACATCAAAGATATTCTCCACTGGAGTAACGTGAGTTTCCCCCGTGTATAAGGGTAAAATTTTGAGTGCCGCAATAGGTATTGGGTCATGTTGAGCCAACATAAGAGGACTGCTTGCATTGAAAGGGGGAAAGACTTGGTTCCTCGCCATAGCAACGAAAGGTTGATTGTTCCTGGGTGGAGAAAATCTTCCGTAAGGAGGAGTTGAATGACCCCTACTAGGTAAATCTGCAACTGGGGATGTGGAAATGCCTCTTCTGCTTCTCTTTGGAGGACACAAGGAAAGTGCGATATGCTGATACTTTCCTTTCTTTGAAGAAGCTCTTGTCTGAATTCTTTGCATAAGTTACTGCACTGAGATTTGGAATCCAGAGATATAGAGTCGCCAGGTACTTTGACTTGTGTAAGTGAGAAGAGAAGTACCAACTCTGTCCCACCGAGCATGCCAAAAACTGTTGTGTGTGGTCCTACGGTGGCTTAAGATTTCCTGTTTGATAATGAGACACCCCTGAAAGATGGAACTCTAACTTCTGTGATGTCCCACCGGGCGTGCCAAAAAACTATTGTCGCCAAATCACTGCAACCTCCGAATGGCCAGGATGTGAATAGGACGTTCGGTGTGATTGGGACACATGGGATCACCTCTCAAGCTATGGGACTTGGGCTCGAGGTGAACCTCCGGAGAAGGCCAGCTTCCTCTTCCTAAACTAAGTGATGTACTACTCCTAGTGTAACAAAAATGATTATCTAGTCCTATGTTAACATTTTCATGGGGTTTTAGGGAAAGAGATTTACAGAAATGAAACTACACTAGGGATGGTGATGCACCAAATGAAGGGTGTCTTCAGATTCAGGAAGGGTTAATTTGAAGAGGGTGTGTGCACCACAGGTCAACTTTACCTACTGCAACTTAGAGAGGGTACAGGATACCACAATCCAAGAGACACGCGTTCCCTTTGTTAAACTTTATCAGACCAAGAAATATACCAGTTTCCCAGTGAAGAAGGATGAACTCAAGAAGGGTGAACAGACACCACAACTCAACTGCATGCAATACTTCACCACTCGATAAGCACAGAACTCTAAGAACCTGCAATAGAACTTAAACTTGCACAGTGTCCATTGTTTAAAAACAAGCTTCTCTGAACCTGGTAAAAGAATATTTTTATTGTCTGATTGGACATACATAATGGAAGGGTATAAATATTGCTTCTGCCCTCAGAGTTTCTCAAAGAGACCATTTACGAGTAAAAAGGATGTAGCATGCAAAACGAATGATCAGGTATTTCAGAGTTGACCTTCACATTTAATTCGTTTCTAGGAGAAAACATGCTGAGCAATATGAATCATTTCATTCTGCACGGTAATAAACTTCCATCTCCTGACTCGGGCAAATTTTATGAAGCCTCGAATAGTGTGACTCCAATCCATCATACACGGCAGTGAATATTTGTTTCCTGCAGCTGCCATAGATCCGAGTTCAGAATAAGGATAAGCCAGTTGGACAACTTGCTTGCTGAAAGCGCTCAAAAGGAAGGCCTCTATTGTACTGCAACATGCCTGTTGCCTGTGCGTGGGATTTTCTCGTGACCACCGAATGCTCGAAGCCTGAATGGGAGTTGGGAGAAGTATGTTGGCAGAGGCGAACTGATCAGGTCGGACATCTGTTTGTTATATTTGGCGAAACAGTATGAACGCTTCATGAGGAAACCCGTGTCTTCTGTAAGCTGTAATTACGGTATTCCATGAGAAGGCGTCTCTTTCTTGTGAGCCTGAAACTTGATACCTTTTCCACTATCGACCCATCTTCAACCATCTCGCCATCATCCTCCACTATCACTTGGAGGATTACTCACCGCCCAATTTGCAACTGCCACTTTAACTCTCCTTGTGACTTGCACAACGTGCTCCAATCCTGTTTACACGGCCCGTGCGGAAGTATCATGTTGGATTGCCATCGTCAAATCTCCACGCTTGGCATTTTGATCGGATTTCTCCCATTTTTTGGCAGTAGACCCAAACTTCTCCCACGCCCGGAATCTTTTCAATGGCTTGCCATCCACGAAAACCCACTTGGCATTGCTCACCTTATTTCCCACGTCTGGGATTGGAGTGCGGGGTTTCGTTATCATTTGGCCATATTTCATTTTGGACAGATGGCCATTGATTTCCATTTTTCCGCTCAGCGTGAGGAGACATCATTTTCTCAGTGTAAACATTTCAGCATAGCTTGTAAGGTGCGATAATTCCGACAAAATCCTTTATGCTGCCTACTTAGTGACTCGTTGAAGATGCTCATATAATTGCAAAGTAAATTGTGCCTCATGAATATTCTGATATGAAACAGTCCCACCTCAATGAGATTCGCTTCCATGAGTTACATCGTAAAACAAGTAAGATCTCGATAGAGAGTCTTTGTAATAAATTTCCTCAGGTCTCCTAGTAACACTCTCACTGTCACTTAATCAATTTTCATAAAAATATCTTGAAGGAAAATCCCGAATTTGAGGATGCATTTTATGCAGAACAGATAAAAACATAGTTAGACAACCTACTTGTTGGAAGCGTTCAAAAGAACTCTTCTATACTGCAACATGCGTATGCATCGAATGCTCGGCCGCTTTGAGCGTAGAACTGAAATTCTCCTAAGAAAGTGCTGTGAGGAAGTAATTGGCTATACGCAGCAGCTATAGGGTAGAGAAGTAAACTTATCTCAGAAAATGAGTGGCCTCCAAAGAGAGTTGATTGTGACAGTTGCTGCAGGGCAATCCCAAGGAACCATTGGTGTTGATCCTAATGTTCTGGTTGCATGCGACCATAGTCGTGATCAGTTGTTGTAAAATCTTGTCGTTGTAGTAGAAGAACAAGATAAAGTTTTAGTTGAGTTGTCTCGCCCTTTCACTTTGGAAAGTCGCTTCCATGGAAGAAGCTCGACCGAATCTTGAGACAGCTATTGTCTCCGTCGAGTCATTAAAACTGAATTCATATTCCAACAAGGAAGCATCAATCTCTCCATGTTGAATTAAACCTGGTCAAACTCATCATTTCTCTACCTCAATGAGCCAACCATCGAAATATCCTCCGCTCCTATCGAGACTCTTTTATGACAAGCCAAACTTGGTTACTAAACTTACAATTCCTACTCATGAACTCATCTAAGGCTTGTGATCTGAGTTATGACCGAGTTAGGACAAGGCACGAACTCCTCTGATGACTCGTCTCTTTATTCCTGATTTGAAACTGTTTTAGTTCGACCGAGCGAGATAAGTTTATTGAATTGCTCGATGGGTCACATACCAAAAAAAAAAAGAGCAATCTCACCTGATGACCAGAAGTGGGTCCCTGGGACCAATGTCATGATTTGATAGTAATAAGGCCTTGTTTTCCAATTTTTCCATGTGCGTAAAATTGGATAACAGTTCCTTACACTACTCTTTTGGGTGCATCCCTCCACAATATACTTGAGTTTTTTCTTCATTATATGTTATAGTACACCTTCCTCATCATGCTTGATTACATACATAGTGTATATCACTTCCTATCAGGTTAAATAGAATAACACATGTTTTATGCACCATTATCCTATATTGTTATTTACTTATTGTCACTATTATTGTTTTCTATACTTGTTTCATATGCTATTGTTAGTGTTTTTAATTTATATTTATTCATTGTTTGTTTTCCATATGGTTTGACTTCATCCTCTTGCATGATTATAATACAATGTTTGTTTTCTAGATCTAATCTAAGTTCCTTACAATTGTCTTGTGACACCATGGGTGTCCCATGTTTTTCACTTCATGCCTCTATTGTTTATATACATGTGTTTTTATAAATGTGAACCATTTTACCTCCTATTTCTATTGTCTTGTGACATCGTGGGTGTCCCATGTTTGCAGCTTTATGCACACATATGACTTGTTTCGATGCTTTATGGGTTACATGATGTTACAATAATGTTTCTAATATTTATCATGACATGATTACTACTTCTATGATATTTTTATACCTTTTTCTAATATGGATTAGGACATGATGGTTATTGTTCCTAGTTGCTTTACACATGTACTATATGGTTTTTACTGTTTTCCTACATTCTCAGACAATGTCAGATTTACTTAGTGTTTTAATTTCTATAGATTCTATCAATTGTTTACAAAATTAACATATACAATGTATGTAGTTAGTTATTATTTATTATAATGTAGAACCATATATGTTTAAATGCATAAAATAAAAATTTCAAATATATGAAGGTATTGTAAGTTAAAGAAATAATAAAACCAAATATAATTTTAACTAAATAAAATAAGATAACAAACCACATGGAGGCAGATAATCCTCTTTTTCAAAATAAAATAAAATATCATTTGTAATAATGTAAGATAGGGAGGTTAGAGTTCTAAAAAACAACAAAACACCCTTTTTAAGGACAAATTGAATTCAAAGGAAAGTATGGAATTGAAAAACGTTCAATAAATGAAATTAATATTTATATTTATTTATTCATACTTGTTGACTTTTATTATAGAGATTCTGTTTGGAGTGAAATGATATGATGTTGTGGCAACTCGCCAATGGCCATAGTTTAGTTGTGTCATGTCACATTGTAGTCACAAAATCACACACTTTAGACATTATTTAGTCTCGCTCTCATATTACTGTTCATATGGTTTTTGAGTGAAGAAAGTACTAATTAACCCTTGTCTTTTGGCCATTTTACTTTATTTCCAGTCATCATTTATGACCTTCACCGCATACATTCCCAGTCTATTTTTAGCATTTTTTTATCATTCTAGCATTGACTGGGGCTCTCAGGCCAGTATTGGGGCGCTCACAGGCGCCTTGGTCCAAGTCAGGGTGCCCTGATCATTTTTACACTTTCCTGGCACATTTTGGGCACTTTCTAGCCATTTGAACATTCATTCTTTTTTGGTGTTCAGAATATTCAGAGTTAATAACGAAATAAGAACAAGATAATCATATAAATACAAAGTTATGATTCCATAATGAGGGACGAAGAACTAGTCACTACTATCATCACATAAGGTTGCATCAACAAAAGGCTCCATTTACATCCATCTAACTCCATCACAAGGCACAATGATGGTTCATCTACATCACACAAGTATAAGAGGGAAGTTTTTTCTATTCCATCCACCATTCTATTACATTTTCTACACATAGTTATTGCTCACTACTTTCACAAAGTGTGATTGACACAAGAGCACCTAGGGCATGATTGCAAACACTTACAAATACAACTACAATATGGTCTGAGATGTAGTGCAACACTCAATTATTAAATTCATCATTGTGGTAGCTGAGGTCAGTTTGACCCCTTCATATGCATCTTTATTTTTTAGGGTTTGATGCTTGTATTAGGGTTTTGCAGGTCTTTTCTTCATTATCGACTACCGATGACATCTAGTGCAGTTCAGAATCATTAGTGTAACAGACAACGAAGGCTTCAGGTCATCTAATGACCCTACAAATATAGTTTTTGGACCTCATGCACAAACCAGGGTGCCCAGAACACAGGCTAGGGTGCCCACATGCACCTTGATACTCTCCCAGATGCCCCAGTACACTCATATTGCTTGGATTTGCAAGTTTCTATAATTTGGTATAGTCGTTTCCTCCTCCTGTTTCTCCAGTTAGCTCTGGAACACAGTCACCCAAGTTCACTGAATCAGCTAAGCTCTTTCCAACCCTTCTTTACATATTAGGGTTTCTATTTTCATTAGCCTAGTTTCTTGTGTCAGTTTTTATATTTATTTAGCTGATATTTACATTATTGTACTACTATTATTTACTATTGTTCCTAGTTAGATTAACTACAATTTATCCACATTTTAGTTAATCACACATTTCCTACCATTAAATGGATAGACAACCCTTTTTCCATAATTAACAATACAATGGTATCATTCTCCTCAAATCATGTTATCGATTGGTCTGGTCTTGGCTAACCTATATAGTCCCACCCCTTCACATTCATCGGCTCTAATCTTGATTTCAAATTCTTCTTTAGGTCATTTCATATTCCTAGGTTAAATCCTTAATAGAATATTTCACCTACAAAAGGTTATATAATCAATTCATTATTAATTTATAACTTGCCTAACATTCTTACAAAGTAATATTATATATAACTCCCCAAAAGAACTCAAAGGGTTCCTAAATCTTCCTAAATTATCTACACATAATCCAGAAAAGTCCTTAATACAATTTTGAAGCACTCAACCAAGTAAAAGAGTCTAGCTTCATCTATTTACAAGCATGTAAAGATCATAGAGCCATGTTTTAGACAAAAACATTCACTCCAAGAATCACATAATGGTAATCAATAAAAGGGTCGGGCCTTATAGCTGAGGCACACCATATCTCACTAATATTGTAGTGCCCCTGCATGTCGGTGAGTAGTGTTTGGTGAATTTTTCTAAGGTGATGGTAATTTAAAGACATTTCCCTTGAAAATGTAAATTAGTGTTATTCATTTGATTGATAAAATTATATATATATATATATATATATATATATATATATATATATATATATATATATATATATATATAACATTTAAATCCCTAAGGACGTTGATGGTTATAATTAATTTTTTTAAGTCACATGCATAAGTTATTTAAAAAAATTGTGATTTTTCTTTATTTTGTTCAAAGTGTTTCCAACATATGCTAACGGTACTTGCGTGAATTGCTATTAACATTAATTGGGTTGAGAAATTGACTAAGTCCAAAATTCTAGAACATTGGTTGAGTCAAAAATTTGGGAGAGCCATCCAAAATCTATATTTTGCAATATAACTCCTTGATGTATGAAACCACTGTCAAACATCCTAGAAGAATATGCATAAAATATAACTTAAAGTATAGTGAAGTAAATGTTTATTTTGTATAAATTTAAACTTATACTTGAATGTTTATTTTATGTATATAATTCCTTTCACAAGCGTTGTATCCATGAAATAATAAAACAAAAAAAATGGAAGAGAAAATAATTGGTACACATTATGGGTTTGTTAAAATGTGTTCGAGTCTTACTTTCTCCCACCAGCATCCCCTCAGTGCCATGGAATCCCTACTACAAGTTTTAGATGTCTAGTAGGGTAATAGACCAACTTTGTGTGTTTAAAAATTCCTTAAAGGCATCATATCCATGATCTACATTGGCTAAAAATGTAGGTTTGCAATCTTGAAATTTATTTGAAATGTCCAACATACTCTAGTTTATGACATATGTGAGATTGAGTAAAGGTAGGACGTTTTGCAATAAAATGTGAGCTTTGAGAAACGTGGATTGTTTTACAAAAGGTTGAAAGGATGTGCTGAACCAAACACAAGAACCTTTGTGCTATTCTTCCCCTACTATACCAAAATGAGATATTTTGGACCGAATTTGGATGCCTTATAATGTAATGGAAAATTGGTGTTGTTGATTCTTTTTGATGTTGTAGTTTGGAATTTTTGTGTCTTGGAAAAATGCCTCAAACAAGAGAGTCTCATGGATTGTAGGTTACAGAAGATGTGTGCAATGTTATACTTGTTGAAAAACATGGGAGGCTCTTTAGAAAATGCATATGTTAGTGTAAATTCAAAACTTCCCATCCTTGCCTAGCCCTGCTAGCAAACCCCCCTTCAACTATGCCAAATTAAGTCATTGAAAACAATTATGGATGTCCAACAAGAATATCTGGGAGCATATTTGTTAGTTTTTGTTGTTGTGTATGAAAAATATGGTAATGTGAGCCTTATGTGTAAGTGTTTGAAAAAATGTGTGAGAAAATATTGTCTCTTGGAACACAAATAATAATGGGAGTTACTCAATGGGGATGTCAAAGTGGCCTTGGACGGATTGTTAGAGAAATACGTATAAATGGAACCTTTTCCCCAACCTACGACACCTTTTTTACATTGCCTTGTCATTTTACCTTGGCATCGGTTTCTTCCTTTTATCTGGCATGATTCCTATATATTTAGTTTTTCCTTTGTAATTGTATCAAACTTAAAATCAAGTGATGGGTGTGCTATTTAAAATGTAACCGATTTTGTTTCCAAAATAATAAAAGTTATGTTGACTATGCCAAACTAGAATGGTCATTTTTTAGAGTTGATTATGCTCCCACAATAGTTTAAGGCTAGTGAAAATTAGATGACTAAATTTTGGAAAGGAAGCCTCCATATTAGTGATTTGAACATGAGAGTTTGTTTAAAAACTTGAATTAAAAACCCTCAAAAAAGTTACTAAAGATGTTTTAAAATAACATGTAGAATACCTCCCTGACTCCCATAATGATCAGGTCATCATTTTTTAAGTTTCATAAACATACCTAAATGGTGTTAGTACATAAGATCGTTTCGAGAGATTTCCAATGACTTTAAGAATGCGACAAATGGACATCAGGAGCTCTAGTTATGTGCGGTCAAAGTTCAGTCAATGGGAAAGTCAAATCTGGTCAACTGGTCAATATTGGACCAATGGCACTGTGACACATGGTGAAAAAGGAAAAGGGAGTCGTTTTGTTGGTTTTCGACCTCCGGTCTTTGACAGGCGTAAAAATATTACTCGTCGGAACAAGATGCTTAACTTTTGTTACGGAGGGGAGCTTGGCCATCGTGTGGACTATGGTATTATTGCCAACGTGCTGGGTCCACAAGCCATGATGTGGCTTGCCACCACTTAGCCTTTTTTTCATTTTGAATATCATAGTATCATATGGTTGAATTTTATATTATTCACCATATTACTATATAATTTCAATTTGTAATGTTTAGGGTCTAATCTTGGTGAGACCACATTCCCACATATCTCGGTGGTCACAAAGCACACGACATGACTCAGCCAAATGTTAATACAACCACCCACATAATATTCCAAACCCCTATATATTAATGGTTTACCATGTTCCCCAGTGACAAGGAATATCATACCAACATTTAAATGAGCTTTAGAAGATAGTTTTATCATTTAATCACATGCATTTTCGAGCCCAGTTGGTTGTTTTGTTGTATGGGACAACTGCTGAAAGTTTGTAATTTATTTTGGAATTGGGTCATATTTTTGGGATTAGAGTTAAGAAACTAAAATCTATCACCTCACATATATTATTTCCTTCCACAAGAAGTTTTTACAACTTTTATTTTCAATAAAACCATTTTGGAAGTAATTTTTACAAGTGGTTTTGTAGGCCACTTGGTGTACTGCAACAAAGACAAAATGACATGTTTCTGATACTCATCCCTGGAAAAGTAATCACATAATGAGTTATGGTTGTTGAAAATACATTTCATTAACTTCTATGGATTCTCATTATATAATAGAAGAAAGGTGAAATGACATAATGACTACTTAATTTTTTGATGATTAATTTTGAAACTTATTTTGTAGCCATTTTGGATAAAAAGAGAAGTCTTATAATATTGAAACTACAACCAGAAAACTTCCTATAGGACCCCTCTAGAAAAATAACAGATTGAGAAACTACATGATACACTCAGATGATTATACATAACCTTCATTTAACTTATTTTCTTAGAGAAGTTGATTTTGAACAATATTGTGTTTCTCTCTTTCTCTCTCTAAAGTTAAATATGCACTTAAAATGAAAATGTATTATTTACCCTCTCAAGTGTATGTAAATATTTTGGTATCATTGTAAATGAAAAGTGTGTGTGTGTGTGTGTGTGTGTGTGTGTGTTTTATGCTAGTTTTAAAGGATATCACCATGACCACTCTTGGGATGACCATGTTTTTTGGTTTTAGGTACCCTAGACAAAAGGATTCATTTGATTAAGCTAAATGTGAATTTATAAGCCTAATATGATTGTTATTGCAGTAATAAATGAATAAACAATTAAGTACAGAAATAAACCCAAGAAAATTAAGCTAGTAAATATGAAAACCTAAGTGCAAAGAGCAAGTAAAAATTCCTTAGTTGATTTGCAGTTAATCTTGAAGGTGTACAGAGATGGAAAACTAGATAATACAAAACATTGACTGTTGCACCGCAGCCTAGAAAAATGTAGATTTGGAGAAATAAGCTAGATGAGGGAACTTGGAGAGAGACAGGGGTGCCCACGGGTGCCCTAGACCTATTTTTGGGTTCCTGGGTCTGTAGAAAATCTCAGGAAACTTCCTTTGAGAGGTCGCTAGCTATTTGTTGTTATTTGACTTTTGTCACTATGAGGTGGCACCAAGATCGTCGAGGTCGATGGAAACCTTTAAAACCATCAAATAGACATCAAATCCTAAAAACAAAAGATGTATAATGAGGGGTTGGACTATCCTCAGCTGTCATAATGGTGATCTTATGACTAGGAATTGTACTACATCTCAGACACAATGTAGTTATGTGTGTGTGTGTGTGTGTGCACGTAGAATCTTGCCCTACGTGGTTCTTGTGCATGTCACATTTGATAGCAACCAAGTAAGATAGATGTAAATAAATGTAATAGATGCATGCATGGAATAGAATGAACTTCCCTCCTTTGAAGTGCATGAAGAATAACCATCCCTTTTGTCCCTTGGATGGTGCTAGATGTATACAATAGAGATCTTATATGCTTGATGGATGCAACCTTAGGTGGTGATAACTAATGCTTAGTGTTTGGTACTTTATTATAATCACATAACTTTATATTTATATGATTCATTTGCTTGAATTTCGTAATTAACCCCGAAAAGACCGAACACCAAAACGATGAGATGCTCAAATGGCTAGAAAGGACCTAAAATGTGTGAACAAAGTACAAAGGGGATAGGAACGCCTGGAGGGAATGAGGGAACTTGGCGCTAGTATGATGGATAGGTGTTGGTGTTAAGGATGATAAATACCAAAGTATAAAAAGGAAGACTGAGCAAATAAGGGTGCAAGACCAAAAGTGGTAGCAGAAAGTAAATAAAGATGGCCAAAGACATGGGTTAATTAGTAATTTTCTTACTTAGGAATCATATGAATAGTATTATCTAATCATGACTAGATAATTACCCAAAGTGTGTGATTTATTGTCGACATTTGCCCCCAATTTATGTTGATGAGCGGAAAGCTCGGTAACATAAAGTAGATAGAGATGTGTACCGGATAACCATGTAGATTGATGATGAAAGCATGTTGAGGGACAAGACCAAGAGTGGAGTGATAAAAATGTGAAGTGTGGATGCTAAGGAGAAGAAAATGTAAAAAGTGGTCATGAAAATGAACCTAAGATGGAAACACATGTGTAGATTCTACAACGTGCATGTGGTTGATGTTGTTGCTTGTGTTGTGAATGATGTTGATGATGTTGACTACTGTTTTCCATATAGATGAACCTACAAAAGAGAAGAACAAAAAATTAGTCAAATACAAAATGTATATGTGTAAAAAGTATGTAAAAATGCTGAAAGTCTGAAAAAGGAACATGTGCACCTGATTCATGATGAAGAAATAATGTAGAAATGATCTTGAAGATGTTAGAGAAGAACGAGTTTTTAAGGTGATCTCACGCTTGTTATGCTGGTCATGATATTTTGGGGTGATCTCACACCAAGTCATTGAAGAAGTGTAGGGAGAAAAGTCTGGTGTCATCCTCCAAATTTTAACTACTTCCCGAAATATGGAACACCATTGCAGATGGTGTGTACAAATGTAAGTGCTAATGACTATATGCCCTATAAAATCCATTGTGTGGATTTCTATAGATTATTTTGACCTACCAATCACTATGTAACTTCCCCCTGGTTATAGGCATCTAGTAAAGGCATCATTGAGGTAAGGACCTAAGTCTAATTTTTATTCTTATCTAAAATTGACAACTGTGTTATACCGATAGTCTGTTGTGTATAACGTTGTATGGGGTGACTGATTCACCCAAATGATGCCCCCCTTATTTAGGGTGCATGCAATGTCACTGAGTGAGTATGTGGCCCAAAATATGACCAACCATTGTGCTGAAATGTTTCCCTACAAGGGGAAGGGAATATGCTTGGTATAAATAAAGGAACATGCAAACAAAGTGGCTAGGAGAAAAGTGTTAGTAAAAGAAAACATGCATGTAAAAGACAAGTGCAAACAATGTGTAAGCTAAGACAACAAATAATGTAAACATGTAAGAATAAAATGTGGACCACAAAAAGAGGGTTGCAAACATGGGAAACCACTCACAATGTCGCAAGAAAAACAAGGCCAAGATGGTCATAAGCAGAAAAGTGTGCACATAAGACAAATGGCAATGTAACATAAAACCATGGAAACAAGTAGCCCTGCAATAAAAATGGTGCACATGAAACACCTGTTATCATGTTAGAAATATTAAAAAAAAACATTTCAAAGTATGTATAATCTGATAAAGTAGTGTGCTATGAAACAATAACAAATGTATGAAAGTGGATGCCCCCAGGAGCCCTTGTGGGACTAGTAATAGGTACTTTACAAACCATCCATGTTGCGTGTAATAGATCTGTATAATCTATGACCACAACTAGAATGAAATTGAACACGCATGTGCGTATGATAAAGATAATGGCATATAAGATATCTATCTAGCATGTGTAATAATATGAACATGTAAAAGCATAAGTAAGCAAGAGTAAATATAACCAAGATATGCAGTATGTTGTGGATGAGATTAAATGGAATCTAGTGTGAATGATAGGATCAACGTGGCCCCTAGTGGATGTGTATGTATATAATGAGGTTTATTTATTTATGTCTCCTCAACAGTCAATAATGAACCGTAAACGAGAGTTCATCATCGAGAAATGGTTTGAATGTGTGTACTAAAAATATGTGATCGTCAAGGTGCAAAGTGTAGAGTGTAAATGCATGAGTGAATGATTTGATTAAACGTGTGAGTGTGATGAGTTACATTTGATATGTATACTATCAGAAGTCTAGTATGGATTGTGGAACTAGAGAGCATCATAGGGTAGTGAGTGAAGCGCATAGAAATAGGTGTGAGAAAGATATGTCACAAATGTGTAGATTAGATGTTGTGTAAAAGGACATGAATGTGTAAAGTGTCTGGTGTGTAATGTGTATTATATAAGGTGGAGTGTAGTGTGAGGGGTTCATTTATATTATGACCTCAATAGTCAAGTTTGAACTATAACACAAGAGTGCGTCATAGGGGAATGAAGATACGAGCATGTGTGAAGATGTATAAGATAAAATATAGGTGTGAAATGATGTGAATATAAGATACGGGTTGATTCTAGGGGGATAAATAAGGATAATTCCCCCCAAGTGTGTGTTGATGAATGAGTTACCTAAGAAAAGTAAAGGATGAAGGTCCTCTACCCTATGCTTCCGGTGATGAAGGCGTTTGACCATGCTCTAAGATTGGTGGTGTATGAGATAGATGGTACACATGTGAATGAATTCTATATGCATGTGACTAATGAGTATATAACATGCACTTTTGTGTAAAAAAATGTTGTGGTGATGGAGACCTATGTGAAAAAGAGCGCGTGGGTGATGGAAACCTATGTGGTGGAGAACGCGGGGGTGATGGAAACCTATGTGGGGGGAAACGAGGTAGTGAAATGTGTTTAGGTATAGGATTTATTCTTGTGATGGACATAGATTGATGTTCCATACTAACAAAGTGATGAGACTGCATAGGTCGTATACAAATAGGTGAACTAGGAGCAAATTGTTCTTTGGGTTTGATAGGCCATGGGGAACTAGATGGACTAGGTGATGCAACAAAAACCCAAAGATGAGGTTGTGACCATGGAATGGATGGAGGCACACCATTGATAGAGATGAATTAATTTTTGTGAATGAAATTTACACACAAATTATTCATGGAGATTATAGATCGAGACCTAAAAATCTAGTTGATGCCTAAGAGCATGTCACACACTTCGATTTTTTGTGTTACAAGGAAGGGCACAAGCCTAGTGAGATGAACAATAGTAAGGTGAAGCTACACAATTACATATGAGTTATCCAGTGGATATGAAATTTGTGAGAGTGGATAGCCAATAGCAAAAAAAATTGAAATAGAACATATGTTGATAGGCCATGATGGATCAACTTTGGTGTTATTGATAGGGATGGATCCAATAGAAGCGTGAATGTGCAAGTGATGAGAAGAGAATGCAGTGTGATAATCATGATCAAAAAAAGAAATAAGTGGAAAAGAAACATCAGTATGAGAAAATAGGAATTAAAAATCCCCCAATGTAGGAGGAGGCACTGCTTGATATGCCACTTTCTTGTCATGTTTTGGAAGTGGATTATTGAATATTTTGAGCTTATGATTTTCATTGACTGGTGTAGAGGCTATAGGCTCTGTAAGCTCAAGTTTTTTTGTCATCAATAAGATCTTGGATGATATTGTGAAGTGTGAAACACCTATTTGTAGAATGTCCAACACATTGATGATAGTTACATCAAAATTTCTCATTTTAATTTCAAACTTTAGGATGAGATGGATCTAAGTTGAATGGAGGAGTAAGCGTAATAATATTGATTTCAAGAAGTTTTTGTAATATAAGTTGTGGATTAATAGCCAACTTTGTAAATGTATACTTAATCGATTTCCGTTGAAGCTCTTTAGTGTTGGAGACAACATTGACATTGACCTTAACATCAATAGGTTTTGTGGTTAGTTTTAAATTTGACTTACTTTGAAAGTGTGTAGAGGAGGCAGCTTGCTCATGATATTTGAGTTTTCCTATAGATAAGATTTTAATTTTTTGTAGCTTGAGATTGTGACATAGTTGATCAAATGAAGGAGATATCTCGAAGAGAACAATCTCCTGAAGAGGTGGAAATAAACTATGAATGAATAAATCTTGAAGCTTTGAGTCTACATGCACATTAGACATCTTAGCTAGGTTTTTCTTGTATCACAAAACATAGTCCACTAAATGTTCATTAGATCCTTGTTTAAGTTGTGAAAGTTTCACATATGAGATCTTAAAGACGATATTGATAGAAAAATGAGTAAGGAAAACATAGGCTCTATGAGTGAAAGATGTTACTGAGTGGACAAGTAGGTCATAGAACCAACACATCACATAATCATGAAGATTGTGAGGAATTTTTTTAGCTAAAACAATGTGATCATCCATAAAATCTAAGCAAGCCACATGGAATTCTCAGAGATGCTCTTGTGGGTCACCAGGCCCATTAAAAATGGGAAGCCTAGGGATGAAAAAGTTAGGAGGAAGCAAGTATGGGAACTGGTGGGTATGAATGGAGTGTGAAGTAATAAAGTGGAATCCAAATATGGAGATGCATGAGAAGTATCCTATTGTAATTGAAGGATTTGTGCTTGAAGGTCTTGATAAAGAGAGGCTAAATCTTGAGTGTTAACAGAGGAAACTTTCTGTGTGTGAAACAAGAGGTGGGGTGAAGTGGTTAGTGAGAGTAGGAAAAAAAAGGAATAATAGACATTGATTGGAAAGTGAAGGAAGGTGATTAAGTATAAATGAAAGTGGGGATGATGACAAAAGCATTAAGCTCTGTGAGATTGGTGGCCTCTTCATGAGAAGTGAATAAAATAAATTCTAGATCCTACAAATGTTCAATGATATGATCATTAAGGAATTTGAGGTGGGTTTGAGTGAATTCACCATAAGAGTGACCCATAGTCATGAGAGGAGAAAATCCCAAAGGAGAAGTTGGATTCTAGCGTCGGGTTCACAAAAACAATTAATCTAAATGTGAATTTATAAGCCTAATATTATTACAATTGCAGTTGTTTCACCGTTTTCTTTACCTTTTCGAAATGACGAAACAGATAAGGGTAAGGGCCAAGGAGGAATACCTATTAAATGTTGGTTGATTGATGGTTGTTGCATGCATTCTGAGTTCTTGATCCACAACTGAATGTGAGAGCTTCCTTTTGGCTAGTAGGAACTACCTATAATAGACAACAAGACCACAAAAGGGGAGTTAAATGATATATGACAGTGGATTGCCTAGCGAATGCTAGATCCGGGAAGAGTGATACTTCTTAGATGTTGTCAATTCACTATTTAAAACAATTTAATGCTAGAAATAAAGGAAATCCTACTATATATGATATGATTTAGGTTTTTCATTCAAGTACAATGAGAAAATCCAATCACAACAAGCTAGGCTATAGTTGGATCTGAGAGATGAGGTGTTTGTAAAGGTACTGGGGTTGATCAGGGTCTGATTATGGGTTATTCAAGTCAATTGGTAGGGTGATTTTTGGGCTCTATTCTTGATCAAGGTATAAAACACAGAGACCGGTGTTGGTTGAGTGTGACTAATGCCAGTTTAGGTAGAACTGATGATGGTTGTGAGTAACCAATGTCAGTATGGTCAAGGTAAAAGAAACTTAAATGGATTAAATGGCAGGGACTGATATGAGATCAAATAAGGTTGGGAGAGTGAATGGGAAGGTCTGTAGAGGTCTTAGGTATGCTCAGAAGTATACAACAGGTGAAGAAAGGTGATTTGGTGATATGGGTGAAGGGATATTTGAGTTCATAGGCAAGTGGGTGATGAAGAAATAAGCATGCAGAGAATAGATTAATGACAAAAGTAATAAGGGCCACTAACTGAAACAAACCCTACTGGTTAGGGCCATACTTACTGTGTTAAAGATCTGATCGCTGAGTGGTGGAGGTGGTTGATCGGAGAATATGTGAATGGTACTATAGCAGTGATTTCCCGGAGTTCTCCCGTGAATGTAATGGCTCTGTGATTGATCTTGGTGATGGCTCTTGATGTATGGATACGTAAAAGGATGCTATTCTCACTTGCATGCAGCTATGATCTCCTTTATTTGCTCTCATAATGTGCCAACCCACAAGAAAGGTTGTTTGGGTGAATAAATGGTAACAGACGATGGTTCCTGGTTGACCGATGTCGGTTTAGGGGTGACCGGCATCAGTTAAGGCGAGATTCCCTAGGTTTACTAAAATGGGCAGTTTATTTCTAATTTCTTGGGCATAATTAGTTTGTCATCATGGATTAGAATGGAAGTTTCCTTTCTAATGGGTGGGAATGTGGTTAGAGAGATTTTAGGGATTGATTTTAGGGTTAGACCAAATCCTAGCTCATTAAGGCAAGTAGGATTAGGTCTTATTTAGTTATGGAAACATGTTAAGAATAGACGTAGGATGAGGTGGCTGGAGGAGGTGGAAATCAAGATAATTAGATAATAAATATTATGAGGATATATATTAATTAAATTAAATTAATAGTGATGTGAGGTGGAAAGGGCCATGGTTAAGTTAATATGTTTGGGTTGGTTATTCGCCGGTGTGCTAAGGGGAGTGTGACCTAATTTTGGTATCTACATTTTTCCCCTTTTTTGTGTTGCTTGTATTGGTAAGCGACGTTGAAAAAAATAAGATGTGGTTGCCCCATGTGTGGGTGAAGGTGATCCCCCTCAAACCAAGAACTGGTGAGGTAGAAGACAGAAGCAGTGAGTGGTTTGATAAAAGGTGGATGTGGTGAAAAAGGAGCGTAGATGTGGGCGAATGTGGGAAAGGGTAAAGGTCAAAAACAAGTAAATAAGTAAATAGGCTAGGGTCAATGGTAGTGGAAGTTAAATGCACCCACATGGTATAAAATATGACACAGTTCCAGGTTGAAGAGATTGCAAACTCTCCATCTTCCAAGGTTGATAGGTTTATCCAAACAAGATTGAAATGATTCTAGTATTCATGGTATATGATATGGTGTGGAAACACAGCGTAGGTCAAGTACATGAACATTTAGGTATATTCCGATACACCAAAGGTTGGGTTAGGATAAACAACACAACAATAGGCAAGGTAAGGTCATTAGGTCAAGCAACACGGGTAACAGTGTCCCAGGGTATAGCGAGGAAAAGGGTTCAAAGGTCACTAAACAATGTTTCGGGTCCAGGTAGCTAGGTTACAACAAAGGTAAGGCTGAGGTACGAGTAAAATAACAAGTCCCTAAATGCAATGAAGGACATGTATAGGTAATGTAGGTATAAGTATAAGAATAGGTAACGGTGAATTAGGTATGATGGAGTTAGGTTAGTTTGGGCATGGTGGAGTTATGTCATAGTCATGGATTGAGTCAGGTCTGGTTTAGGCATGGTTGAGTTAGGTCTAGTTTATGCATGGTTGAGTCAGGTCTAGTTTAGGCATGGTTGAGTTAGGTCTGGTTTAGGCATGGTTGAGTTAGGTTGGTTTAGGAATGATTGAGTCAAGTCAGGTTTAGGCATGGATTGAGTGTCCAAGTTATTGGTAACATGGGGGACAGATAGTGATGTATATGCAGGGTATGGTTTAAATTTCCAAATATGTGCTATAATAGAAATGTGAAAATGATAAATGAATGATTTGATAATGTGGTAAAAATGTGTATAAATTGATGCTTGTTTGGTTTAATTTCCAGTTATTGATATAAAATGGGGACTAACTAAGGTCGAATGTGAATAGGAAAGAAAAAGGGAGGATTGGTTAGGGTAAAGGGTGGCTGAGCTATCCTTCAGGGGCCCTATGCCCTCGAAGTGCTACCTACATAGTCCCAGTGAAAAGGGACCTCAAGTTGTTGTAGTTCTCCCATAAACTAGGAAAGAATATGATGAATTAGAGGAATGGTTTGGTAGGTGTTAGGTATGATTAAGTGTAGGTCATATGCATGTTTGGGTCTTAGGTGATAGGCATAGTTGAGAGATGAAAATGTAAGTGCAGATAGTCTTGTCTTGCATCGAATAATCTATAAGTAATGAAAGGTGAATGGTAAGAAGTGGTAAAAAGAGGCACTTGATTGATAAGAACCCCAATGAGATGATCATACCTAAGAGGGGCTCATGAACAAAAGACCCTAAAGGTGTTGCATAATGGACCGTTGTAAGGGTGAAGAAAGTCACATAATAACAAAATGTCACGTTTGTGACAAGTCCCTTGAGTAACAAGGAAAGTAGGCGGAATAGGCAAGGAGGTGATAGTAGGTGGTTGAGTGTAACTTAGTGTATGACAGTGTGTCTGTTAGAACAAGAAACTCGGGATCAAGAATAGGTAATTCCATGACGAAAATTTCATCTTTTTTCCTTTTTAAAGTAGATTGATCGATGCAGGAAGTCTACATGGGGTGAATATATTTTCTCATTGAGGTCTTTCTGAAGCTGATCGATGCAGGAAGCTTTTACACATTTATTATATACTTTTTGTAATGACTGTATATAGCTGTAATTCAAGGGAGTAGTCTATTTGTAGTGGTAGAATTTAGAATGAAGAGATGTACCATCTTTTTTTTCTTTTTTTGGGGGGGAGTCATCGTTTGCTGGAAATTTGACTCAAGAAGTTGTATCCCTTTTTGTTTTTAGAAATTTAAGTCATGGACAAGACTATCGAAGAAGGTTAGGCTCTTGTTCAAACGACAAAATCCTAGTGTACACGAGGTAAACGTGGAAGATGTGGTTTTGAGTAATGAAAAACCATAGGATTCCATCTTGAAGAAGATGAAAAGTATCCATGAGTATCATGCTATGAGCAGAGCCATGGTACTCATATTGAACATAAGGCATAAAGGTGACAGAATAACATGATTCTTTTTGAGTCGTGCATCCTCGAAATGGGTAACATGGAAGGTGAATGATGCTCAAGGGACGAGCCATTAAATGAAAAAAAGTGATATAGGACTCAATGTCAGTAATAAAATGGTCGAAGATGTAAGGCATTAAGGGGCTCATAAGCACTTGATCCATAGGCATGGGTAACGATATAGGGTCCAAGCCAATTAGGAGCAAATTTTCCCCATTTAATTTTCTCCTCTTTGGTTACATGTTGATTTCCCTTCAGAACGAGGTCACCAACCTAAAAGGTTCATTCATGAATGTGTTTTTCATATGTGCACTTGATACATTTTTGGTATATTTGGAGATGGTCAAGAGCATTGAGACAACGCTCATCTAATAACTCCAATTGTGCCAAATGATTCTGAGCATGTCTTGTAGTGAGATGCAGAGAGATGGAATCTGGACTTTGAGAGGTAAGACATCCTTAGTACCGTAGACTAGAGAAAAGGGAGTGGCAGCATTCGAAGTGTGAATGCTAGTATGATAGACCCACAAGGTGAAAGGAATGTGCGTCTGTCAATATTTCCAAGTATCATTGACTACCTTCATAAGAATTTTGTTCAAGGTTTTATTGGTAGATTCGGCTTGAATAGGTTTGCGGATAATAAGGTGATGAGAAACTGAGTTGTATGCTAAAAGCATCACATAATTTATGCAGGGTTTTGTTTTTGAATTGTTTTCCATTATTAGTAATAATGTGGTGGGCGATACCAAAATGAAAAATGATGTGATGGTTGATGAATTCACATATATTTTCGGCTTTGGTAGAAATGAGGGGAATGGATTCTACCCATTTGGTGTAATATTCAGTTGCGGTTATGATCCATTGGTGGTGTTGTGAAGAATGGGGGTTTATCTTACCGACAAGATCTAAACCCCATTGAGAGAAAGGTCAAAGGTCACGCACGACCTGTAAGGCATGACTAGGTGTGTGATGAAGATTAACATGTTGTTGGCATTTTACACAACGTTTGACATAATCACAACAATCATGGTTTAAGGTTGGCCAATAATATCCAAGGCAAAGAATGCATTTAGCGATAGCTAAACCACTAAAGTGGCCTCCACAAATTCCATCGTGGACTTCCTTAATGGTGTAAGGAATTTCAAAACTTGTAAGGCATCATAAGAGAATGCTGTCGAAGCCACGCTTGTAAAGAAGACCCCCCATGATGATGTAACTGGAGACACTTTTAATAGATGCTCATTGTCCATTACAAGTGAGACTAGTGGGTAAAATGGAAAGGGAAAGGTAGTCCATGTATTGCTTATACCAAAGGTCACGCGGGTCAAGGGCAACTGTTCTAATAGAGTAGACCTCATAGGTAAATAAGATGGTGATTGTAGCCTTTGTAAAATGACATATTTTACAGTCAGTGGGTGAAGCGGTTATTAAAGAATCCAAGTAGGCCATGGTATCTAAAAATTTATTGGTAGAATATGGGGTGGTTTGAAGTGCGTAAGGGTCAAAGGTGGTCAAAATTATGTCCATGTGATGCTTACACTTTTGAAGTATCTCATTACGACACTAGTATATACCATTGACTTAGTTTATGGCCAGCTAAGAATCACCAAAGATGTTGATTGACTTAACATCTAAGGCTTAAGCAATCTGGAGAACCAATACGAGTGCTTCATATTCAACAATATTATTTATGCAATCAAAATCGAGTTTGAAAGAAAAAGGCATAGGTTCACCATCAAGCGGAATGAGACTAATACCATCCCCACCCCCACACTGACACTTGGAGCCATCGAAGAAGAGTGTCATTTGGTAAGAAAGTTTGTCCAGGGAAAGGTTAGTAATAGAATCATCTGGAAAGTCAAAGTTAGAGGGTTGATTCCCAGAAATAGGTGCGTCAGCCAATTGGTCAGTGATAGTTTGGTCCTTGATGGAATTTTGATGGATGAATTCAAGGTCAAGGTCAAACATAAGCATAAGCCAGCATGCAGCACATTGATTTTGATAAGGTTTGGCATACATGTATTGTAATGGGTCAATATTAGTGATGAAAAAGTTTTTGTGGTTGAGTAGGTAATGGTGGAGTTTGGTAGTGACAAAAACTAAGGCTAGGCAAAGTTTTTTGGCTTGTGTATATCTAGTTTCATAGTCAAGAAGGGTATGGCTTATGTAATAAACCTCTTGCTCTCAGTGTTGGTTGTTACGATGAGCAAGCATGGCACCTAGAGAATGGTCAGTGGCAGAAATATATAGGTAGAACGGTTGGTCATCGTTAGGAGGGATGAGCATTGGTGGTTGAAGGAGGTATTATTTCAAGGCTTCAAAGGCTTTATGGCATTCATTATCCCATTTGAATGAAACATCTTTATTGAGAAGATAATGGAATAGTTGGCAGTGGTTGGAAAGCTAGGAGATAAAACAACGGATTGATTGCAACTTTCCTTGTAGGCCGTAAAGTTGGTAGAGATTAGTGGGTGGCGGAATTTCATAGCCTTGAATTTAGTAGGATCAACTTCTATGCCACACAAAGAAACGATGAAACCTAGGAGTTTCCCAGAAAGTACTAGAAAGACGCACTTTTTCGGCTAAAGACAAACACAATATTTGATGAGGTAGTCAAAGATGACTTTAAGAATGGGCAGGTGTTCAGTTTGATGCTTGGATTTAGCAATTAGATCATCTATGTAATCCTCTAATTTACGATGCATGATGTCATGGCTCGTTGATATGTAGCACCAACATTTTTAAGGCCAAAGGGCATGACTTGATAGCAGAAATTCCCCCAAGGGGTGATGAAAGTAGTCTTGTGTTGATCCTTGGGAGCTAGTAATATTTTATTGTATCCCGAGAAACTGTCCATGAGCAATAACATTTCATGGCCAGCGGTGAGATCAACTAGTTGGTCAATTCCTGGTCGTGGGAAATCATCTTTGGGGCAGGCAAGGTTGAGGTCAGATAAATCCATGCAAATGTAGATTCCCCCTGTAGCTTTTGTGATAGGAAAGATGTTAGATATCCATTAGGGATAATCAATGGGTAGAATGAAGGAAATCGAGAGAAAGCTTTGAAGCTCTTCTTTGACTAGAAGGGCAATTAAAGGATTCATTTTCTACAACTTTTGTTTGATGGGTTTGGCATTAGGGATGGTTATAATATTGTGAACCATGATTTTTGGGTTGATACCAGGCATATCGGCATAGGACCAAGAAAATGGGTTACTATGGTCTTGAAGGAAAGAGGTGAAGGCTTCTTGTTTAGTAGCATCTAAGGATTGGCTGATCTTTAGAATGTGCAGGTCGTCCTGGGTATTAATGTTGATTTTGATGGTTGATTCATTCAACATGGTTTGCATCTTAGAGGGAAACGACTGGTGAATATAAGAGTCCTCTGCACCAAGGTAGGTGAGGATGGACTCATCATCCTAACATTGAACGACGTTAATTGAAGGCATATCATCATCGATCATGTCAGGATACATGAATGGGAGAGAAGAGGGAGCCTTGCCATTGCATTGATAGGTTAGCAATTCCAAGGAAATGGTGTTTACAAAAAAAAAATTAGGAGGTATAGATTCAGGATCTATAGACTCCGTGAGTGAGGATGGTAATGTGGTTAAATGAGAGGGGGAAGATTTTTCATCCTGGATAAGGTTGATGCGAACCTTCTTAGAGGATGGAGTGTCAAAACCAATGCCACTACGGTCATTGTGTTTACGAGAGGTACAATAGATGACAATGTGGTGGCCTCGTTCATAAAAACCGAAGCCAAATCCTTTCCACGCGCACCAGTGGAAGAAAGTGTGAGTGAAACGGCGGTTAGTGAGGGAGTGTAGGTCAGATGAAAATGGTTAGGTTTAGGATGGAGGTTTGGGTTTATAGGTGGCCATATCAATTCCCCCATATGTTAGATTAGTGCGAAGGTGGTGAGGGCCATAAGGGAAAACGTCACTAATGCGGATGTCGTAATTGGGGTGTTGATGCAGATTCCCATACTCTTGTGGGGTGAGGAAGGTATCAATATTATATAGGTAGTATTCCCCCAGAGTGAGGCATTGAAAAACACCTTCTAAAGGATCAGTAGTTAGTATGTGAGTAGCGGGGATAGATAGTTTGCTAGATAAGGGGAAAAGGGGCGCTAGCGGTAGAGGCTACAGCTGTAGTAGGGATAATGTGGTTAGATGCAGTAGAAGTAGTGGTCATTTTGGTGGATTGGCTTGTATGTGAAGATGAATTAGGGATGGTAGTAGATGCCTTGACTGTTATAAGTACATCATTAGGCTAGTATAGCATGTTATAGGTTTTGAAAGGTAAAGGGTCGGTAGGGATGGTGTAATTATGTCCCTTGTGCTTAAATTTGAGGCAACAGTGCAAAGTCGAATGGACGCCACCCATGGCATAGATCCAAGGTCGGCCAATCAGCAAGTTATACTAGAACTCCCCTTCTAAGACATATAAAATCTCCGAGATAGTACAGGGACCTACTCGGACATGGAGAACAATGGTACCTAGGGTGGAGGTCATGACATCATTGAAGGAGCGTAACATCACTAGGTTACCATGCATGCAATGGGTAGGTATTTTCATTTGGTCATAGGCATGGGAGGAGATGATGTTAATGCTAGTGCCACCATCGATCATAATGTGTTGTATGCATATATTATCGATAAAGATGGAGATGAAAATATCAGGGTCGGGGTCGTCAAACTTGAAGGGAGCGATCTCTTTCTCTAAAAACTTGAGGGTAGCCACTTGGAAAATAGGTGGAGGTGTAGAGGAAGGAGTTGAATTAGTGAGAGAGGCTACGTGGTGGGGAATAATGATGGAGGCTATGGGTGTGGGGTCATTGGGTAATACTTCAATAGATTGAAGGACCTCCATAAGGGCTTGACGGTGTGACTCCGAGGTTTGGACGAGGTCATATAAAGACATTTTGAGGGGGGATTGGTGTAGTTGTTTTAGCATTGTGCAATGTGTGACCCCATTGGAAACCGGATATGTAGGACCTTGAATGATGACTTTGGGTGTGGGTGTGGATGATATATTGGGTATAGGGTTGGCTAATGGGCCACTTTGTTTCTCCTTTCCCTTGTCTTTCTGAGCATGTGTGGTAATGTTGATCATGTTAATATGAGGGGAGGTGGATGAAGAGGGTGTTTCATGGAAGGTATAGTGGCAAGAGGGACAAAACCCCAATGGTGGATATGAGCCTTGTAAGATGAGTAAGGAACATTGGCATTTGGGTGGTGGTTTGGCCAACTCTCTTATGCAAACCATGTTAATTTCAAATCTTGGGGATGGATCTAAGAGTTGTGGGGGTGGAGATCTTAGTCATTGAGTAGGTAATGGGAGAAGATCTGTGGAAATTGGTGAAGGCGAAATGGGGTCTTCATCAAGGAGATAATCATTGTAAAAGTTTTCTTCGGGATGACATAACTAAACAAGGGTGGATTTTAAAGCCTTACAGTTCTCTACATCATGTCCTGGCACATGATGGTAGGCGTAAATTTTGGTTTTGTCAAACCCTTTTGGGTTGTATTTGAGTGGGTCTAAGGTCTAAGAGGTGGTAATGTGATGACAAAATTTTTGAGGAGGTTGGTTAGGACTTTTGTGTAGGACCCTTCTAATGGAGCACAATGGGAGGTGAATGTGGGTTTGGGTATAGGTGCGACTGACTGTGGATGAAGATTCTTTACAAGAGGGGGAATAGGTTGGGCTACTATTTTGGGGTGTGGTCTGGTCGTATCGGTTTAGGTAGGGGCATGGTAGATGAACTGGAAATGGAAGATTTGGTTGGTTTAACTACCTTATTGTAAGATAGCATGTTTTTAGCTTTAGGTTGCATCTTTTTGGGTAAAGGTGATATGGGCCCATGAGATGTGGAGGAAAAAGTAGATGGTGGATTACCCACGGGGGTAACCGAGGTGCTGTGGAGGTAGGTGGTGTGGGTTGGGCAGGAGGCGTGAGTGAAAGAGAAGTGTCATGGGTAGTAAAGATGTTATTGATGGTATTGGAGGTATGGGTAGTAAGAAGGTTACGGGTGAGGGTGGAGGTTATCTGGGTTGCTTAGGTATATTAGGAGTTCGTGATGAGGAAGCGGGCTGCTGCGTTCTTGGTTTACCAGTGGATGGAGGAGGCTTGGATATTGTCGAGGGGTGAGGTCGTAGGATGAATAGAAGGGGTGAAGGTGATAATGGTGTGGTAGGTGAGGTTGGGTTTTCTTTTTAGGGGTCGGGGTAGGTTTAGTGTTAGTTTTGGGGGATGTGGCTAAATCTAATTTGATGGGTGGATGAGTAAGGCTTGATGTCTGTATGACCCCTAAGGTAGTGATGGGTTTAGGTAAAGGAGGCATTATAGGCATAGGTAGGTGTTTGGGTGTAGATGTATGTTGGGTCATGGGAAAAGGTGTGTATTGGGACATGGGTAGTGATGTGGAAGGTGTTACGGTAGTTGTGGTTGTGTTTAGTTGGGTCGCTTGAAACACTTTTGGATAGATAGTGGAGGTGTCAGCGAATGACAACTGTATTTGTGTTGAAACAAGAAGTAGGAGGCATTCCCAAAGTAAGGATATATCAACATAGTCCAGGCAATCGGCCAAGCGTGAAAATGGTATTGTCGTAAGCGGGGCTGATGTGGATCGAGTATTAATCCCCGTAAAATGTTTTTGAGATATAGGGAAATGGCTAGCCTCAGACTCTGTCGGTAAGAGATCTGAAAGTACATCTACGGGATTTTTAAGGTCCGATGGGGAATGGTCATCTATAGGCGGTGGCACTTCTATACTATCCTCCATGGGTAGAGGAGAAGACGGGCCGACCAAAGTAGATTCTCCTTGTGTTGGTGTAAATGGTAGACCTGTATCTTCTATGAGTAGGAGAGGTGCCACTAACAATTGCTCAAAATTTTAAGGGGCCAAAGGTGACATGAAAATTATAAGTTCTTCCATGGGTGAGAATGAAGGGGGTTCCTCTGTGGGTAGAGGAGCAGACAAAACTAGTTCTGGTGCCAGTAGGGGAACTCAGGCTATGATTTTGTCCATAGAAGGAACATGAGGTAATTGGGAAGCTACCGGTATGTCATCGAAAATAGCATGGACTTCACGAATGTTGCTATCATTATTTGAAGAATCACCAGGTTGGTTGGAAGAAGGGGCATGATTAGGAAATGGTTTTTTGAAGATATGGAGATTTTGGTTAGCAGGTGCATTCAGGCTATCCAAGACTAGATATCCATTGTCTATCATTTCTTGGATGATATTATTGAGGGTGATGCAATTATTATCACTGTGACCTTTGACACAATGATAGTTAAAAAAGTCACGTTCCTTATACCATGAGGACATGGGTCACTTAGGGTCAAAACCAATATGTGGTTTTACGGGTGGAAGGGTTATGGCACCATGCTTAACAAGATTTTCCAAAATAGAAGAATAGGATTCTCCTATGGGAGTGTACTTTCGTTGTTCTCGTCTGAACTGGAAAGCTTGGACAAGAGAGATATTGGAAGGGGACTTGGCTGGGTTTGATTGATGAGGGGGACCAGCCTTGAGAAGTACAACATTGGCAGACCCTTTGGGTTTTGAATACTTATTTTGGGGTTTCGAAGATGAAGAGACATCATTTGATTTGAATGTGATATTCTTGTTATGAAGTTGAATCTTCTTTTCTTCGATAGCACAAATTTCTAACTTCCATGCCATGGTGAATGCCTCATCAAAAGTGCAAAATGTTTACACCTGCAAGGTTGGTGAGATGTGTTCAGCACAAGCCCAAGTAAACAACTATATGAGTTCCATTTAAGGTAATTGGAATGTGAGCTGGTTAATTAGGCTGCGCCAACGAGTGAAAAAGTTAGCGATAGACTCATCATCATACTGTCATGTGGAATAAAGATCAGTCATGGTAACCTTATTAACAATGTTGATGGAAAAGTGATCTAGGAATGCTTGGGCTATTTGATTAAATGAGTAGATGGAGTGTGTTGGTAGCCCACTGTACCAGTCTAATGCAGGTCCAGTTTGGGACATCAAGAAAGTTTGTAGGAGTAAAGCGTCATCATGGGTGATCAGGTATCATCCATGTTTAAAGGACTGCAAATGTTGTTGTGGATCCTCTTTGCTATTGAAGTGGTTGAACTTTGGCATTTCCCAATGTACAAAGTATGGTCGAATAGGGATGGATGGGTGAATAGGCTCATTAGAAATTTTGTCATAGGTGAGAGAATTGGGTGAGCCGGAAACCGATGCTTCTAGCATCTGCATCTTTTCCATCATTAATTTGATGAGTTCATTGGTAGGTTGTAATGGAGGGACACCTCCTGTGGTATAAGGAGGAAAATATTGAATGTTATAGAGAGGTTGAGAATAGGGAACCGACATAGAAGGCACATATCTAGAATGGGTGACAGACGAGATAGGGGGTTTTTGATAGTATGTGCATGTAGGTGGAACGATCGTGGTGACTCTAGTAGTGATTAGAAGAAGTGTTTGTGGGATGGAGAGGACGATATTCTGGAATGGAGTAGGGGTCACCAATACCACGAGTGGTTGTGTTGCAATGGGTGTAAACTGTGCTATGGTTTGGGTGGTCAAAGAGGGGACAACAGATATAACAGGGGCGACTGAAACTACAGACGTAGTGGTCACAGGGGGTATGGGGCCTAGCTGTGAAACTACCGATGGTGAAGTAGGTGAGGGTAACACTGCATAGTTAGGGGTTGATGCAGCAGCAGGAATAAGGGCAAGAGAGATAGATACAGGCATGTCGCATATCAACTAACATGAGGAGTCTCAGGTGGAAGAGTGGGAAAGGTAGAATTGTAAGGCTGCAAAATTCTTATCAAGGAGTCGTGTAAATTCTTCATCGCTTGCGGAAAATGGTGGTAGGTATGGTTGGATCCATGGGTGACATGACAGAGGGTGGTGGAGTGGTTGACGAATTGTATGAAATATAAGAGTGTTAGCTTCATTGCGAGTCAACACCATGTGAATGAATATATATCCGGTGATGTTGAACCCTGTAGATGACACATGGAGTTGTGAAAATGAAGAGAACATGTGTCTTATAGGTAAATTTGGGAAATATATCAGTCAATGTTCAGTATAGGTTAACCGACGCCAGTTAAGGATGACCGATGCCGGTTGGGTGTAACCAATGCCGGTTACTGTGAAACAGGAACAATTTTACCAAATGAAGCAAAGACTGCTAATGGACAGATGAACAAGTAGAATGATGACTATGTATCAAAGCACAGAGAGTACAGAGACTCGCAGGTACCCTGAAAAAAAAGAAAATGAAATGAGGATTCTTTAGGAAATTTAACCCAAAAGACAGAGAACCGATGTCGGTTAAGACAAAACTAATGCCAGTTACTGTGAAAATTGGAAAGATGTAGAAAAATGAATTGTTATGAGTTTAATGAGATAAACCACCAACCCATAGTTTTGGAGATGATGCAATGAATTCCTAACACACTCAGAAGAATTCAAAATACTCCCAATCTGAATTTGGAGTTTGTAAGATAACATAATAGAAAAATGGAGAAGTGTATCCTCAAACCTCAAAACATACATCAGTCAAATACTAAAAACACGCTCCTAACAAGTGATTTTTAATGTGTTGAGCTTATGCTATTTAGAGGACTGACTCATGAATTTTAGAATAGAGTTTTTGGTGAGGAAGTTTTCCTATGAAGAAGGATATCTGAAAGGAAAGGTTTTAGGTATGTTATGGCGGGGGTGGGCTCTCCTCTGAGATAATGACTCGACAAAGGTAACGAGCTGGGGAGTACCTACCAATCTGATCATGTGATTGCAGACAGGTGTTCCCAGGTAAGATGTTGTTTAAGAAAGATGTGTATATTTCAATTTTGTGCAAGTTTGGTAAGACACAGAGAGAGAGAGAGAGAGAGAGAGAGAGAGAGAGAATGTGCTTTCTACGATTCTTTGTGTCAACCATCAACTGGGCATGACTTCCAGCATATAGTTTTCCCTCATTTTAATGTGAGCTAAATGCAGAAAATCAGAATGTAATGATATTAATTTTAAGCCCAAATCGAAAGATTATGTTTGATGGCACAAATGGTGAATAGGAGAGGATATGCTCTTTCACTAAATGTAAAAAGAAAGAAGAACGGTTCTTTTTAAATGCACCAAAAGAAAGTGTATCCTTTAGAGAAATTAGAAAGAAGAGAAGATTACCAAGGAAGAAAATTATTGTGTAAGCTTTTTGAAGGGAAACAAACACACAAATTTTTGCCTAGGAAATGAAGAAAATGCAATAGAACCCTTGATGGGTCCCACCGGGCGTGCCAAAATGTTTCACCATTTTCTTTACCTTTTCGAAATGATGAAACAGATAAGGGTAAGGGCCAAGGAGGAATAACTTTTAAATGTTGGTCGATTGATGGTTGTTGCACATGTTTTGACTTCTTGATCCACATTTGAATGTGAGAGCTTCCTTTTTGCTAAGAGGAACTACCTGTAATAGACAACAAGACAACAAAAGGGGAGTTAAATGATTTATGATAGTGGATTGCCTAACGAGTGCTAGCTCTAGGAAGTGTGATACTTCCTAGATGGTGGTCAATCCACTGCTTAAAAAAATTTAATGCTAGAAATAAAGGAAATCCTACTGTAGATGATATGATTTAGGTTTTTCATTCAAGTACAATAAGAAAATCCAATCACAAGCTAGGCTATAGTTGGATCTGAGACATGAGGTGTTTTTTAAGGTACTGGGGCTGATCAGGGTTTGATTCTAGGTTATTCAAGTCAACTAGTAGGGTGATTATTAGGGTCTGTTCTTGATCTGTCGACATTAAAATTTTCCTCCGTAATTTATATTTTATTATGTATGTATTAGGAATAGGATGTTATTAAGTATGATTAGTAGTAGCGTCTGATAGAAGATAACGGTGCCGTCAGTACGGTGCCGCCAATAAAGTAGAGTACGGTAACAGTCAAAGTACAATAGGAATGTTGTAAAAAGTAAATATTTGTTGTAAGTGGTTCGGTAATGTTAAAATGTCAAAGTTTGGGTAAGTAGAGAAGTATGGTCTACATGATTAGGAATTAGAAATATTATATTGGTAATAAGGACAAGGAGTGAGGTCATAAATATTTTGTGTATTTATTTGTAAAAAGTCTAAAAATGTGGAACCCATGTGAAATGATAAGGTTTATCTTATCTTAAAAGATAAGCTTACATGTACAGATAAGAGTTAAGGTATGGAATATGATTCGTCAGAGTGGATTTCTTATCGTATCTTAGAGATAAGATGGATAAGCCTAGAAGTTCTATAAATAAATAGTCCACCCCCCTCATTTAGCATAGAAGGAAGTAGTGAGAAATATTGTATGAGTAAGTGTGTAAAGGAAGACATCATTTTGAAGGTGTGTTAAAGAAGCCATTAAGAGGTATAATTGTGAAGTTTCTTCCATAGTTATTGTTGGAAGGCAAGTGAAGCTATTAACACTTGAAGTACCTCATGGGTGAGATTGTAACAATTTCATGTTGATATTATAATTTACACTGATATTTCAGATTTATCATCATTCCTTCTTATCATAGTCTATGGTATTCTTGTGTTATGTTTGTTGTTGTGTTTCCAGATTACATCCACCAAACTAAAGGCTGTGCATTAGTAAATAATCATAGCACGAGGAGTTCCCGATGAAGAATTATCATAGTGCCGGATTGGTGATGACATTTTGGTTCCGTTGCCGGGACCATTCCTCATTGGTGGATTTTCTGGAGAGATATTCCCACTTAGTCATAAAACATTTGGAGAGTAACTTTGTTTTTAATATGCATAGTCGTTACTATGGTAAAGTCACTTTTTATGGTGAATAGTATTTACCGCTGTAAATTCACTTTTTACCGTGAATAGTATTTACCACAGTAACTTCACTTTTTACTTTGAATAGTGTTTACCACAATAAAGTCAATTTTTACTGCAGTAAGTCAAGTTTTACCATAGTTTACCGTGGTCATTTCTATTTTCTATTATAGTGATTCTAATTATTTGTGCACATAAGTCTTGTTGATTGTATTTGTGGGTTGGTATTTCACTGTGGTTACTTTTGGAAATGGGGAAGATTCCTATTTTTTCAGCCCAATCTAATGAAGATGCTTCCTCTTTCATTCAAGAGTTTAAACGATCTTGTATTTGTAATGGCCTTATAAGAAGGGAAAAATAGACTGAATTTTTTCCTACCTTTCTGGATGGTTCAGCCCTTAGGTGGTTTGAAACACTAGGTGATAATGTGAAAAACTCATGGGATTTATTAACTAAAAGTTTTCTTGAATAATTTGGTGAACAACAGAAATATGTAGATCTCACGATCGATATCACAAAGCTATCCCAAGGAGAGAAGGAGAAGATAAGGGATTATCATGCTCGTGTTCTAGAGCTAAGGAGGAAGCTCGATGCTCAGATCCGGAAGGAAGGATTAGTGGATGGGTTGATGAATGGCGTGGATAACATCCTCTGTAAGCACTTCATTCTTGGGATAAAGCCAGAGATCAAACAATGAGTGAAGTATGACCGCCCAGCTACCATTGAACAAGCAAAGGAGATTGTAACAAGGAAAGAAGAAAGCATGGAAGAGGAGCCCAAAGAAATTGTTGCTAAAGTAGAGCCTACACCAACACATTTGGTCCAGAATCCACAACCACTCTCAGTGAGCAAATTTTTTTCTCCTAGTACATCTACTGAGTATGAAGATCTGCTCAAGAAGATGGGTCAGTTAATTATTAATATTCTTCAAGGAAAAGAATTTAGTTCTCAAGGAGGAGATAGAGGTCCAAAAAGAAATATTTCTGAAGTTGTATGTTATGGTTGTTATAAAAAGGGTCATTATAAGTATAATTTTCCAGATAGAGCTTCTACATCTGGTACAAGAGATAATGATAAAGGAAAAGCACCTGTGAATTCTTTTGATGTAGTAGATAAGAGCATAAATAATGAAGTAGATGTGTTTTTAACAAAAAGAAAGAAAAGAAAAGATAATTAAGATGGAAATGATCCTAAGAAGATGAAAGGAGAAACTAGTAAGAAACATAGGAGAAGAAAGTTGGGTGTGTAGGATTTTCTGATTTCATAGGGACAAGGACCATACTCCATCTTAGAAGATCTGTCCAAAAGGCCTACAAATATTACATATGGTCAACTCTTGGCTATGTCTTCTGAGAAGAGGTGGGAGCTGCGAAGTGGACTCAATGCTCGATGAAGGAAGGAGGTTGAGGTCCCTGTTTTGGAGGCAGAGGCAGATCCCTACGCTCCACAAGTTGAGGTATTATGTAATGGTATTTCAATTCATGATGTCTTATTTGATGGAGGTGCTACAGTTAATGTAATGACTGAGTCTGTAATGAATATGTTGGGTTTATAAATTGATCGCTCCTCAACACTTATGTTAAGGTCATTAAATAAGGGAAAAACTAAACCAGAAGGTGTAGTTTCAAATGTGGCAATATTTGTTATGGGTGTTGTATGTGTGGTAGACTTTCAGGTGATGAAAAATGGTACTGTTACGTACCCAATGTTGTTGGGAAGACCATGGCTAAGGATATTTCATGCAAGAAACTACTGGAATGAAGGCTTCATGACACTTGGATGTGGTAGAGAGAGGGTGAAGATAAATGTGATCCCTCGGCATCATAAGGTAAAATCTGTGGATTCAAGTGATGAAACTGATGATTGAAAATCCTCTGATTACTCTTGTACTAGTGAAGTGGACACAAAATATGAAGAAAGTGAGGTTGATGTTTCGGTCATGGATATCCTTCCAGTCACACCGAATCATGAACCCATAAAATTATCTGAAGAAGAAATTGATGATCGTCTCCAACAAATAAAGATTGGTGATGTTGTGATGGAGAGTGAGAAGGAATGCTACCTCTAGCTCTTTCAAAGGTACATACACCTATTCACTTTTGATTACAAGGAACTCCATCAAGTAAGTTGGGTAGAACATTCTATTGAGCTGGTAGATGGTGCTAAGCCCATAAAGCAAATGCCATATAGAATGAATCCTAATTTTTCTAATACTGTAAAAGAAGAAATAGATAAGTTGCTTGATGCAGGATTCATATTTTCTGTGGAGAATTCAGAATGGGTTTCTCCCATTGTGATCTCAATAAAAAAAGAATGGGAAGCTACGAATTTGTGTTGATTATAGGAAGCTCAATAAGGCAACACAGAAGGATCATTACCCTCTTCCATTCTCAGATCAGATCTTGGACGAAGTAGCTGGCCAGGAGTGCTACCGTTTTGCTGATGGATATAGCAGATACAACCAAGTTCATATAGCAGAGAAAGATCATCTAAAGACCACGTTCGCCACTCCTTGGGGAACATTTTCTTATAGAGTTATGCCTTTTGGGTTGTGTAATGCTCCGGAAACGTTCCAACTCTTGATGAATAGGGTGTTTGAACCCTACATTGGGAACTTCATCAGAGTATTTCTGGATGATTTTTGCATCTATGGGAGCAATATGGACCACCTGCACCAGATGGAGACAACATTTCAAAGGTTAGATGAAGCACAAGCCTCACTAAACCCTACAAAGTGTGTCTTTGGATGTTCTAAAGGTGTTTTGTTAGGGAATGCTGTATCCAGAGATGGTATTGGTACTGATCCTGATAAAGTTTCAAAAATCAAAGAGTTACCATTTCCTATGAATAGAAGTAAGTTGAGATCATTTTTAGGCCATGTGGGTTACTATAGAAGGTTCATCAATAATTTCTCAAAGATTGCATAGCCACTAACCTAGTTCTTGAAGAAGGATGTTACTTATGAACTAGGAAATAAGGCACATGAAGCTTTTGAACAACTGAAGGAAGCTTTGGTGTCTTCACCTATTTTAAAGAATCCAGATTGGAGCAAGCCTTTCATTGTGTATACGGATGCCTCAGATGTAGTACTAGGGAGTACTCTGAGCCAAAAGGATGAAAATGGGAATGATCATCCAATATACTTTGGGAACATAGAAATGAGAAATGCTGAGGTAAATTATACTATAACTGAAAAAGAGGCTCTAGCTATCATTTTTACTGTAAAGAAGTTTAGAAATTACTTGCTAGGGTAGAAATTTATAGTTGTAACAGATCATCAAGCTCTAAAATATATTGTAAATAAGCCTAATCCATCAAGGAGGATAGCAAGATGGATAATTTTTGTAAAAGAATTTGAATTTGATATCATAGATAGGCCAAGAAAGAAGCATGTCAATGCAGATGCACTCTCTCAAGCCTATGATGGTTTAGGTTCATCTTGTGATGATGATGATTTCCCAGATGCAGTATTGTTATCCCTTGACACAATCCCTAGCGAATACATAGATATTTGGAATTATCTGAATGAATTCAAGTTCCCTGATGGTGCCAATGCATAGACTAAGAGGAAGATTACTCAAACTAGTCGTCCATATTCTATTCTGCATGGAGTATTATTTCGAATAGGACTGATGGATAGTATAAGAGGGCAGTTGGACATGATCAAGGGAATGAGCTGATAGAAGAATTCCACAATGGTACATGTGGACGGCACTTCTCTGGACAACTTACAGCAAGAAGGATCTTGGATGCAGGTTATCACTGGCCCACTCTTTTTAGAGATTTTTATAATTATTGTAAGACATGTGATATTTGTCAAACACATGGTAACCATAAGACTTCATCAGCTCCATTATGCCATATTCTTCCACTTGGTCCCTTTGAAAAGTGGGGAATAGACATTTTAGATCCACTTCCAACTACCCCAAGCCAAAGTAAGTATATTTTAGTTGCCACAGATTATTTAACCAAGTGGGTTGAAGCTAAACCATTGAAAACAACTTCCATGGATGAAGTGGCAAGGTTCATATATGAACGAATTGTCACCATATTTGGTTGCCCATTAGAAATTGTAACAGATCAAGGAAGCCACTTCATTAATGAGGTGGTAGAAGCGCTAGTTAATAAGTTTTCTATTAAGCACATGAAGGCAACAACATACAAGCCAAGCACAAATGGACAGGTGGAACGAACAAATTTTGTGTTGTGTCAAATTCTAGCAAAAGATGCAGACTTGCAGGTACATAAGTGGGATAAAAGGATTCATGCAACATTGTGGGCATATAAGGCAACATCAAAGTTAGCAACAGGATACTCCCCATTTCAGTTGGCTTATGGCATTGATCCAGTTGTTCCTATTGAGTTTGATATTCCCACTGTGAGAGTTATGAAAAAGGAAAGGATGGATGAAAGTGATTCAGTAAAAGAAAGGTCAGTGCATCTTCATTTGCTAGAGGAAATGAGGGAAATAGCAAAGGATACAAGCTATAAGAAGAAAATGAAGCATAAGGAATACTTTGATCAAAAGATCCGTTGGTCTCCATTTCATGTGAATGACTTGGTTCTAGTATATGATTCTAGATACAAAAAAAGAAGGCAGAGAAAATTTCTTCCCAAATGGATGGGGCCCTGCAAAATAGCAGTTGTGCATGAAAATGGTACATATCGACTGGAGGAATTGGATGGTACTGCCATTACGAAATGGGTCAACCATGACAAGTTTAAGATTTTCTAGGCACTAGCTTTAGAATGTTCATAAGAGTCTACTCCGAGGACGGAGTAGAAGCTAGGAAACGGGAAAATGTCGACATTAAAATTTTCTTCCTTAATTTATATTTTATTATGTATGTATTTGGAATAGGATGTTTTTAAGTATGATTAGTAGTGGTGTCTGATAGAAGATAACGGTACCGTCAGTATGGTGCCGCCAATAAAGTAGAGTACGGCCAATAAAGTAATAGTCAAAGTACAATAGGAATGTTGCAAAAAGTAAATATTTCTTATCCTATCTTAGAGATAAGATGGATAAGCCTGGAAGTTCTATAAATAAAGAGGCCACCCCTCATTTAGCATAGAAGGAAGTAGTGAGAAATATTGTATGAGTAAGTGTGTACAGGAAGCCATCATTTTGAAGGTGTGTTAAAGAATCCATTAAGAGGTGTAATTGTGAAGTTTCTCCCATAGTTATTGTTGGAAGGCAAGTGAAGTCAGTAACACTTGAAGTACCTCATGGGTGAGATTGTAACAATTTCATGTTGATATTATAATTTATACTGATATTTTAGATTTATCATCATTCCTTCTTATCATAGTCTATGGTATCTTGTGTTATGTTTGTTGTGTTTCCATATTACATCCACCAAACTAAAGACTGTGCATTAGTAAATAATCATAACATGAGGAGTTCCCGGTGAAGAATTATCATAGTGCCAGATTGGTGATGACAGATCAAGGTATAAAACAAAGACATCGGCATCGGTTGAGTGTGAACGATGCCGGTTTAGGTAGAACCGACGAAGGTTGTGAGTAATCAGCATCGGTATGGTCGAGGTACAAGAAACTTAAATGCATTAAATGGAAAGGGCTGATCCAAGATCATATAAGGTTGGTAGAGTGAATGGGAAGGTCTGTAGAGGTCTTAAGTATGCTCAGAAGTATACAACAGGTGATTTGGTGATATGGGTGAAGGGATATTTGAGTTCATAGAGAATAGATTAATGAAAAAAGTAATAAGGGCCACTAACTAAAACAAACCCTACTGGTTAGGGCCATACTTATTGTGTTAAAGATCTGATCCTTGAGTGGTGGAGGTGGTTGATCAGAGAATATGTGAATGGTACTATAGCAGTGATTTCCCGGAGTGCTCCCGTGAATGCAATGGCTCTGTGATTGATCCTGGGGATGGCTCTCGATGTATGGATACGTAAAAGGATGTTAGTCTCACTTGCATGCAGCTCATATCTCCTTTCTTTGCTCTTAGAATGTGCCAACCCATAAGAAAGATTGTTTGGGTGAATAAATGGTAACCGACGATGGTTCCTTATTGATCGACATTGGTTTAGGGGTGACCAATGTCGGTTAAGGTGGGATTCCCTAGGTTTACTAAAATGGGTAGATTCTTTCTAATTTATTGGGCCTAGTTAGTTTGTTGTCACGGATTAGAACAAAAGATTCCTTTCTAATGGGCGCGAATGTGGTTAGAGAGATTTTAGGGTTAGACCAAATCCTAGCTCATTAAGGAAAGTAGGATTAGGTCTTAGTTAGTTATGGAAACATGTCAAGAATAGGCCTAGGGTGAGGTGGCTGGATGAGGTGGAAATCAAGATAATTAGATAATAAATATTGTGAGGATATATATTAATTTAATTAAATTAATAGTGATGTGGGGTGGAAGGGGCCATGGTTAAGTGAATATGTTTGGGTTGGTTATTCATCGGGGCGCCAAGGGGAGTGTGACCTAATTTTGGTGTCTACAGTAGTAGTAAATTAAGAAACAATTAAGTACAGAAATAGACCCAAGTAAATTAAGCTACTAAATATGAAACCCTAAGTGTAAAGAGTAGGAAAAAATCCCTAATTGATTTGCAATTAATCTTGGAGGTGTACAGAGTTGAAAAAATATAGAATACAAAGCACTAACCATTGCACCAAAGCCTAGAAAAATGCATATTGTGAGAAATAAACTGGACTGTGGTGCCTGGAGTGGGATAGGGGTGCCCACAGGCTCCCTAGACCTATTTGTGGGTGCTTGGGTATATTGAAAATCTTAGGAAAATTCCTCTTAGGGGTCACTATTTGTTCATTTTTGTTTCCCTTTTGTCGCTATGAGGTCGCACCAATATCACCAAGGTCGTTGGAAACCTGCAATGAAGTATGAACCTACAAAACCCTGAAATAGACATGAAATACTAAAAATAAAGATGCAGAATGAGGGGTCAGATTGTCCTCATCTTTAACAATGGTGATCTTACAACTGAGCATTGCACTACATATTAGAGCCAATGTAGTTCTATGTGTGTATGTGTGTGGAATCGTGCCCTAGGTGGCTCTTGTGCGTGTCACACTTGATAGCGAGGAAGTAAGTTAGATGTAAATAAATGTAATAAATGTGTCCATGGAATAGAATGAAATTACCTCCTATGAAGTGCATGGAGAATAACCATCCCTTGTGTATCTTGGATGGTGCTAGATGGATGAAATGGAGCTCTTAGATTCTTGATGGATGTAACCTTAGGTGGTGATAACTAATGTTTAGTGTTTGGTCCTTTATTATAATCACATAACTTTATATTTATCTGATTCCTTTGCTTGAATTTCATAATTAACCTTGAAAAGAATGAATACCAAAAAGATAAGATGCCCAAATGGATATAAATGACCCAAAAGGTGTGAACAAAGTACAAAGGGTACAAGGGCACCTAGAAGGGATGAGGTCACCTGGCGCTAACATCCTGGTTGGGTGCTAGTGTCCAGGATAATAAATGTCGAAGTATAAAAAGGTAGACGAAGCAAATAAGGGTGCAATATCATAAGTGGTAACATAAGGAAAATAAATATAGCCAAAGACATGGGTTGATTAGTACTTTTTTTAGTTAGGAATCATATGAATAGTAGTATGTATTCTGGACTAGATAATTACCCAAAGTACATTATTTTTTGTCTACAACATTAGTGTATATTTATGGTTTTTTAGTAGCTTGTAATATTTAAATATAATGTAGCTGAAAAGGATAAACATTTATTATCACCATTAATAGAAATGTAATTTTGGTTTTGGTAAATATTATGCAAATGTTATCGCATTAGGGTGATATGAAATGGGCAATTCGACATGGACATAATTCTAACTGTGGGTTATATGTTGATAAGGGTATAGATGTGTCAATTAACTAATATTAAAATACCATTATTGTATTAAGCAAGAGAAAACCTTAGTTCTTTCCATGATGAAATAATAACAATAATTTATTGGATATGTTTCTAAGATGTATTTGTTTGTGTTTGGTATAGTACTTGTAAGCTACTCGTGGATACTATTATTGTCATATCACTTAATTCCACTTTAATCCCACCTTAATGAACTGGATAAAGTGATAACATATACAATAAAGTATTATACAGCATTGAAAAAAAAATGTCGTAACTTACCAAAGACTTGTTATGAATCATTCCTAGTGTGAAACCTAACTATTGGGACTACTATAATAAGGACCTATCACTTCATCGCATTATTATGTAATACATTGGAGTTGTTTATGATGAATTTGTTTGCATAGTGTTCTATTAGGTGTCTCGATAGATGTAAAACCACATTAATGATAAACTAGATATTGTAGGGTGACTTCATGATGATGCATGTGATGCTAACATACTGGTTCATATGTTTTTGAGCTACTATAGTGGGATTCAGTGATGCATGCTTTCTCTAGCAGGCCCATACAAGTGTCTAGGAGGTGTAACTTAGAAATATGATCTTCTTGGATGCTTGGAAATAATTTTGGCATGATGGCTATCATATTTTTAGGGTTCTTGAGAACTCACAACAATTTTATGGTTCAGGTTTAGGTGGATCTCTTGGTTACAGGTGCTCATTGAGGGCGGGCATGGTATCTAGGAGGTGTGACAGAGTATTTTGGAGATAGATGAATTCATGTATGCATGATATCAGGTGTATCATGATAAATTAGGTATGTTTGGGTAATTTTCATAGGTTTTATGTTCAGTTATTGCATTATTTAAGTCGGCCCTAGTTGTTATTATGAGGATCTAACATGCAAGCTTAGGTAAGTCTTAATGGCTGGAGATAATGAGCCATAAAATTGACTTTATGATGATTTGATATGTTATATGGATGAGTGATGATTATCTTAGAAAAATTTCAGGCTCCCATGTTGATTATTTTGCAAGATATGACTGATTTGGTAAGATAGGGTCAAAATCTAGTGCATTTCTAGCTGGAAGTGCAAATTCAGATGTTGGTTGTGAATAGTGTGCTTTGCAAGGTACCTTGTGGATTTCAAGGATTATTATAAGGTGAATTTATAATTTTTTTTAAAAATAATCATGGCAGTTGGCTGTCAGGATTTTATGAATGAATGTTAAGAACGTAAAGAGGTCTAAAACCCTAGTTAAACCCTATCTATGTGCAGTCGGAAGAAAGTCAAGTATACTGACCCATTTTTAATTTTTAGTGAAAATTTTATGACTGGATGATGTATATAACTCCTCATGATTTCCAAAAATGTATGGTTGAGGTCACGATGATATGTGGGCCCCACCTAAAAATAGTAATTTCTGAAAAATAAAGTTATAGAGAAAGATGGTCCAAAGGAGTAGTATGAAAAATTAATTTTGAATGATGAATGGAAGATAGTATTTATTGACATGATTTTTATAAACATGATTATGTAGGTACATGGTGTTTTGAGGTCCATACAGGTTGATTGGTCAAAGGGCATTTTTTGGGTCTCAAATAGCAGGGTCCAATAAAATGCTCATAACTTGAGCTACAGGTGAATTTTTTTAGATGATTTAAGTTGTGTTGGAAATTATATTTAGTTATATTTATATTTATATATATATATTTCCTCATGATTAAGTAATTTGATATGGTTTAAAGGCCATTATTTGAGAAATAATATTTTTGGCAGTTCAGGACAACATCTATTTTGGTGAACGTTTGATGTTTTTTGAAGCATGATATGGATTTATTTATGCTTCCTATCCCCTGGAATGTTAATTAGGATGAATTTTGTATCCAATGAATCCATTTTTAGGTCTTGAATGTAAATTATTTTATAAGCTAATCTTTAGAAACAATGTTTTTGGCAGGTTGATCTGGTGAAAAAAATGTTGTTGTGTCGTGAAGTGAAGGGTTGTTAATGACTTATAACTTTCTTATAAATGTTATAAAGGTTACTAAATTTATTTTTAGTCATAACATGGCATGTTTGTGTTGATTAGAAGTCTTTTTGTGATTAGATGAAGTTTCCACGGTGTTGAAGGGTGCAAGAAACAACTATTTTGAGAAGGACAAAGAGTTATAGGCCCAGTAAACGAAATAATTTGATCAAATGAAATAAATTGCGACCATATATGATGTTTAAATTTTATTTTAAATTTTTTTGATTATTTTTAGAGCTTTACAAAAAATATTTTTGGGATTAGAAGATTTATGTCATCCCAATATAAGGGTTTTTGAGATTTTTGGTGCGTGGATGAAGGGTTTTAGCTATGTTGACCTACTTGTGTCAAATGTGAATGTTGGAATGGATATTATTGAATTTTACAAGCATGTATAGGTTGAAAATGTCATGAGAGACCGACCTCATTTGAGTTTTAATCAAGGAAAGGTTATAAAAAGGAGTTTTTGGGTATAATTGTACTAGATTTTAAAAACCCCTTTTATCTTCTTTTGAAGAACACTTTTTCTTGAAATTAAAACCATTTGGGCCTAGCCTAAATAACCTGGAATCTCATTATAGGATATATTTCAGTTTAGTTTTCATGAGGAGAATTTAAGAAAGTGCAAAGTTGGGTTGTTTCTATTAGAGCGAGTTGGAGAAGTAGGGTAGATTTGGATGTTTGAGTTTTGATGCTATCTTCATAGCATGTTGATGTAATTTTCAGGTTTCTAAGGAATCTTTAGATTTGATATTTAGTTGCAATAAATTTTTAATAATTATATCTTCTTTGATATTTATGAGACTGCAATGTTCATCTTAATACATATTTATTGCATCTTGTTGATCTTTGTTGAAGGCATTACTCTTGTGATCTGATTTGAATATTAACATAAGTGTGTGGATCTGATTTCAATATCAACATAAGTGAATTTATATGTTTATCATTTTTGTTCGTGCATTGTGCATCTTTCATTAAGAAGACTATATGATTTGATGAGATCTACTTGAGATTGTGTGGTTAGGGTTTGAAGCACAAGTGTAAAGTTTTATTGGGAATTGATTCACCCCCCTTCGCAATACTTGTCATCTCCAACAATTGGTATCAAATCAAGCCCTTGGAAGAAGCTTGAAAAGATAGAGGGAGATATTTGGTGATAAGATAGCACCTGCAGATTTGGAGATAATTCATATTAATACCTTCTTGATAAGTAAATGAGTAGGTGAGAATACAGAAAAGATTAACAAGTTAGTTGCAGCTCATGAAGAAGTAAATGTTTTAAAATATCATTAGGAAAGATATATCAAAATTGATGTTGAAAAATAAGAAATAATCAAGGTTCTAGCAAGTTAAATTGAGGAGGCACAAACTGGGCTGGAGATCAAAAGGGAAGAAATAGAGGTTTTGAAGAAATATTTATGTACCATGACAAGAAAAGTATTATCCTTTCAAGGTAATTCAAAAAATTTAAGTAATATGTTGGAAAATTAAAAGGTCTATGGTGATAGGATAGGCATAGGTTTCAATGAGGATTCGTCTAAGAAGAATCAAGTGAAAGAAAGTACCCAACGAAGGAAGAGAGATTAAGGTTTTAACCTCCTAGAAGATCCCCTATCAGGCATCGAAGTGCATATAGGTATGGTGTATTTCATGGTAATTGTTACAAATGTGGTGATTATGGACATAGGGCTAGTTTTTGCAGTCCTAAGGTTGAAAAGAAGATGATGGAAAAGGAAAGGAATATTGTGAAGAAAAGAAGGAAGAATAATGTCAAGACAAGAAGGAAGAAAAAATAGGTCAAAGATATGGAGCTGAACGTTATCACTACCAATAAAATGGACATCTTGCGAATTATTTCAGAAATGAGCCATCAAACACAAGAAGGTATGTAAGCACATTCGAGGGGTGTTGTTATGCTTGTAATGGATATAGACATAGAGCTTGTGAATGAAAAGGAAGGAAATTGGAATGTTTTAGGTGCCACAAGATAGGGTGCATTACAAGGTTTTGTAATGTAGTTCACTTGAAGAAAGATCCTCAAATACCTAAGCCACAAGCTCAAGCATAAAAAAAGAAGGATGAGACTAGTCAAGGTGTTAAATAAGATTCCAAGGATGTGATTGAGGTAAAGTAAGGATATGTTGCAACAAATATGGAATCAGATAAAGAAGAGACAATCAAGGTCCAAGAAAAAGGTTTGATACCTATTTAGGCCTATCATCAATCTCCTCCATGGTGACATATGCCTCTATTAGGATTCATAGAGGTGTATAGGTGCAAGAGAAACATTGGAGTGAGGGGGAGATGTATTTGTCAAGTATGTGTCTTCTTCATGGCGTAAGGTATGTCATTTAAAGTTCCTAAGTGTGTTATGTCGTTTAAGTGGTTAGTCATGATCAGTCTATTACCTCTGAGTTTGTAGGTTTTTCATGTTGTTAAAAGATTCAATCCTTTATCTTGAACAACTTTATCAATGTGTTATGAGTAAGAAATGAAATTGTTAGTCTTTGAGTTATGATCCTGAATGGTTTGAGTCATTATCATATTGTGTTTCAAGATGTCTCTTTGGTCTAAGGTTGCAGTTGGTGTTAAATCTATATGATGTATTCTTTTCAAGGAATATTTGGTGTATATAAATGTACTTAAACTCATGAATCATGTTTCTTAGTCCATTTAAGACCATGCTTAGTTGTCTTGTAGGTGTCTGAGTTCTGTGATGTATCATGAAGAAACCATGTGTTGTTGTAGCTTATGTGTTCATGAGTCCATCACATGTATGAAGCTATTAAGATGTTACAGAAGTTTTCAAGTATCATGATGCATAAGTGTTATCATCATGAAATTTTTCAGCATGATTCTTGGTCTCAGTGTGTGTCATCAGGTCTTGTGTAAGGAGGATTTATAGGAGTGAATATCTTTCTAAATGTATTGAAGAAGTCACAATCATCAATTTTTTCATGCTACCATTGCATCCAATGTGTATGGAGTGTGAGAATGTATATGAGACATGTCAATGTTTCCCCTATGGAGATCAAGAGAAAGTTTCTCAAATATTTAAAAGGTTTCTATAGAAGTCAAGGTGTTCCAAATAAGTGATGATCATCAAGAAGCAACATGTATGTTCTTTCAAGTTCTTCACAGGTGAAGAAATGAGCATCATGGTATGAGACAAAGTGTCTTGACCTTTGAACATGGTAAAGGTCATCAAGGTATGTTGCATCATGTATCAGAAAAATAGTCTGAGATAGCAATCTATAGGTCTATTGGCACTTTTGAGGAGTATAAAGGCAATTCACATGTATGGCTTTATCACATTTGTATTGAGGAAACTTTCCAAATGCATGAGATCTCAAGTAAGCATATATGTCCTTCAAAGTTTATGACTTGATTATCGATACTGGTATATAAGTATGAGACTGAGTGTGAGCACTAATATGGTTTGAGTCCATTGGGAAGGGAGATAAAACATTAAATTAGTATGGTAAGTGACCAAAAGACAAAACATTGGATGGGTTTTGTATGATCTACTGGTAAATAACTTGGAATCATTTTGATCTTTGATGTATTTCTATTCTTGTTAGGCATCATAGAAGCATGTATGAGTAATTTTTGTTGAAACCTATTTAACAAATGTTGATACTCTTAGAGAAATAATTGTGAAGAGAGCTATGTGGAAATTGTGATTGACACTAAAAAAATCATGATTTTAACAAAGGTTTTACTCTTATCAGGGTTTTATGATGCATTTCAGTAATTGTAACAGTTTAAATGGTATTCTACATGCATCAAGATGTGAGAACATACTCCAAAGACATGATTGTAGTAAAATTATCATGAGGATATGAATATGATAGTTCAAAAATTTAAAATTTCTCCTACAGGACTATGTTTGGTGAGTAGTCTGTGTTAGTACTTTAGTAGTATAATTATATGAACTCATAACTCAAGAGGAGTGTGTCTACAAGAGATGTCAATATATGTAGCATATTCAAATGGTTTTAAAAATGATACTTTGAGGTCAAGATCAAGTAAATATACCTTGAAACATACTACCACTATGTTAGTTTATATTGGAGTATTTTAAAGGGTTTCAAGTCAAAGGGAGTTTGCAAAAGGTAAAAATACAAGCTCACTGATCTGTGTATAATTTTCTATGCTCAAAAAATCAAACTCTACAGTTATGAGAAAGTGTGGTTAAGTACAATGATCACGAGGACATCAAAAACAAGCTATGCAAATTTATTAAAGGCAGAGCAGTTTAGGGTCAACTCAGAATGTGAAGCAGAAGGAAGCATGGATGTATGTCTAGAAGAAATTTTATGGCATCTATGAAAGCATGTCAATCCAAGATGGATAACATTGATTCTCAATGTAGGCACATGTGGTCTAGTTTTCTATACAAGATGGGCCTAATAGTGAATATAACTGTGTTGACACAAAAACAATGTGTAAATGGCATTCTCATGTTAATGGTCAAGATAATATGAAGTTTTTGAATGCTTGAAGGTATTTTTATATAATCTAGACATTTCAAAAGTTAAAGAAATGAGCTACATGATTTAAATGATCCATCTCTAGTATGAAATAAGTTGGGTTGGTTCATAGTTATGTCCTAGGCCAATATTGGCTTGTTATAAGTACAAGAGGTAGAGAGGTTTATTCTCCAGGTATGAAATCATGTTTACAACATGATTTTAGTGTGTCCAAACTCAAGGGAGATGATATATGTAGATAATCTAATGCATCATGGTGTATGAAGGATGATCTAAAACTTGTTAAGCTTATTTAGACTCCTGTGTCAATCCATGTACAAAAGGAACAAACTACAGTTAGAGAGGCAAAATATATCATTTGTGAAGTCTCCTCACGGGTAAGGCATGTATCTTTTCAATGAGGTTGTATGGTAAAATTCTTGATGGAACATAATTATATTTTTATCTCTACAAGGAAAAATGTGATGGTGAAGGTGTGATGATCCTAGAACTCATAAGGTGGTCTACCATACTACAGTAATCTATAGGTACAGTGCTATAGTGTTTGTCATTATTCTTAAAAATATTGTAGGCATTGTCTCAAACTTGTTAGGTATTTCTCTTGAAGAAAAATCAGTGTATGACATTATCTTTTGGTATGAGAAAGGTATTGGAGTTCTAAGATTGATCTTTTGAATCATAACTAAGTCAAATTTTGGTCTCAATATGTTAGCTACATTATTATAGTACTTGGTTGCTTAAGAATGCAAAAATATCAGTCAAGATAGGGGAAACAAGGAAGATTACTTATAGATGGTGATTTGAAGGTCCTCTTACCACAAAAGGTGTGTTTTAGGAGTTTCCATCCATGGTAAATATTTTTAAGGCTAAGATTGCATTATTACATTATAATATGGTTGTGGAAGACTTAAAATGTTGTTTTAGACGTTGAGAAAGTGATAAAGTTGATTTCAAGAAATGATAGCAGTGCTAGTAGCTCAAATTTGTAATTTTGAGATAGTCTTGGAGGTATTGTGTCTGGGGGGGTAATTATTGCATGATTCTAAGCATGGTGGATCTACATTTGCATGTTGAAATTTGTCATTTTTGCACTAAAAAGGTTGTTCAGGGCTTTAGCACCTAGGTATAGAATGAAGAGTATGAAGATGCCTTGTATTGCATGTATTTAGGCCTAGAAATGACAGTTCATTGATGGAGTAATGAAGATATATGGTCTTTCATGTCATTATTGGCATGTTAATGGTGATGTCAACCCTGTTCCATGACAACTACAATGCCTTTAAGAAGGCTAAAATAGGGTTATAGGAGTAAGTTGATGGTTTTATTTCCTAGATGATTGAAAATGATGTTTCTACCCCTAACAACATAAAATTTTGATTTTTCATGGTGTAATGATGGTTTTCATATGTTGGAAGTGCTCTTTCCAGGGGGAGTATGGTTCTTGCATGCCTAAAATGAAGACAAAATTCAGTTTTTGGATAAAAATCAAGAGAAATAGTCAATTTGAGACATTTGGTTGATGTTTCCAACCAAATAATGGAGGTATGAAGTTGAATAAGGTGAATAAGATAAGCTACATGTATGCCTTTTTCATTAATGTAAGAAGGGGGTGAATAAGATAAGCTACAAGTATGCCTTTTTCATTAATGTAAAAAGGGGGAGAAGTTCAGGGTGTTTTCCATCAATGACAAAGGGGGAGATTATTGGCATGGTGTCCTATTAGGTGTTTTCATTGATGCAAAACCACATTAATGAAAAAAATGATGTTATAGGGTGATGTCAAGATGATTTATGTGATGCTAACATACTAGTTCATATGTGTTTGATTTGATACATTGGGATTCAATGATGCATGTTTTCTCTAGCAAGCCCATACAGGTGCCTTGGAGGTGTAGCTTGGAAATATGAGCTTCTTGGATGATTGTGAAACATTTTGGCATCATTCCTATCATATTTTGAGTGTTTTTGAGAATTGATGGTAGTGTTATGGTTCAATTTCAGGTGGATCTCTTGGTTATAGGTGCTCATTGGGAGCAAGTATGACAACTAGGAGGTGTGACTGAGTGTTTTGGAGATAGATGAGCTCATGGATGCCTTATATCATGTGCATCATGAAAAATGAGGTATGTTTGGTTCATTTTCAGAGGTTTCATATTGATTTATTGCATTATTTTAGTTGACCCTAGTTGTTACTATGAGGATCTAACATGTAAACATAGGTAAGTCTTAATGGATGGAGATATTGAGACATGGAATTAACATTATGATGATTAGAGATGTTAGAGGGATGAGTGATGATTCTCTCAGAAAAATTTCACGTTCCCATGTTGAGTATTTTGCAAGATATGATTGATTTGGTAAGACAGGGTCAAAATCTACTGCATTTCCATCTCAAAGTGCAACTTCAGATGCTCGTTGTGAATTTTTTGATTTACATGGGACCTTGTGGATTTCAGGGATGCTTCTAAGGTGAGTATATAAGGTTTCTCAAAAATAATCAGGTCAGTTAAATCTCAGAGTATTATGAACGAATGTAAATAAGGTAAAGAGGTCTAAAACCCTAGTTTAACCATAGCTGGGTGTAGTTGGAAGAAAGTGAACTATACTAGCCCAGTTTTGATTTCTAGTGTTGGGTTTAGACCAAAATAGTTGTATAAATATATATCATATTAGATCATATAAGAAATAAATACGGAAATAACCAAAAAAAGAAAATACACAAGATATAATGTGTTTCACCCAGTGTGGGCTACATCCACCAAGAAACAACCAATAAATTATTCCAAATGTTGTACAATTGAATATATGAAATCTTCAACACCTTACACGACGTACAATAATTTTTCTCTCACAAGTTTCTTTAAGTTCTCACCAAGAATTCCTTCTTACAATTCTCTCAATATTCTTGATTCTTCCCTCTACCCCTAATTTCCTAGCTTATATAAGCCTATACAAAGTTAGGGAACTTATAACCATTAGATCAACTTTATAAGAAAGATTAGATCTAATTCCCATGACTTAAACATAAACAATCACGCACAGTTAACCAATGTTGGTTACCTCAATAGATGTTGGTTAGTCTACTAGGTGACCGACACCGGTCAGACGACTGATGTCGGTTACTGCGTAAACTTACAAGTTGTAAATAAGATCCTTTGTGAAGCAATTCAGCTTGAAAATCTCAAAAATTACCCACTTGGAGATAAATTGTTATACTATAATGTACAACTCCATCATAGGTTCTTTTCTATATTTGTTTCTTACTCTTCAAGTCTCAAACTCGAAGACCAATAAAAGTGGAGTGTAGCTACAACTTCTCCTTTGCCAATGGCTTTGTTAACATATCCGCAGGGTTCTCATTCGTATGAATTTTCTCTAACTTCAGTTTCTTATCCTCCAACACTGTCCATATGAAGTGACATCTCAACTGAATGTGTTTTGTTCTTGAATGAAACGCTAAGTTCTTTTCCAAATTAATTGCACTTTGACTATCACTGTAGAATTTGTAATCTTCATGCTCCTTTCCTAACTTTTCCATGAACCTGATCATCCATATCATCTTTTTTCTAGCCTCTGTAGCTACAACATACTCAGCCTCTGTAGTTGACAAGGCCACAAGCATCTACAATCTCGAAATCTAGATAACTATTGTCCCACCTACTGTGAATACATAATCATTGATGCTTCTCCTACCATCCAAATTTCCAGCCATATCTGAATCAACATCACCTCGTAAAGTAGTATCCAACCCTCCATAACATAACTGCATGTCGGATGTCCCTCTCAAATACCTAATAATCCATTAGAATACTTTCTAATGCTCTTTGCTTTGATTGGCCATAAATCTTCTCACAACTCCCACTACCTTTGCAATGTATGGTTTGGTACAAACCATAACATATATAAGACTTCCAACTACTAAAGCATATGGAACTTGTGTCATGTACTCGACCTCCTCATGTGATGTAGGACACTGATTTTTTCTTAATTTAAAGTGTCTAGACATAGTTGTACCTACAGGTTTTACATCCTACATTTTAAAATTTTTCAACACCTTATTGATATAATCCTCTTGAGACAAATACAATTTCATGTTCTTCCTATCTTTGTGAATTTACATGCCAAGGATTTTATTTCCAGCTCCTAAATCCTACATTGTAAAAGTGTGAGCTAATTTTTCCTTAATCTCACCAATATCCTACATACTAGATCCTACAATAAGCATATCATCCACATACAGTAACAAAATAACATAGCTCCCATTTTCAAGCTTCTTGAAATAAACACAATGGTCAGATTCACATCTTATATAACCATGATCATGCATAAAATTTTCAAACCTCATATACCATTGCCTTAGATCTTGTTTGATCCCATACAAGCTCTTTTTCAACCTGCACACATGTTTCTCCTTACCCTTGACTTCATTTTCAAGCGACTGATTCATATAGATATCCTTCTCCAAATCACCATGAGGGAAATCTATCTTAACATTAAGTTGTTCTAAATGCAAATCTTCTACTGCAACTAAAATCATAACAATATGGATGGAAGTCATTTTAACAAAAGGAGAAAATATCTCACCAAAATAAATGCCTGGTTTCTATGTAAATCCTTTTACCAAAATCCTTATTTTGTATCTTTTCTGTCCACCCTCTTCCTCCTTGATCTTGTAAACCCACTTGTTCTGGAATGTTCTCTTACCTTCTGGAAACTTGACCAAATCGCATGTCTAATTCTATTTCAAGGAATCCATCTCCTCATCCATGTCATGTTCCCACTCAATGTGGGTATCTTGCTGCATCGTTTCTTCAAAACTTTTTGGTTCACCACTATTAGTCAAAAAAGATAAAATAATGGAGTAAATATTTATGGAGGCTTACTTACTCTTTGAGACCTTTTTAAAGAAATTTGGGGTTTCAGAGGCTCATTTTGGACCTCCTAGACATTCATGTCCAAATATGACAGTGACTAATTCTAGTCGCCTATAACTGATGTCGATTCCTCTATAGCCAATGTTGATTCACCTAACCAATGTCAGTCCTTCTTTGACTGACACCAGTCACCCTGACCAACACCAGTATCTATGGATTTTTGTTTTAAACCTGTGAATGCACTTTTACCAACAAAACCTTCACCTGGTTCATTCTTGTGTACCAAAACCTGATCCCTGTACTTTCTATTTTCATTCCAATCAATGTTATGAATCCTAACAATCTTAGCATATTCTAAATCCCAAAACTGGAATCCGAAATCACCATAACCATAACCAATGAAAGTGCATCTCTTGGATATAGGATCCAACTTCTTCCTATTTTCTTTATCAACATGTAAAAAAACTTCTGAACAAAATAATCTAAGAAAATTAATATCTACCTCTTTTCCAATCCATGCTTCTTTTGGTATTTGACCATTTAGTGCATTTAAGGAGCCATAGTTGATCAAATATACCATTGTATCCATTACTTCTACCCAAAACTACAAGGGTAATCCAACATGTATCCTCATGTTTCTAGCACTTTCCATAATAGTTTTGTTCATTCTTTCTTCCACTCCATTATCCTGTGGAGTTATAGGAACCATTCTATCTCTGTGTATTCCATTCACCTAATAGTAATAATTAAAAACCTTGTTGCAGTACTCACCACCATTGTCAGATCTACGACACTTAAACTTTAAATTAGTTTTATTTTATACAAGGGATTTCCATATTTTAAATGTTTCAAAAGCATCAGATTGACATTTAATACAATAAACACATACTTTTCTTATGGCACCATTGTTGAAAGTCACATATGATTGGGATCCTCCATGAGAAGCTATCTAGACTGGTCCCCACACATTTGAGTGCCTAAGCTTCAATTTCTTCTCCTTCTTTGTTTCCTAAACTTTAAGAAACCTCACTTTCTTTTTCTTTCCAAATATGTAATGCTCACATAAATAAAGATCTACATCTATCAAATATGATAACTTACCCTTTGCCTCTAGGATATGTATTCCCTTCTTACTCATATGGCCTAGTCGATTATCCCACATGTTTGCATGAATCTGAAGTAGATAGCACATAAAATGTATTACTAATACAGGTAGACAAATACAATGTTCCTACCTTCTTGTCTCTTGCTACAATAATATCTCCCTTGGAAACTTTCTAAGAATCTGCTGTGAATATAACCATGCATCCATCCTCACCTAATTATCCTACAAAAATAAGATTTCTCCTTAGGCTTGGCACATGCCTCAAATATTTCAATATCCATTTATTTCCAATCTACAATTTAAGATGAACTTCACCTTTACTAATAATATTTCATGGTTCATCATCTCCTAAATAAACATGCCCAAAATTACCCTGGACATAATTTTTGAAATAACCCTTATTAGGGGTAGCATGGAAAGAAGCTCTTGAATCTAAAACCCATGATTCAATTTTTTTTATCCAAGGAGAGAATAAGGGCATCTTGCATTACCTCTGATGCTAAATTTTCCTCTTTACCTTTCTCTAGTACATTCTCTTTGTTTTCCTTGAACCAGCAATCCTTCTTTGCATGTCCTTTCTTTCCATAATTCTAGCAGGTTATTCCTCTACCTATTGATTTAGATCTACCACTCTTAGACTTTGATTTCCCATTACTCTTGCTCTTGGATCTCACCTTTTACCTTCCTCTTCTTTCTACATTCAAATAATTCCCAGAAGATGATTTTATTGAACTTTTCCTGCGTATTCATTCATTTAGAATTATACCAATCACATCATCAAACTTCAAAATATTAGTAGTAGATGTTATTTTACTAATAACCATTACCAAATTATCTCAACAATATGGAAAAGAACACAAGAATAACAATGCTTTCACTTCATCCTCAAAAGGGATATTAACCGATTTTAATTGATTTATAATAGCACAGAAGTCATTCAAATGATTAGACACACATCCACCTTCTTGCATTTTAGAATTAAATAATTAATTCATTAAATAAACTTTATTCGATGCACTTGGTTTTTCATATAAATTAGCTAAATATTTCATGAATTCTACCATGGCTGATTCTTATATTATATTCAAAGCCACAGATCCTGTCAGGCTCAATCTTATAGATTCCAGAGCCTTTCTTTCATGAATCTTACATTCTTCATCAGTCATGTTTGGAGGCCTTTCCTTCTTATGCAATGGTAAATATAGATCTTTGTGATACAGATAATCCTCCACCTACATCTTCCATAGCCGATAATTATGGCCTTTAAATTTCTCTACTTTCTATTTACTATCTTCTTCCATTTCTATGCTCCCACTCAATAAGAAATCCCTGTGAGTAAATATGTCAACACACACAACACTCAAACAAAGCTCTAATACCATTTGTTGGGGCTATACCAAACAGGTTGTAAAACTATATATCAAATTAAAGAATACAAGCAATAAACACGAAAATAACCAACATAAGAAAATAAACAAAATATAATGTGGTTCACCCAGTGTGGGCTACATCCACCAAGAAACAACCAATATATTATTCCAGAGGTTATACAATTGAATATCTGTAATCTTCCACACCTTACATGATGTACTATACTTTTTCTCTCACAAGATTCTTTAAGCTCTCACCAAGAATTCCTTCTTACAATTCTCTCAATCTTCTTGATTCTTCCTTTAACCTTAGTTTCCTAGCTTATATAATCCTATACAAACTTAGGGCACTTTTAGCCATTCATTTACAACCATTAGATCAAATTTATAACAAATATTAGATCTAATCCCAGTGACTTAAATATAAACAATCACGCATAGGTAACCGATGTCAGTTGGTTTGCTAGGTGACCGACATTGGTCAAATGACCGATGTCGGTTAGTATGTAAACTTGTAAGTTGTAAATAAGCTCCTTTGTGAAGAAACTCAGCTCCATTATCTCAACATCTAGTGAAAATGTGATGACTGGATGATATGTGGGACCCACCTAAAAATAAGGTTATAGAGAAAGATGTTCTAAAGGAGTAGCATGTAAAATTGATGTTGCATGATGAATGTAAGATAATCTTTGTCCATGAAGTTTCTGGACATGATTATATAGGTACATGGTATTTTGAGGTCCATACAGGTTTATTGATCAAAGGGTGGTTTTAAAGTCTAAAATAGTAGGATCCGGTAAAATTTTCATAACTTGATCTACAGTTGGAGTTTTGAGATGCATTATTTCAGCTGGCCCTAGTTGTTACTATAAGGATCTAGCATGCAAACATAGGTGAGTATTAATGTATGGAGATATTTTTCCATGGAATTGAAATTATGATGGTTGGATATGTTATAGAGATGAGTGATGATGCTCTTAGAAAAAATTCAAGTGCCCATGTTGAGTATTTTGCAAGATATGACTGATTTGGTAAGACAACGTCAAAATCTAGTGCATTTCCAACTTGTAGTGCAACTTCAAATGTTTGTTATCAATTGTGTGATTTACATAGGAGCCCTTGGATTTCAGGGATGCTTCTAATGTGAGTATAGAACATTTCTCCAAAATAATCAGGTCATTTGATCGTCAGGATTTTATGAACGAATGTTGAGAAGGTAAAGAGGTCTAAAACCCTAGTTAAACCCTAGCCATGTGCTGATAGAAAAAACTAAATTATACTAACCCATTTTTAATTTATAGTGAAATTTTATGATTTTATGTTGTATAGGATTCCTCAATATTTCAAGAAATGTATGGTTGAGGTCATGATGATATGTGGGCCCCACCTAAAAAATATAAGTTTCTGAAAAATAAGGTTATAGAGAAAGATGGTCCAAAGGAGTAGCATGAAAAATTGATGTGTCATGATGAATGGGAGATAATATTTATTTCAATGAATTTTTTGGAAATTATTATGCAAATACATGGTGTTTTGAGGTTGATACAGGTTAATTGGTCAAAAGGCAATTTTAGGGTCTTAAATAGCAGGGCGGGCAGTAAAAAGGTAATAACTTGAGATACAAGTGGATTTTTTAGATAATTAATTTTTTTTGGAAATTATATTAAGATATATTTCCATTGATATATTTCTTTCCTTGTGATGAGGTCATTTGACAGGGTTTCTAGGTTCTTTGAGAAAGAATATTTTTGGTAGTTTAGGACATCATCTGTTTTGGTGAAAGTTTGATGTTTTTTTAAGTATGATATGAATTTTGTGATGCTTACTATCACTTGGAATGTTAAGAAAGATTTTTTTTTATCCAATGAATCCATTTTGAGGTCTTGAATATATGTACAAATAATTTTATGAGCTAACCTTTAGAAACAATGTTTTTGGTAGGTTGATCTGGTGAAGGAAAATGTTGTTGTGTCATGAAGTGAAGGGTGGTTAATGACTTATAAATTTCTTATAAGTTTTCTAAGGTTTTTTAAATTTATTTTTATTGGTTACATGTCATGTTTTTGTTGAATATAAGTGTTTTGGTGATCATATGAAGTTTCCATGGTGTAAGAAACAATTGTTTTGAGAAGTACAAAGAGCCCTGGGCCCAATAAAAGAAATAATTTGATTTTATGAGATAAATGGAAACCATATATGATGTCTAAATTTTATTTTAAACATGTATGATGATTTTTATATCTTTTCAAAAAATATTTTATGGATTATGAGATTTTTGTCATCCCAATGCAAGGGTTTTTGAGATTTTTAGTGCATGGATGAAGGGTTTTAGCTAGGCCGACCTACTTGGGTCAAATGTGAATCTTGGGATGGATATTATTAAATTTAATAAGAATTTATAGGTCTAAAATATCATGAGGTACTGACCTCCTTTGAGTTCTAATCAAGGAATGGCTATAAAAAGGAGTTTTTGGGTACAATTGTACTAGCTTTTGAAAACCCCTTTTAATTATTTTCAAGAACCCTTTGCCTGAAAAGAAAAAACCTTTTGGCCTAGCCAAAATCACCTATAATACCATTCTAGGAAAGCTACTAGTTGAGTTTTCATGAGGATAATTCAAGAAAGTGCAAAGTTGGGTTGTTTCTTTGAGAGCGAGTTGGAGAAGGAGGGCAGATTTGGATGTTTGAGTTTGCATGCTATGTTCATAAGATGTTGATGTAATTTTTAGGTTTCTAAGGAATCTTCAAATCTGATATTGAGTTTTAATCACTTTTTAAAAAGTATATATTCTTGGATATTTATGATACTGCAATGTTTATCTTGATACATCTTTATTACATCTTGTTGATCTTTGTTGGAGGCATTAATCTTGTGATCTGATTTGAATATTAACATAAGTGTGTGGATATGCTTTCAATATAAATCTAAGGGAATTTATATTTTTATCATTTTGGTTCTTTCATTGTGTATCTTTCATTGATAATAGTATATGCTTTGATGAGATCTACTTGAGATTGTGTGGTTAGGGTTTGAAGCACAAGTGTAAAGTTTTATTAGGGAATGATTCATCCCCCCTCTCAGTCCTTGTCACCTCTAACAGAAGTAACCATATAAATATCTGAGGTAGAAAACATATCATGTGATAGGATGTTAGAAGTAAAAATATTATAATGAGCATGATGCCTAGAACGCACTTTGGGTCACACATATCGAAAAAAATTATGTGATAAGGAACAAAGCTTAAATTACAATGAAATAACTAATGAGAATAGATATGTGAAGCTAAATCAAGAAATAACCTAGATAATAAAATGAAACTATTTGATATGTTGGTATCATGTGTCTTAATGACGTTAGTTATGCTTTCATAGTCTAACATTTCTTAAGTAATGGAATATAATTCATATCATAGTAAGCTTGTAAGCTATGTGTTCTTTTAGTTAATGAAAACTATGAGTGTTAGTGTATATATGAGCCCAATGTTATGTGTCTTTTGATCGATGCAATAGTAGTAAGTGTTGTGTCAAACAATAATTATATATATTATTATTGAATTTTGTGGTGTTACAACTACCATGTCGGGTACATTCTATATTATCCATTTATCCATCTCTTTTAGTTTCAAGAGACACTACGACACCCCTAGGGGGTTGGTTAGCTATTCACTCTGGCAAAAGCACCTACGAGAATTATACAAGACTTGATCTTGTAATAAGGGCATGTAGTGCACCACTTGGATTAGTTAAACATTTGAAAGTTTGAATAAAAAAGGTAGTCCATCCACACCACATACACATGTTTTCTTATTTTGGTTTACTAATTATCTAGTGAAGTATTTTACATATTGTTAGGGTTTTTACATATTTGCAAGTGATTACAAGTCATCTAGAAGTTATATAAGCAATAGATACATAAAACAAATCTCATTTCCATGCAAGAAAACAACACATAAAGTTACACATGTCTAGACTTTCAAAGGGTTTAAGACTGTATAACTCCAGTTCAATATTGTACATATTAGGTCTAGACTATACATAAGTTTTACAATCCCACCCTTGTTGGGCTTTCAATTATAGAACCTCCATTGCAGAATCTATAGTTCCATATTATCCTATTTCACTTCCTTGCATATCCATATCATCCCTTCTCTCGTGTATTTAAGAAAGTAATTATCATTTTATTCGTTTTTACATGTATGAATGCATTATTATTAATGTTGGAATTTATTTATATTAGAATAATCTATTTGTTACAAACCCTTATATCTTTCTTTTTTCCATCAAAATAGGATTAAATTTAATTTAGGGTGTAAACAAGATGATATCGATCTTAACCTCAAATAGTAAGGGGGATATGGTTATCAAAAAATTAAAATGATATGTCAACAAAAAGAAAGGATCATGTATCATTCATGAAGGACTATGGATTCTATAAACTCAACCTATCACGAGCACATCTAACATCTCCAATTTTCCTCATCAACTCAACTACATGCAAAAGTTTTCACTATAAGAACTTACATGTAGACTAATAAGAGTGTTCCTCTTCGGTCAATGTAACCAATGTAAAATTAGGCGGGAATGTCAAAATTAGAATTTTAGTAGTTAATTTAGCATATATATGTTTATTCATTTCGATAATACTGCACCTTTTAATGTGTAATTGTAATTAGGTGTTACTATTAGTTCACTAGTGTGATGATTCATTTAGGTGTTTTGTTGACTATTTTCAAACTAGTGTAGTTATCTTTTGATCTCAACCTATTATGGAGATTCATCTCATGTGATCATCTAATGTTACTTTTTATAACTAATTTTTGCAATGCCTATATACATTGTAACTTCAGTTCATTAATTGAATCATCATATTTAAGTCTTGCATCTTGATTTTGGTGTTTTATCATATATGAATATCAAGGCCCTTATCTTGGATTTTTGGCATACCATAATTATTTATAAATTCATTATTTTATCCAAAAAATTCCCACTAAAGGATCATAAATGGTGTCAATATAGCTACACCAATGAGTAAGGCTATAAAAAACATTTCTAGAGTAAAAACATGAGCACAAAATTACACCCCAAGATATTATAATTTTTCGATTGACTTCTCTAGGAAAAAAGGAAAAACATCTTAGTGATAGTCAAATATATGTCAAACTTTAGGTCAAGATTAAAAATGAGCACACTCATGGACATTATAACAAACCATCAACCCCTCATTTTCCATTTTAGAACATGTCTTCGACACAGGAAGGTTAGGATTTTAATGGTATAAAATGTCCCTTTGAACATTACACATTCCTCCCATGTGTAAGTCTACATAATGTTTGAAGAAAAAATAAATTATGTGATAGTTTGGTAATGGTCATCCTTTAATTTCTTTATGTCATAATGCTTCCCAACAAATGGATTACAAACTTTTTATCTCATGATTCATGATAATATATCCTTCACCTCAAATCATGCATGATTTATGTTATCACTTGGTCAAATTTTTATTGAATTGTCAACCAAAATGATAATTTGTGTTCATAGTGATGTTTATAGATGGGACCTTTTATAAGTACTTAATTTGTATGTTTTTAAAGAGTTCATGCATTTTTCAATTATAATTTAGTGCAAATTATTGAGTTTCATTTGTCTCCATTAATCGCTTTTTACATATTTTATCTATCATTTTACCTATTCTCCTTTATTCTACTTTTGTTTGATGCTCCATTTTTGGAATGTGAAGTGTGTACTTTTAATGGGTATCCAATAAGCCCTTATCTTTTACACTCCATCTAAATACTATCCCATTTTTTCGTTTTCTAATTTTGGGGAATGGAACTTGAATTTTTTGATAAGGTAAATCATTTTTTGTGAGTTATATGGTTTATCTACATTTATTTTAAAACCTCAAGTCTTCATTGGCAGAAAATTACAAATATCTTTTGGTTTCCAATATAATTCAGTCTTATCTTACTCCAAATTTTGGATAATTATTAAGTCTAATTTATTCATTAATATTTATTATAGGCCTATTCAATTCAATTCCATGTGTTATGGAAATTTATTTTCATGTTTAATGTAAAATAAATTTATTCATGTCACATATTGGTGTAGTTGTTCTCTTACACCCCTTTAGGGTTAGATATTACTCCATAGAATAAATTAAATTGGGAAAATACATATTAGATCATTAATTAATGTTTAGACAATGTTATGTGTTGATCCAATATAGGTCTTCAAGAAATATAGAGAAAATTAGGGCCTCATTGGATGGGATAAAATAGATGTATATGTATATTGCATTGTTATTTCATTACATAAGACATTGTGTAAGTAATTTGACCTAATTGGTCCCAATTACATGAGATTGCACAGTACATGAAGGTATGTTAGGGGTAAATAGGCATATTTGAGCACCAATTATCATTATTTGATTGAATGTAAATATCATTAATAGATTATGCCCCAATTAGGTGCTATTAACATAAATTATTGTTAGTGAAATAATTTGTTGTATGAAAAATTAGGTGTTTCCACCACATTAACAGGGCTACGGCCATCCTTCTTGTGTATGGATAGGATTCCATTAATGAATGTAAAATAATATACTTCTATCTAAATGTTGTGGTGTGGACAAATAGGTTGGGGATCACACACACAAACACTTCATTGAACCTATGGAAAAGTGTGTGTATCAGGTATAAGGGAGGAAACTGCAGCAATGTGAGCTAAAGGGGAGAAATTAGGAAACATAAGGTTATTATTGTGAGTAGGCAATTGTAGAGTTCACACCCAATAATTAGAATAGTTCAACATTCAATTATATGAAATAAATAATGAAGCATCTAGTGAGGATAAAAAATCTAGACACATAGTTCTTTAGATTCACACATTAAGGATGAAAATTTCCTTCTTGATCACTATGCTTGGAAAGTATGGAAAAGAGAGAAAATAGAAGAACACATGAAAAGAGAAATGGAATAAATGTATCTTTTATTTCTTGTGTTGGTGATACAAATCTCAACACCCAAAACCACAATCCAAAATTTCTACATAATAGAAACTATCAAAATTTGGATCCTTTGGAATGGACAAACCATCCCAATTTATAACATTGTGAATTGAACTTTCACCTACCCCCCACATGACTCTTCTTGATCTCATTCAACTTGTAACTTTACATCTTCCTAGGAAATGAGAAATAAATTCCCTTTTTATTAATTAAAGGGAATTTTATAATTCACCCTTATAGACTCACTTAAGTGAATGAGACAACTTATCATGATTACGTAAAATAAAGAATTGTAAAGGGGGAGAGAAGAAAATGGAGAAAGAGAGGAGAGGGAATAAGTTTCCATATTTGATGAAGAAGATCCCTATGATAAAGAACTTTTTGATTCATGATTCCTACTCCTCCTCCTTGAATTCATTGTTGAATTAATCTAGTGAAAGTTCCAACTTATCATTCTCTAGAATGTAAATGCAACTCAAAATCTTGGTCCATGCCTCGAGAACATCACTTATCTTATTACATAGAATAATACATTCTTCATGATTCTTTACAATTTCAGAAATGTAACTCTTGATATTGGTTAGGGACTCTAAGTTATCTTCACTGAAGGAAAGAAAGTAACCTACCTCTTTATTGACCAAATTCTGGAAGGAAACAATAAGTTCTTCTGATGATGAATCTTCAGTGAGTGAAGGCAACTCAATTTTCTGAACACAATTGTAGACCTCATTCAAGATCTTGAAAGAATGATGTCTATGAGATTCCAACTCAAAGAATACATTTCTGAGCATTCCATATCTCATATCCATGATGTGGATCCAAACTTGAGACAAGTTATCTGCAGCTGATGCAAACACGTTCTTACTCATAAGGGTGTGAGAGTTGAAGGAAATCATCTTGGACACCAATGGAAACACCTCATCCAAGTGACTTACCTCTTTTTCAAACTCCTCCTTTTATTTTTTTACTTCTGACAAAGTTGCAAGAACGTACTTGATGAGAAAAATGACATCTAGAAATAATGCCTTGCCTTGCTCAATGATTTTCTCAATACAATTCTCATTACCTTTCCCTTACATCATGAATCCTTGTGCATTTTTTATCATATTTTTATCAACACTACTAATCAGAGGAATTCCTTTTATAGGAAGAAGAGATATTAGATTGGGCACTAAGAAAAATTGAATGTGAATATTGAGAGTCTTTACATGTTCCTCCAACTACATGATTATTTTCTTTTATTCTTTGTTCTGTACAAGGAGGAAGGAAGAGGATTCCTTGAACAAATGAGAATCACCATCATATAAACCTTTCCCCAATGAGATGTGGATCGGATAATAATATGATAAATTCATTTCCTATATAGGATATTCATTCCTAGGGCTAGAAAATTCAACATGTTGATTACCTGAGGTGTCACTAAAGAAGCAAGATGTTTTCTGGGTCTTCTACCTTCACTTAGATTTTAGGGTTCTTGATATTTCTTCAAGGCTAGTCATGATAGCAAGTTGTGTTGTCCTCATATCACTTTCGAGCATTTATTGAATCTGTGGAAATGGATTTTCATGTGCTGACATGATGTCTATCATAAGAGTACCTTCTAAAAATTATTGTGGAATCAACTCTTGATCATCATGGGGAAGCTCTAACATTGGGGAATACATACCTAGATTCTTCTACAAAGAAATATAATGTAATTTATCACTCCTTGAATTGTGAGGTTCTATGAGATATTTGATAGAATTTTATTATTTGTGAACTTTCCTAGAATACGGGATCACTTTGTGATCTTTTTTTACTACCCTCACTTCATGTTTGTTATCTTTTTATTACAATTATTTACCTCAACTAGATCACCTTGGCTCAATTCACTCAGCTCACCCAACCAACTTGTCGAGTTCCAATCAACCAGTTCACCGCGTTTCAATTAACCAACTCACCAAGGAGATATGATGATGAGTTAAACCTGATTAATGATTTAATATGATCAATTTAATTCTTGATTTATTTTGAACCTTTTCAAATGGCACAATGTCCTTGGGTTTTACTTGTTGTGCCCTACAATGCTTTGCCTTTCTCTTGGACACAAATTTGGTGCTTCACGATCCATGTGAAGAGTTAATTACCATATTGATCTATGCCACCACCTAGAAACCCTTTGAAGATATAAAAAATAGTGATATGAATGAAAATGAAATCCTACTACAACTTTCTGCACCCAGAATGGGGACTTTCTATTTTTAGCAAGTAAAACCAAGACCTTATATTTTGGGATATTTCATTTGTTTTTCTCAAATTTTAAATTAATATATTTTTTGGCATACTCAATTGAACTATGTTTACAATTCCTTGCTATTTTTAGTGAGTTTTGATTTTTGGAAATTTACCTTTGTTTTTTTTCTTTTTTCAGCCTTTTTTCCTTTTTAGAAAGATTGCCTAGTTTATTATTTTCATTGTTCTCTGAGTGTGCTAATCTAGAAAAAATTATTATTTTTGGAATACTTTATATTTTTAGTAATTTTCAAGATCAAGTAATTACTATATTTAGAAATGGAACTTTCCCACATCTTATTGCAATAAAAATGACTTTACTGAATTCTACTCGTTCACGGGATCCTGTGCTCAAATTTTCATTTTGATCTACCCGCTGAAATGCTTGAAACTAGAAAATCGTGATCTAGGGAATAAAAATAGGGTTTTCTACCATTAAAAAAATCATAGCACCATCTGTTTTTCTATTATATTCTTCTTTTAGGTGTCTGGGATGAGGACCAACTATGAAAATCTCGTTCAAATCCACTTACCAGTTTGCAAGATATGAATTGTTTATGTTTTGGAGCATATGACAACTTTAGAGAAATTGGGCAGGATTTCTAGAGAATTTTTAGTTTTTTTAGTGTTATGGATTAGAAACCATGGAGTTATGGAGAAATAATGAGGTGAATATGATTTATTTCAAGTTTTAAAACTTCATAATAACACTTTTAGTTCACGGGAAAGGCAGAAGTGATTTGTAGTAAAGTAGAAACAATTAGTTTATTTTTTGGTTTTCAAAGTCCATGGCATGGGGAAAACTTTATTGCCCCTTTTTCACCTTTAGATAGGGATATTAGGGGGGGGGGATTTTCCCTCATATGGGATTGAAAAGTGGCACCATGAGATTTGACGAGAAGGTGAAAGGAAAAAACAAGCATTTAAGCACCATCGAGTTGAGACTTGATCACATGAGGAATAATGGAACGGGGTGAGATGGGGAAAATTTTCTTGTCCATAAGGGAAAGGGATAGGAGGGTCATAAAAATTTACCATGATATAATGATGAAAAATGGTGGGTTGTGATTTGATGAGGTGGAGAGGAAAAAAGGCTTTAAAATGCACTGTGGAGCCTGTTTTAAGTCACGTGAAAATACAACAGCCAAGATAAGAATGGGGTGAATTTTATTATCCCCTATATCCAAAAGGGATTGGGAAAATAGATACATAAAAATATTTCCTCACCCTAGGTTGATAAGAGTCAAACATTCATTGCACAATGGGAGGGCTAGAAACTAGGTCAAAGTGCTTGCGGAGAGCTAATCAGGGTCATGTGGAGGTCCAAGAGGCATAACTAAGGTTGGGTAAATTTTATCTTCCCCACTCTCCCAAATGGATAGGGACAATATGGATATGAAAATTCACCACAACCTTGTGCTGACATGTTTTCTCTTGTGAAAATGACTAAGTATCAAAAGCCTGCCTTGAGAGAGACCTTGAAGACGAAGTTTCTAGGGCTCAAGGAGGCCTTTTTCAGTTATTCCTTATGTTAAATTGAATCTGAAAAACATTTAAAGATGATTGGGGAGTGTTTCAAGATCCAATTATTCCTAAAACCCCTTCAAAATATTATTTTTCTAAAGATAGTAGGGTGTGTCTGCTAAAACTAAGCTTCCCTGAGAAGCGCCTAAGTCTTGTGAAAAATGTAAAAGTTGCATCATGTAGATAATCCTTTAATATTTCCAATGAGTAATTTTTTTCCTTCTAATTCACTAAAAAACTCCTGGAATCATCTGTTGAATCTAAGGTACCACTTAAGACTACAAACTCCTTGACCCTCAAAAACCCACTTTCATTATTCTTGTTCCTAAACCTTCAAATCTTCCCTAAACTTTCCTAATTCACTTCCCACATGTTCGAAACTCATTTCCACCACTCTCGGATGGTTTTTATCTTTCACATTTGTCCCAGAGGATGCACACTTGTCCCAAAAAGGCCAAAAATAGCCTTTCTAGACCTACTTGTAGACACAAAATCATGCACTTGGGTACATTTCTACGTCCTAAATACGTACTAGCATTTACATGATTCCTAAGCAAAAACTTAGTGCTTGACAACTATATTTTTCCTATTTTATTTATCTCTTGGTTTCTATTGTCTTACACACCCTACATCCTAGTTGGAAATTTATTGATTTATCTTTCATGGCTTTAGACACCAGTACCCAACCAGGTAAGCAACGCCTAGGTGCTCTTGTCCCCTCTAAGTGCCCCTAACCCTTCTCTACCTTACCCACTATTTTTGGGTCTCTTTTATCTTTTGAGGATCTTTTTCACTTATAAGCCAGTCTTCCAGTTGTTAATTACAAAATTCAAACAAGGGAATCATATAAATACATAGTTATGTGTTCCAAACCAAGGACCAAGCACTAAGCATTATTATCATCACCTAAGCTTGAATCCAAAAAGCACCTAAATGACTCAAAGGCATCCATCTAGCCTCCACTCAAGGTACAAGGGATTGCATACTTTGCATACACATCATAGGAAGGGCAAGTTCATACTATTCCATCCACACATTCTATTACATTTCTACATTCTAACTACAGCCCGCTATCAAGTGCAGCTTGCATGAGGGAATCCTAGGGCATAATTTCTACACACACTCACAAGAAATACATGGATTATGAGATGTAGTGCAGTGCTTGGTCATAAGTTCACTCTCGGGGTGTCCATCAGGGTTAGTCTAACTCCCCATTCTGTAATTTTACTTTTTATGTTTGATGTGGTTTTTGGGCTTGTGTAGGTGAAATTTTCTTTTACAAGTTATAGGTACATTCGGCGATCATAGTGCAATTATCATGCAATTAAGAGGGGACAACAATGAAGACCTTGCAACACACCAGAAAGCACATCTTACACTTCTACGTAGTCACCAATGCCCAAGCACAATTAACCTATTCCATGAGCCCGTGTCAGGACTCATCCCCACATTTTAGAATTTATAGTGAGTAGTAATGACACTCTTCCCACTATGTTCATGACTTCTCTCTGTCCAAATCAGTCCCAATTTACACATAAATTAGCTAAGTCTTATTATTACATATCTTTCTTAGGGTTTTATACTTTATATCTTAGTTTGTTTATGTCATTCCTATCTTTTAGTATTTATACATCAATGACTCTGCAATATTTAGATTTAATTAAAATTAAATTAAATCATTTGGTGAACCCTTCGCTGGAATCCAACCTTCTTTCTAGGATTTTCCTTTTATACTCATCACCCATAATGGTCGTTTTGGTTCAATTGAGTTTATTGAGCTTCCTACCTCTATTCATAAATCCTCTAAGGAAATGGTTGAATTTGATAACCCCTTTTCTAACTCATAGAATGTTCTTCTGGAAAACATAAAAACCTCTGATAGAAAACAATCCTACGATGAGGAAATTAATGTTGATAAAGAACAATTAGAAAAGCTCACATATTTCCATCAAGGTTTACGCGCCAATCCTTTGTATATTCCACATGTTCTCAATGTTTTTCTTTCTTCCAAACACTCTCAAGATATTTATTTTTTACCTTGTATGTTATTTTTTAGTTGTCATGGTGTCCACCCAACCCTTTAACATTCCTACTTCCATTCCTATTTTTATCACTCCCCTTCTTCATCCCAATGCTTCTAATACCAAACCTGGATCATCTTCTGGCACCCATGAGCTCACTTCTATATATCAGGATCTGAAAATTCAAACCCATCAGTTACAGTAGGCTACTACATGCTCCTCTCAATCTCTTGATTCCTCCTTACTTCGTCACACTCCTTTTACACCCATCATTTCTTCTTATTCACTTCCTCTAAAATTCATCACCCCTAAGTTTTCCACCTTCAATGGCCATGATGACCCTCAAGATCATCTCCAATATTTTCATGTGGTATGTCTCGATTATGCATATGATCATACAATACTAGCTAATTTATTTCCCAGGAGTCTTCAAGATTACACACTGTGTTGGTTTTATGATCTATTTGTTCATTTAGTAGCTTATTTTACGCTTCTAGCTGATGCTTTTCTTTTTCACTTTTCAATCAATATCAACACCAATATCTCTTATGCATAACTTGCTCAAACCAAGTAAATATCTAATGAGCATCTAGTTGGGTTTGTGGTGCATTACAAGAACAATCTCGCTAAGATGATCAATGTGCTTATTGATTTAGAATTAAAAAATTGTTTTGTTCAAAGCCTCCTACCACCACTTCAAGAGAGTGTTATATTTGAGATGTCTCCTTCATTTGATCAATTGTGTCATACGCGTAAAATAAGTAAGTTCAAATTCCTCTCTATGGTAAAATTAAAATATCATGATGCTTCATCGTCTTATTCTAGCAAGTTTCAAGCTAAATCAACATTCGAGCCATTTCTTAAGCCTACCGAAGCAAAGGCAACTGTTAATGTCATCTCTCCACCTGAAAATCTTGAATAACAACCTCCGAAGTGTATGCTCACCAAATTACCCTTTGCGCCTAAATTTATCTTGCCTCAACTTCTCAAAATTAATATAATCACTCTTCCATCACCTCTCAATCTTGATCCATCTCACCCCCATGGCCGCAATTGTGATAAAATGCTAAATGTGACTATCATCAATGCATTGGGAATTCTACTGATCATTATTTCAAACTCAGGAATATCATTAAAGATCTTATTGACAATAATTCACTTGAGCGCCCTGAGCCATCTGCTTCCAAGCCAATGAATGATAATAAAAAGATAAAACTATTTAATTACCCTTTTCCTAAGCATGACACACAAGCTTTTTATTCTTCTACTAATCATACATATCACGTTGTGCGCCCTCCTTCATGGGAACCCCTTGAATTCATTTTCTCTTTTGTTGATGCATCACCACCATCCATTTAATTTTTAGATCACGATTATCATGCTACATTCACTTCTGATTAATTGCACATCAATGCTTCCATCGGTTTGTACACTGTCAATAAAACCATGATCAATCTAGTTTATCCTATTAGTGTGTGCTCAATTGCACTTCTTATAGCTATGAAATGTCCAATATCTAATATCACATATCCGGTTGCTAATTATTTTTGTTACATTAGGCTACTTGTTACAGTTGTGCCTCTTACCATGCTTGTGTCATTCATTGTGGCATCTTCAATCAAGGGTTGTGACATGTTCTTAGGTCTTTCTTGGCTTTGTGTCACTCAAGTTATTCCTTCCATGAATCATTTGTGTCCTAAGTTCATTCACAATGAACAATATATTATTATTAAAGGCATTCCACCATGTACACCATTTCCTAAACCTAGTCTTAATGATATCCTTCCACTAGCTACAACATCTAGGCCTCCACAACCTCTCAAATCTAAGGCACATTCTGCACCTAGATCTCCTAATCACCCACATCCTACTTCACAACGTTTTCTTCTGTATATGGCCACTATCCCATCTCATTAGCATAAGTCCCCTACTCAATCAACCCCTTCACACAGGTTTTCACCACTTCCTTCACAACATAGGTCTCCTTCACATATACATCACTATTCTCATACTCCACCAATCCTATAGCATTATCACATGCCTTTATCTCCTCAAACATCGGGTGGAGGGCCATTTCCCTTCAATATCATGGGATATCCTTCTATTCTCTGTACGCTTGGGGGCATCACACTTTCTTCCACCTCCTAACATCATTTTTTATCTATCATGTATACTATCATGCTTTGTGCTTCACACTTAGTCTTTCTTAGTACACTTATACATCGTGATACGTACTTTGTATTGTCATTACCCTATTATGCACTCTATTTTTGTGGTTCATACTCGATTAATAAGGGTATAAATATTAAATGAAACTCACCATGTTCACTTTGCATGCTCTATGTTTCATGATCTATCTTTCTAGTACACATTCTCAAACCATTTCCCAATGATGCATGCTTGTTCTATGGTTGATTCTTGATTGTTGAGGGGTCTTTTATAAATGAACCTCATCTCATGCACATCCACTACGGGGAATGTTACTCCTTCCATCATCACACATTACATACTATTCCATCACAATCATATGTTTCATTTACATATATTGGTTGTACTTACTCTTGCTTGATTTTACTACTTGCATGATGCACTTTTCTAACTATTCTAGTTAGATACTCAGTATGTTAGTATCTTTCTATATACACACATATGCATTCACTTGGTATTTTAGAGTAAATGCAAATATCTTACATGTTCTTATACACTACAATGATTCTTGTCACTTTACCTATTACTAGTCCCACTGAGGCTCCTAGGGGCATCCACTACATAGGTTCTATTATTACATCTCATTACAATCACTTTATTTTTTCACTAATTTATGCACGCAATTACCATCCTATTTATCTTTCTAACATGCTAATGGGTGCTTCATGTGTAGCATTTGCTATGTAGGACTATATGCCACCATGGTTGTCTAATACTCTTTGCTTACCATTGTGTGCTATTGTATGCCATTATTTGTGGGTTATGCCCTATGTCTCATTTGATTATTGTTTGTATTATTTTGGACACTTTGTCCCTAATTGTCTTGTGACATTGTGAGTGATGTCCCATGTTTGAAACCTACTTTTCATGGTCTATATTTTTTGGACATTTGTTTGTTACATTGTTTTTAATATTACATGCTTTTCTTGCACTAACACATATTTCTAGCCATTTGTTTGCATGTGCCTTAGTTTCTACCATGCATGTCCCCTACTTATACATTATAAGTTTCATATCAACATCACGTCCTCTATTTTGGTCTTAACACTCCTACAGTTGTGGCATAAATTGAAAAAAAGGGGCATACATTAGGTGAACAAATCACCCCTATAACATATCAGAGCTACAATTCGGGTGAAAACAGTACAAGAACAACACAATAACACAATCATAGAACGGTCTGGAATTAAAATTGGATCAGAATCACAACAGAGACACCAGTGGCTAGACTCAGATAGTATCTCCTAGGCCCCTGTGTCCTCTCGTAGGTGCTAATGTCGTGGGGGCACATATAGTCAACTTACCAAATTAGCATAATTTACATAATCCTTCAGAGCAATTCTATAGTTACAGGCATATTCCTTTAGTACAAAATGCATTTTATCTTCCTCAATTGGTACAACTCAAAAATAATTCAGAATAATTTAGGACATCAGGAAAAATCATGGATGCACTAACTACAGTAGTGCTTATCAGGAAGAGTCATGGATGAAGAGTAACACTAGACCTCTCTCCCCAACACTTGCTCTTTGGTGTGAGATCACCCCAAAAAATCACTCTTGGGGTGAGATCACCCAGAAAAAAATCACTATTAACGTGATATCTCCCAAAAAAATCTCTCTACACAGCATTTCAATACATTTTTCTATCCCTTACACTCTTATACATCAGGTGAACACTTTATTTTACACACTTTTTCATACTTATGCACATTTTTCTATGATTTATCATATATAGGACTTTGACTACATTCTTTCTCTTCATTTATAGGTACATTTTTACAAGAAGCAACAACCACAAGCTACGAAAACATGGTACAATGCATACATTTCACCCCTAGGGTCACTTTCCTTTCCTAGTGTCCACACTTCACTTTGCATCATTCCAAGCATTCACTTGTCCACTCAACATGCATTTCGTTGCACATTGTATATGATCATAAGGTACGCATATCTTATCTACTTTATGTTTTCGAGTATTCACTCAACAACATAAAGTGGGGGAAAATGTAGACACAAAATCATGCACTTGGGTACCTTTCTAGGTCCTAAAAGCATACTAGCATTTGCATGATTCCTAAGTAAGAAAACTAGTAGTTGACAACTATCTTTGGCCTCTTTTTTGTCTCTTGTATTCTATTTGGTCTTACTCACCCTACATCCAAGTCAGAACATTACTAATTTATCTTTTATGGCTTCAAACACTAGTGAACATCTAGGAAAGCAATGCCCAGGTGCTCGTGTCCCATCTGGGCACCCCTAACTCTTCTCTACCTTACTCACCATTTGTAGGTCTCTTTTATCTTTTGGGAATTTTTTTCACTTACGGGTCAGCCTTCGAGTTTTTATTTACAAAATTCAAACAAGTGAATCATATAAATACATAGTTATGTGCTGAAAATCAAGGACCAAGCACTAAGCATTACTATCATCGCCTAAGCTTGCATCTAAAAGGAACCTAAAGAACTTAAAGGAATTCATCTAGCATCCACTCAAATAAGGGACTACATAAACAAATAGGAAGGGGAAGTTCATTCTATTCAATCCATACATTCTACTACATTCCTATATTCTAGCTATATCTCGTTATCATGTGCAACTTGCATAAGGACACCCTAGGGCAAAATTTCTACACACAATAAAAATAACTACATAAAGACTAAGATGTAATGCAACACTCAGTCATAAGTTCACTTTCGGGTTGACTGTTAGGGTCAGTCCAACTCCCCATTCTATATTTTCCTTTTCAGGATTGATGTGGTTTGTGGGCTTATGCAGGTGAACTTTTATTTTGTAGGTTATATGTACCTTATGTGATCATAGTGTGACTATCAGGAAATCAAAAGGGAACAACAACGAAGACCTTGTGACACACCAAAAATCAGATCTTGAGCTCTTACGCAGTCACCAATGCTCAAAGATGGTCTCCAACGCCCAGGTGCCCTTGACCTATCCTAGGTACCCATGTGTGGCCTCATCCCTATCTTTTAGACTTTAAAATGAGTATTAATGACACTCTTTCCTATTTGTTCATCACTTCTCTCTATCCAGAACAGTCCCAGATTGCATGAAAGTCGACTAAGTATTTTTATCACATCTCTTGATTAGGGTTTTATACTTTATATCTTAGTTTTCTTTTGTCATCCTATATTTCAAATTTTATACATCAATGAATCTGTAATATTTATATTTAATTCAAATTAAATTAAGTCACTACTAAATAATTTGCCTTTAAAAGCACTACACTGAAAGGAATGAGTCACCCTATCTCGACATTTTTAACACTTAGGAAGGTATGTACAAAACATATGAATACCTATAAGGATATTATAGACACCGCAAAGAGGTAATATTGACCTAGAGAGGTTCTTAGAAGGGTTTTCAGGAAAAAAAAAATTGACACTAGTGTTAAGTTGTCATGTTTTAAGTTTAATTTTTCCCTTGCAAAAACACATGACAACAACTATAGTGTATCTTTTAGTTTATGGAGTTTAAAATGTCTAAGGTAGATTTATTTTATGAAGATATGTGTCTATTTTTCATGCTTATAGTACACTTAGATTCTTCCATATTTTTTGAAACATCAGATCAAATACAATGCAATTCCATGAAGGGAAATACTATGTATCACCCTATTATATCTTTCAATGGTCTCATAGAAATATATTAAGATTCTAGTATCTTATATTCATTTAATATAATGAAAAAATGCTAACATTATCCTCAACCTATCAATGGGGTTTGCGTGGAGTGGTTAAGATGGAAAGTTGGGTCTAGCTCTACCCAGTATCATACCCCACTGGGCGCGTTCCCCTTCGGGGATAGTTATCAGTGGTTGTTGGTTGACACATCACCAGTGGTGGTGACTGGTACTCTTCTCTGGCGATGGCGGACTAGGCTAGGATGGTGGTTCGATGGCTAGTCTTGGTTGTGTTTGCATCTGGGAGTTGGCTTGCCATTTTTTTGGTTTACATCATTCAGATTGTGTTAAATTATAATATCTGGTCTGTGGACATTCTTAAGGGAGGGGACCCAAGAACCCCCCGGTTCTAAGCTCCAGTCAAAAGTTTTTAACAATCTAAAAAAACATCATTCGCGGCCTTAGTTTGTTGTATCATTATTGAGACAACCTTGTCATGCACCTTAGAAAAATTGACTTTATTTTAATTATTTGTTAGTCTAGACTAAGGAAATAAAAAACCATCAATTACCTATAAATATAGTCATTTGGCATAATTTATGTTTTTTGTACCCTTTCTCAACTTGCTCAACTGGATTTATAGGACATAAAGGTTGTTCCTTCAAAAACATTATTCCACCAAAATATATAAACCCCTAAGGGAAAACTTTTTTGTACTTGGTAATATACAACTTATGAATATTTTCCCATAAGGAAAGTTGTGATGTCATCTTGCTTTCCTGGTGTAGTAATTCTGTATTTTTCATGGTAATGATAGCTATAGTGGAAGGAGTATCCTTACTTGTGATTCCTTTTTTGTAATTTTCTAGTTCCATAACCACCACCTTCATATTTTTCAATTGCTCACTAGTTAGGGTGTCATATTCATCCTTTTATTTATCATACATGTTTTTGTTATATGTTGTTTCTTATATTTGTCTCCCATATCTATTATCCTTTTCTATGCCACTCATATTAGATCCTTCTTCACATCATACTTGGGTTTTCTACATAACCCTCGTGTTATCCACCAATGAAAAACTCTCTCATGAGGTACTTTTAACCCTGAAGGGGGTTTACAAAAACAATATATTCACAAAGCTAAGTATCCCTAACCCTTTTCTATCTTTTATGTTGTTATGATTGATTTAATAAAAATTGAATTAAAACTGATTTTAGAGTAACTACTATAAATAATTATATACAACAATATACAAATACTAATTACTCAAACAATGTAGAACTCTAAACAAATGAGAGGGATATATGACTAAGCTAGTTTCTATGTGATTTGGGGATAGTCATGACTGTGTAATTGTTGGATGTTACTAGAAATAATGTTACACTGGCTAACACAAAGTTCTAAGATTCTAGACTATGATGGATAGGAGTGCCCATAGGAGGACAGGAGCACTTGGGTGCTAGTGTCTGATCTAGGCGTTGGCGTCTACGTAAATATTCAAGATCTTCCTTTTTCTAGTTTTTAGGGCCTTCGCTCCAATATCTCATTTGTCACTCCAACTTTGTTGTTAGGGTTTCAATATCACCTGTAACCTGCAAAAAACTTCCTAGTTATCTGTATAAGCTCACAAACACATTAGATATGAAATAAAAATGTAATATGTGAAGTCAGACTGACCCTGGCGGTCACTCAAAGAGTGAACTTATGATCGAGCGTAGCACTACATTCCATACTCTATGTAGTTATGTCTGCTTATGTGTGAAATAGTGTTTTTAGGTTGCCCTCGCACCAATGATGCCAAGATAGTGGGATATAGCTAGCTTAGAAGAAAATGTGTGATATGGAATTCAGCACTTCCCCTTCCTATGCAGTGTATGCAGCCAAAAAATGTAGTCCCTTGTGATAGTAGTGGTAGTATGTAGATGAGATAGTCTCTTAGAATTTTCAGCCAGAATAATAGTGCGTATGTTGTGTATATATATGAATCTCTTGTTTGAATTTTAACACTAGTGACACAATAGTCCGACTATGAACACAGGATAAGGATAATAAAATTGAAAAGGCTGACCATAAATGTCAAAATGACAAAAAATAAATAAACAAGATAGGAGCACACCGGATGGGCACAAGCACCTGGGCACTAGTTTCTGGAGTGCACACTACTTTCCTTTGATAAATGATGAAAAATGTGAGTGACAGAAAAATAGGGATCCCTTTGACCTGACCAAAAGTGGATACATAAATGACAAATGTTGAAGAGATTCATGAATATAACAACATACTGACGGTATAGAAAAATAGTAATATGTGTATAATTTTATGTCTATAATGATTGATTATTTTAATAGTCCATGTATTAGACTAGGATATTATAGGATAAGTGCATACAGATGGGGGCCAAAAGGAAGTCCTAAGTGGACATTCTTTTCTAAAAAACAATAAATTTCAAGTTGTAGGAGTTATTTGAGATAGCTACACTCAATATTTGAAGATGTTATAAGAACATGAATTGTAGATTTTAAAGTCTAATTTATAAATTAGTAATTTTTTTAATGGTAAGTGTAAATGGGTTAAAGAGATAAAAGACCAATTGGTTATCCTATTTTTGCAAAAAAAAAAAACATAGCAGATAGTCGGTCATGCCCCCCCTCATATTTTGAGCACAAGTAATTTTTAAAACCCTTTGATGGAAAGACAGATATGATCATCTAGTTTGGGATAGATATTTTTTTAAAATAGTGAATTTTTTAAATGATTTCCAAGTAAAAAATAATTTGAAATCTGAGAAATAATGGATAGTCAGTTGTGCCCACCTCCCTAACTATAAAAACATATTGAAAATTAGAAGAAAAAAATGAATATTTATAGAATTAGTCCTAGTTTGAGACTATATATTTTTTTATTCAATTTGGAGGAGTGAAACAAAAGATACAAAATGAAAGATAGACATTTATAACCACTAAAAATGGAGGTATAAAAGACATAGTTTGAAATAAATATAAATGGAAACCTTACAACACTAAAAAAACTAAAAATTATATGTTTAGAAAGAGGATAGTTTGGTTTACGTTGTAAGCATATTTTGAAGAAATATCTCTATCGTTTTTTAGGATTTATCATGACGGAAGATGAATTTATACATTTTCAGCCAAACACATGTAGGTTATTGTGTTTTAAGAGTTGCAGGGCTTAGGTTTGAGAAACCAAAAAAATTCCAAGCCTAGTGGCACTTTCTTTATGTCATAATTCAAGGAATATGTATGCATTATAGCATGTATGTGTTATATGTGTATGTGTTCCTAAGTGTAATAAATGCGTACATGTGAACCTCTTATTGTGTTTTTGTAAAGTTGTATATTTACTAAAATAATTGTCTAAGTTTTTCATTTAAGTATTATTTTTTCATTTATTATTCTTTATAATTTATTATTTCTTATACTTTAAATTTATTTTAGTAAATATGAAAAATTAGGGTAGCTTTGCACCTTATGGAACTAGTCTCATAACTTCATGAGTCCCGGTTTAGAATATATTTTTCATAATCTAATCTGGTCCGTACATAGGTTAGTTTTAGGATTTCAACATTCAACGTAAATCTTTTATGGTATAAATTATATAGTCGATATTTGTTTTGGGAAAGCATATAATCATTTTGATAGGTTTTGGTGCCTTTAGAATTAGTTACTAATTTTTTTTATGAATTTTAAATGTGTCAAAATTAGATTTTACAAACCTCGCAACTCTCAAAGGTAACGAAAACTGCTTGAATAGATGGACTCGTGAAATGCCTTATAATACATAACAGATGAAAACACACGTAGGTTTTTATTAATTTAAAAAATCCTTGAAAAAATCTACAAATATTGATCCCATTATTGGGCCTGTTACAAAAATCAACTAAAATCCTAAATCTATTACAATGGTGTTTCTCCAAGACCCTTGACAAGTTTCACTTGTTCAACGTCACTCAGTTCGTCTCTATACTCTTCACCACTCTATCCCCTCAAATGGTGGACTTGTCTCACTTTATTTTTTATTAAGTGATAGACATTTCTATGTTAGAAGTGAGTGGGTTATTTCTCTTCATGAATCTTTATCATGTTCTTCTTACATGTACCTTAGAAAATCATGTCATGTATCCACTATTATTATACATTGGTTAGGAACTGACCCAAGGATTTATGCCCAAACCACATGATTTTACCATGAAATTGTGTAAACATTACACAAAACACCACAATGTAAAACACTTTGCCTTTCCCTTGTAACTTCATGTGCACGGTGTTCTCTTTTCCTTTTACAATCAATGTGTATTATACAATTGAATTGTTGCACAAAGCATCATTGAAATCCTTGCGTAATCATCATCGTCACTGAACTTTTATGTTACACTTTCCTTTCTCAATTATCCTTCTCACCATCCTTGTATGTTCCCTCACTTAACTAAAATTTTAAAAGTTATATAAGAAATACAATTCCCATGTGATGCTCCTCCACCACAAATTCCATATTTGATTTCAAATGAATTGACTGATTGATTCATGTGTAGAGTTTTTGTTAGCCTTATGAAGTAAAAATCACATCATAAAGTTCCAATTAGCTTCACATAGATCAAATTAATTCAAATTCTTCTCTTATTAAACCCAAACAACTAATTATGTAATACATGATATAATCAGGGGGACCAATTGAGTCGAAATTCACATCACATTTTCACAACTATGATTAGGGTCTCAAATTGGCCTAAATTGACCCTTTAGCTAAACAAATTAACTAATGATGGCATGAAGGGTGGTGAAAACCTGAAAAAGTTTTCAAAGTTAACACATCGAAATGAAACTGAATCGTTTCTTCACATTCACTCAATAGCCTTTATGGTATCTATATATAACTTCTCTCTATGGATCTTAAAACTCTCTTATGGAGATTTTAAAGACTCTTGGTGTTCTTCCTAGGGACTGGTTATTCTCTTTACTTGGATCTAATGACCTACAATGACATAACCACTTCAATTGGATTCTACAATCTCACATTTTTGTGTGTTCCTTTGTCTTCACACTCCTCAACTCCTCGGTTTGGAATTTTCTTTGCTTTCAAAATCCTTTTATGCTCTCCCACCTTTCCACCAGGGTATCCTCTTTTTCACACTTAGATATGCATCTGGGTAATATCTTGTACACTCTATTCCTTATGTTGGGACTCCTTTTGCATGCCCTTCATTCTTTATCTACACAATCTTCTCACACTTCTCTTTTATTTTTCTCTACTGCATCATACTAAGGCTTTGTGTAATATCCTATGTGTTGATGGTCTATAGGGACCATCTCCTACTTCATGGAAGCCTCCTTCTTTAGTGCAACATTCTCATGCACTGCACATTCTTGTGCACTACCATGTACCTCTAGGTGACTTCTCTCTTCACTCAAATAACTTATTATTTCAGCTAATGATTTAATTAGGATCCATAAAACCCCAAAATAAATCATATATTCATAACTAATTTAATGTGCATGATGTTATTGAGAACAAATAATCCCTAAATATCATCGTATCATCATAATTAAGTTCATGTGACTAAAATAAGATAAATTACCTCTCTTTTGAGCCAATCACCAAATGTGAAATGTTTGATGTTGTAGATACAAAATCTATGCAATTGGGAACATTTCTAGGTCCTAAAGCATACTAATGTATACATGATTCCTAAGCAAGAAAACTAGTGGTTGACAACTCCTTTTGGCATTTTGATTGCTTTATATATTGCATTTTACTGGTCTTACACATCTTACTGCTCTGCCAACACTTGATTGGTTTATTTTTTATGGCCTTGAACACTAGCACCTAGTTAGGACAGAAGTGCCCAAGAACTACTATCCCTTCTGAGTTACCATGTCCCTCTCTTCCTTAATTTTACTCTTTTAGGTCCTTTTCACTTCTTAGTCACCTTTTAACACTTTGGGTTGGCCTTTCAGTTGTCAATTACTAAATTCAAATAATAGGATCATATATATACTTAGTTAATTCTTCTATATCAAGATCCAAACACTATAAACATTATTTATCACCACCTAAGCTTACACAAAGGCATAATAGAACTATAAGGTATACATCTAGCACATTCATATAAGGGATAAGGGTTGTATTGATCTACATACACAAAATAGGAGGGGAGTTTATTCTATTCCATCACACACATTTTGCATATTCGGTACAATCTATATCTAGACCACTATCATCATGTAACTTATACAACAGAAACCTAGGGCATGGAACACACACACACACACACACACACACACACAAAGAAATACAAGGAGTTTAAGATGCAATGTAGTTCTTGGTTATAATTTTACTCTTCAGGTGACCATCAGGGTTAGTATGAATCCACATTATACATATTGTTTATTAGATTTGATGTGGTTTGTGTAGATGTGCAAGTAGTCATCTATTTTGCATGTTATATGTGTGATCAGAAACTTAACAGAAAAGTCGAGGTGACAAATTGAATATTGGAGAAAAGACCTTCTAACCCAGAAAAAGTTAGAATTAGAGAATATAAGATGACACAAAAGCCCAAATTATTTACTAACACCTAGGTCACTCCTATCTTCATGTGGCCAATTTTGTCTCACAAATTCCTAGGGTTCTGAACCCTCGTCATTCCTTTATGAAAATTTTCCCATCCAGTTCTAGCATATACATAATCCAAATCACTCTTAGGTTGTACAAAAATCAGCTAAGTCACCATCCCTCTCTCAATTGTTTATGGTTTTACATTGTTGAATGCTTATTACTTCGACATTACTGTAGTTTATCACATGATTATCATTTTTTATAGTACTTACTCTGAAATAAGGTTTAATATTATTTAGATTAAATCATTTGGTGAACTGGTACCCTCATCCGAACACTAAATTTTGAACTTATATTTACCTCCATATTTCTTTTCACCCTATATCCCATTAAATCCTTCCATTTTTACCAACTCGATATCTCTTTCCCCATTTTCTTGCAGGTCAATCCCATTTGTGAACACAAAATAAAATCCTTTTTGTATAACACTTACATTCATCCCTACACTTTTCTAGAGTATGTGTATCATATATTCACTACATAATTATATTTTAACGAAGAACATATTACCTTTACATCCACTGAAATTTATCCTCAATTTATTTTAGATAGTGATCCAACCCTTTATATTCAAGTTTTTATTAATAAATTAGGGGTTAAATGAGCTTTAATTGATGATGGATCTAGGCTTAATATTTGCAATCTAACATTTCTTCAACAAATTGGCCTTTCTAAAGCCTCCCTAACTCCCTCGTCTATTTTTATCTATAGCTTTGATCATATTCATAAATGAATCTTAGCTACTATCACACTCCCCATTACTATTGGGCCATGCACTTTACCCGTCCCATGCCATGTAATGCCTAATAATATTAATTGTAATCATCTTCTCGGATAACCTTAGATGCATGTCATGCATGTAGTCCCTTAAACCCTTCATATACATCTTAAATTTCTATACCAAGGTGTGGTCTATGAGGCCTTAGCAAATCTCTCCCCATTTTCCTTTTGTAACACTATTTCACATTCACATGAAGTTCCCACTTCTACCACATCTCATCCTAATTTCACACAATATGGTAATGGCTATCAATATTTGTTTTGTTATAGTTTTACTGGCACTGTATTGGGAAAAAATGGACAAGGATTCAAAAAACCTCTTTCCATTCCCACACAATCTACCAAAATTGATATCAGATATTTCCCTTCATCTGTTCCTTTCAATTCCACCACATCTTCATCTGAGGTGTGCACTAATTCATATACCTCTAATATTCCCCTACTATAACCCAAGTTTATTGATGATCCCGATGCTCCCACTTGGATTGAATTGGATACATTCCTTACTTATGATACTCTATTAGAATACATGGTGACTCACGACCACTTCCCCTCTTACCATCACAAAAGGCATTTTCCATTTATTCTCATTGTGACTACTTACTTTGGTGAATTTGATCCTCATAACACCAATACTGATACTCCTAACACCATTCCTACTAATCCATACATAGAATACTAATCCAACCTCTTAAATGAGGAAACTATTTAGTACAAACTTGACACCAATGAAAACCCTTGTATGGTTTTATTGACCACCTCTATTATGCCTTCTAAACAAGTTGGTATTAAGCAAGTTCTTCAAAAAAATTTAGATATATTTACATGGGTTTATAGTTATATGCCTAATATAGATATTTATATTGCCATGAAAAATATATTCCTTAACCTTAGTGCTAAATTGGTACAAAAAAAAATTCAAAAAATCCATCCTAAAGTCACATTATTAGCCAAAGAAGAAATACGACTTTTGGATGTTGGCTTCATCTGCACCATTGAGTACCTTGAATGGGTATCTAATATAGTTACTGTTATGAAACCAGAAGAGGAAAATTATGATGCTACACTAATTTCCAAGACCTTAATAAGGCTTACCCCAAATATAGCTTCCTATGACCACACATCAATGACATCGTTGACTCTACTACAAGATATGACATTCTTTCATTCATTGATGGATTTTCTGGTTATAATCAAATTAAAATCAACCCCACTGAACATGAAAATACATCATTCACCACACCATGGGGTAACTTTCACTACAATTTCATGCCCTTTTGACTTAAGAACATCAAGGCCACTTATCAAAATGATATGATACACCTCTTTCATGACTATATACACAAAATCCTTAAGGATTACGTTGAAAGAATACTTGTCAAGCCCCAACATCATGCAACCCATGCTTGATATCTCTGCACACTTTTTGAATGGATGTGACAATATAATGCATACCTAAATCCAAAAAGTATGTTTTTGGAGTTATTCTTGGAAAACTACTCGGTTATATCATTTCCCAGCGCGGAATTTAAATTGATCCGAAAAATATCCATTCTATAGTTGACATGCCTCCTCCAAAAAATTTACATCAATTGCATTCATTACAAGGAAAAATCTAGCCATCCACTACATCATTACACAGTTAATTGCTAAAACTCATCCATTCACATGTCTCGTGAAAAAAGATACTAAGTTTATTTGGGATGATCACTGCCACCATACTTTTGAGGTTATTAAAACATACTTTCTAAATCTCACCATTCTTGTGCCTCCCATGGTCAATCGACCCTTCCTCTTATATATCTCTACTACATTCCATGCCTTAGGGGACCTTCTCACATAACATAATGGTTGTAACTATGAACGGGTTGTCTATTACATTAGTCCCACCTTACTTTCCTATGAGTGAAATTATAGCTATATTGAAAAATTATGCCTTGGCCTTGTATTTGTTGTAGATAAGTTGTGAAATTATCTTCTCAATAGCGAGATTCATATTATTACCAAACTGGATCCCTTATGATAACTCTTATACTGCACACACCCTTTTGGATGCCTTTCTTGATGGGTTATGTTACTCACATAATTTGATTTCAACTTCATTTTGCAAAAATCCATCAAGGGCTAAGTCATCGCCGATCAACTAGCTGATGCCCCTATTTTTGATTTTTCCCTTGTTTGTGATACTTTCCATGATGATTTCACTGCTTATGTAATCAATAATAACAATTAGAAAATGTATTCTGATGAATCTTGTTGTACCTCAAGCATTAAGGTTGAGATTATTTTCATACACCCCACATGGTGATCATCTCCCCTTTGCTTACTGTTGAACCCTATTACATTGGTTGGTGTTTTCATTGATGTCACATGACATTGATGGAAAAGGAGGAGTGAAATTTCATGTAGGTTGGTGCCTTATCAATGGTTTTTAGTGGCCTTAATATGGTTTACTACACATTCAGGATGGTTTTAGGGTGTTATAAGCTTGGCCAATGAGGTTGGTGCCCACTGGAAGTATGGATATGGTTGGTGTGCTTAGATCAGGTGTCCCATAGGTTAGAAATGATGTTTATATGATGTCCAAGAGCTTCCAAGGTGAGTATCAGTGTGAATTATTGCAAGGCACCGTTAAAACTAGCTCATTTAAGCCTAGTTCTAGATCCTAATGAGGTGTAATACCTCAAAGTAGGATATGAAAAGCCTAGGTAAGCATGGTAGAAGCCTAGGAACACTTCCTAGAGAATGTATGAGCATCTATAGGGCTTAATTTATCCTTTGGAGGAAAATTTGGAATTCTCTCTAAAACTTCCTTTGAGAACTAGAAGTGGAAGCTTAGACAAATGAGATTTTTTGGGACCATACATGCTCATTTATGAGAAACCAATCTATGTATCATTTAGATGGAGGTGTTTTAATGTTATGCATCAAGTTTCATCAAATTTTGAAGAGAATTATGTAAGTTATTCAAGTTTTACCAAAAGCATGTTTTTTAAGAATACAAACTAAGCACCTTGTTTTCTTAGCACCCAAAAAAAATTACCAAACCTCCTTCAGATAAATCATAGAAGTAATTTTTGAATATAACTCCAAGAATGAACTTTGGCAAAAGGTTTGAGGTCAAAATGAGAAAAAACAAGAAATTTCTCTTTTTTTTTCTTACATTGTTCTTCTCTCTCCAAACCTCCTTGAATGAAAAGGCATGAAATGAGTTTGTGTGTCACCAAATCACTTATTTAATTTACTTCAACTACTAATGGTTGAAGAAGTTTCTCTTCAGGAAAAAATTATGCCATTGGTGCTCTTCAAGCATGTCTTTTTCGGATAATTCTAACTCAGCTCTTACAAATTGTGTACATTCAGTCATGTTGGTTGTGTACAAAAATAATGCTTGGATGGAAAATGATCATAATAATTTCCTACAAGTCAAGTTTGAATTTATGGATCTCTTGGTATGTTTTTGTGTTGAGCTTTGAAGTCCACAACAAATTGCCTCTAAACTACCCAGTATTGTCTTATCAAGAAGATTGTCTTGTATGTTGTGATTTTAAACTTTCTTCTTGAAATCTCTGCATTCAATTCATTGGAGGTGATTATTAGGTTTCTCTTGATGTGCCTCTTCCTTGGATAGTCATAAGAATGAATTCTTATCAGAAAGAAACCTCTAGGTATAAATTGTCTTGTAACATCTTGAGAACCAGTGCACACAATCTAGGAAACACATGTTTTCTCATGATCTTTTTCATTATTTTGGTGAGTAAATTTGGAGTAGTAAGTTATCTAATGTATGGAGTTGTTGGTGAGAAAACATTTCAGGTGGACAAATTGGTGGGTATCCTCCAATTATTTGAGACTATAGGTCCCTCTGCTTGAATGGTGCAACTCCATTTATTATGTGTGCATGAAATGAAAATTTGTGGTGGCCTGAAAGCTAGGGATCCAACAGTAACACTCCACTAAACATGCAGAAAAATCTTGCAATTGCTTACAAGGGAGGAATTTTTTGAGAGTTTAGGAAAGGGAGTGGGAAAAAATAGAAAGGGGGATTAATACCTCAGGTAGAAAATTAGATTCCTGTAGACACTAATTAGAGTACTTCAACACACATAAATAGAAAGAAAACAATTTTTTTACCGGCATCAAGACAAGGTAGAATTAGGAACACAAAGTTTCAATAAATCTCTCATAAAAAAGGAAAGAAACTCATTTCTTTTATATTGATTTTTTAGAAAAATCATACATAGTGAGAAATAGAAGAACATAGAGAGGAGAAAAAGTAAAAATATCTATCTCTTTTGTTTCTTAACAAGCAATAATCTCTTATGAGCATACAAAATTGATAACCATTAAGAATGGGGAATTCATTAGAATTTATATAATTTGAAATGACTCTTTTCCTGCCCTCTACACGACCTTTCACTTTTCCTCCACAACAAGTGACTTTTCGAATCCCTAGGGATGAAATTAAGTCACATTTAAATGAATAATACAAACAACGTGGTTACTCACAAAAAATAATTAGAAAGGGGGGAGAGAAGAGGATAAAGAGTGATAGAGGAGAATAAAGAAGAAGTTCTTCCAAAGCATGACTGAAGATGTCTCCACCTTCGATGAAGATCCACACTGAAGAAGTTGAAGATAGAAACTAGCCTCTGATGAACCTTTGTGAAATTTTTATACTGATTAGAATGCTCTAATGAAATTCACTTTGGAATCTATGCCCTTACAAATGATGATGATCACAAACTACCCCTTGCAAATGATACACATACACCTCAGACCACCGAATGAGTGTTTAAAAACATTGTTTCAATACCTCTCAACAAGAATGATGATCATTCTCTTATTCCTTAGGCTTTCACAATTATCGTCCACAATAATCAAGTTTCCTTACACCTACGTCCCTGTTTTGCACACTGTGCTGCAAGACTGCAAACTTTTCTGTTACTGCTTTGAGAAGTGTGAACTATTTCCTAGCTCACTTAGTTCATCTAGTTTGGCCTATTTTGAACAACTCACTGAACTTTTCTCATCTTGCTTCCCAGGGAGAGAGAATGACTTCAACCTGGATGAAGGCTTATAATGATGGTCTTGGGAGAACTTGACCCTTTTTGCATACTTTACTAGATTTTCCAATGCCTCAGGATTTTTCATGTTGCACCTTGAAATGTTCTATTCCACCTTTTTTCACCGTTGTAACAAATTTTATGTCTTCAATCCTTTGCAAATGATGAATTACCTTCTTGGAGCAATGCCATCATGTCGAAACCCTGTGAAGATGTCAGAAAGTATAGAGATGGATGAAAACTGAACCCACTGCCACCTTCTGCACTTAGAATGAGAATTTACTAATTTTAATAAGTTGATATTTTCACCTCTTCAACCTTGGAACACCTTTGATCACGTTTCGCATTCCTCTAAATGCTCACTGAAAACTCTTCCTTTACAAAAACTGCCATTTGTGAAATTTTTCTATTTATAGGAAGCCCTTGTGTAGAGACTTGCTATTTTTAGAAAGTGGCCCTCCCAACCTCAGATTTTGATGAAATAAAATTTTTTGATATAGGTTTTTCTTCTTCATTTCACATATGAATTTTCAACTCAACCTGATCTCTGTAACAGGAGAAAATTAAATTTAAAATTTTGGGAGTGTGAAATTGTAGTTTTCTTACTGCTAAAAATCCAGTACATGCATGAAAATTCTTTCACTTGGGTATTTAAGGCACCTAGAAATTTGGATGAATGTAAAAAAACCTTGCATCGATCCATGCACTAGTTTTCAAGATATGAGCATTTTCACTTTGCGGATTATGGAGTCAATCTGGTGAAAAATACTCCCAGAGCCTTTAAAATTTGTGATTTTTTGTAAAATTTCTCATGCCATGATCATGGAAAAATGTTTGAAATGAATGAAAATGGAAAAGGAGGGTAGAGGAATTCTGGAAAAAAATTGCCAAAGTTCCGGGTGAAAATGGGAAATGTGGGGGAATGAGGAAAATGGCTAAGTGTCAGTATTTATAGGTGTGAGAGGGAGAGAGGAAGGGGGAGAAATTTTTACATCCCCTTTTCCCCTTTATAAAAGGAAAAGGGAACACCAAAAGTGTGCCTTAGCCCTAAAGTGACACATGGCACACATGCATTGGCGAAGGTAGGGACCAAAAAATGAACAAAAAGTGCTTAGCAAAGATCTTTGAGGTCATATCAAATGTCCATAGGCTAAAAGCAAGGAGTAGCACAATTTATTGTCCCTCATGTCCCCTTGGAAATGGATAGAGGGAAACCAATAGTGTGCATTAGCACCATGTTGACATATGACACTAAGAAAAAATTCTAACTGCGAGAGCGTCCTTGGGAGAGAGCTTGAAAAAAAAGTTTTTGAATCTTTGTTGTCCTCTCAATTTTTCCAACCCTTTAGAATCTAATTTTGTGAAAATTGGAGCCCTACCGTAGAAGAAATTCATGTTTTAAACTCCGTAGATGCTCGTTTACATTTCCCATGACGTTTTTAATCAAAATTTCTTTAGTCTGCTGTCATTAAAACATTTTATCCATTTTCAATTAATGGGAAATGATTTTAGTTCTCCTTTTATGTGTTTGGAATGTGTGGGACCTTTCATCTTTCATTTTTAACCTTTTGTAAAGAAAGAAATTCTTCATCGGGAGCAAAAATGGGTTTTTTCCCATTTTCTACAACTTCCTACGTTATTTTCTCCATCAAATTCTTGCTTGGAAATATGAAGTTATGCGTTTGTTTCCCATTAGATGTGGCTGGATGGGTTTCTTTTTGAATTGATCACTTTTGGTGATTTTGCGAAAAATGCCAGATTTGCCCCACATCCCCGCCGGTCCCTGATTGGCTGGAGTAGTTTTCACAAAAGTTCGGGGTGATGGATCCATTTTATTCTCTAAGGCATGGACTTTCGGGTGAAAGGTTGGAATTTTTCCCTTTTCAAAATACATAAAAATCAAAGCACGTCCCCGTAACCAATCAAACAATGTCATGTGTTGAAGAATCAGAAAGGGACATATGGCCGCTTTTCAGTTCACAGGAACTTTGGTGGATTGACAGAGGACTTTGGGAATTTTAGCCTTGTTTCCACAAAAGGTGAAAAGTTCTAAAATGTCCCGCAGCCCCACTCATGTGAAGGGAAAATTTCCAAGTTAGGGCCCGTAACAAATTTGAAAGGGACTTCTGGCCTACGTTGAAAAGTCAATGGTGGAGGCTCGGACCTTCGGGGGAAAAGTTGGAATTTTTTCCTTTTTCAAAATATATAAAGTATAAAACTAAAGCATGTTCCCACACCCAGTTAGGCGATGCCACATGTTGAAGGATGAAATTGGAACAACAGGCATGTGGGGAAAATTGAGAATTTGAGCCTTTTTCACCAAAAGGTTAAAATGTTGCAAATTGGGCCACGCCCCCTTTTTCCAATTGTGGTGTGCCACGTGTTCACATTGAAAAGTCAAAGCAGTATGGTGGAGGTTTTTGAGAATTAAATATTTTTGTTAAAAAGAGTTTAAATGGAAAATTTAGACCACATGTCCTCAGCCACTCAGATGACGCCACGTGTTTGGATTTTGGCAGAGCCGCAGGAGGGCGGAGAAAAATGAGAAATCACACTTTTTCTCCCAAATGTTAGGAAATGTAGTTTTCTCCTCCCATGGCCATTGTTGCTTGGATCTTGATATGTGTAGGGTCCACATTTGCAGAAAAAAGGGGGCAAAGATAGCCAAATGCACTCATCTAGTTTTTGATGCCATTAATGAACCAGAGCTCTACAAAACATAAAAATGGATCATTTTTCATTCTTTTTCTTTATATCCTTGTTGTTTCTCCATGAGATGATTTTTTGGTTTATTATGGAGCCAAATTGATAAGTTTGAAGGGATGTAAAGTTTGATCATCAGAAAATGGAGTTTATCGGGTATACACGATAAAAAAGGGGAGAAAACTTACCAGTAAGCACTTGAGTGCTATGGAAGTGGTTAAAAGGTGAAAATGGTAGGACCACATGAAGAAGGAAATCATGAGATGCCCCCTATTAAAATAATCATGCTCGAACTAACGAAATATTTTCCTTTTGAACCTCTAGTTTTCATGAGTGTGTTTGTTTCTTGTCACTTTCCAAAAGCGGATCTGCAACAAACATTATTCCTTTCAGATATTCTTTTCTTGGGGACAAAGTATGGATGTATATGAAATGTTATAAGAACATGGTTTTTGCCATGGTAAAGAGATTCTGGTTTTCTGTGAAGGTTGTAAATTCTGAATTAATTCAATACAGAAGTTATTTCTTTTCTTATTTTCCTTTGTTATATCTTTCTCTCTCCTTGCTCAATTCACGGGATCATTTGTTTTGCATTCAACAAAAACTTTGTGTGTGTAGATTTGTGCTGGTGATGAAGTAATTAATTCTTTTCTATATTTTCTTGGTTCAATGTAAGTATGGAGATACTCTATTATCTATATTTCCCAAAAGTATTGTCATTTTCTTCCTTCTCTCATCTCCATATTATTATGTTGCTTCTGATTGATAATATTGTAAGTATGAAAACATTCCACTATATCAGGGTCCAAACATTGAGATTTGTATATCTGTACATTTTATTTTCTTGCTTTCAATAAGGGAAACTATCCCATTAAAGAGGAGGGACTTGTTGTCCCCTGACTGTGGTTTCTAGCCATGTTCCATTCTAAAACCCAATAGTTTTTGGTGAATCCACTGGGGAATTCATTACAAATGGATTCCAGTTTTTAATAAAAACTTTGTGATCATCTTTGATCTGGCAACTCCAAGATAAACTCGGGGTAGAATAACCCTTGGGGAAGAAGACCCTCATTTCCAACTTCTGGATCATCAAGGTTTATCTCTCCTTTCATCAACAAGAAAAAGAAGAGGAACAAGGTCTGCAAGCACTCCTTCTGCTAGAGACAAAACTTCTGGGAGTGACATCCCTCAAGATCAAATCAGTCCTAATTTGCATGCTTTGATTCTCGTTGGCGTTTCAATTCCTCTCCAAAAAATCTTTCCAAGGATTGCAGCTCCTCTACCTTGGGGCCAAAGGGTTAGGCCTCTTGCTCTTCCCCAGCCATTGCATGAATTACCTACAGGAAATAGAAAGAATTTCCTTGAATTCAGAGGTGATGGGAAGGTTCATCCAGATGAACATATTGCAGCCTTCATTTTTGCTTGTGGTATTCTTGGATTTGAACATGAAGATATCTCTGTTAGACTTTTTGTGGAGACATTGCAAGATAATGTTGTTGATTGGTTCTATCATCTTCCTCTTGGATCCATCACCAATTGGAACACCGTGATGACCCAATTTGAGCAGCATTTCAAACTTGCTGAGGATGTACATGCCCTCTTGGCCTAGATTTCTCAAATCAAGAAAGAATCACATGAGCCCATGAGGGAATTTGTGGCCAAATTCAACAAGCTGGTTAACAGGATCCCAAAAAACACATGCCCTATGGATTAGATTCAGAAATGTTTCTTCCGTAATGCCCATCTGCCTGAAGTGATCTATGCACTTAGGAGAGCCAACCTTGCCACTTTGGATGTTGATCAGAGATTTGTTGGCAATGTTGAAGATGAGCTGATCATGTCTGGCAAGCTAAGGAGAGATTCATCCATATCTAAAGCATATCATTCTTCCACATCTTCTCCTAGAGCTGATGCAAATCAGTTGGTATAGAAACTTGCTAATGATCTTATCACCCTCAAGAAGTAGTTCACCTAGCATGCTCCTTATTAGGATGTTCCTAGGAAGAACTTTCAGCCCAGGAATCGGTTGCCCTCTACTCATACCAGACTAGCAATTAAAGGCCCACCTGTTAAAGTTCCAGTCAATGCAACATGTGAAGTGTTGGAGCCTGATGATGAGGAGGAAGATGAAATCTGCAAAGAACATGAAGAGGAAGCTGATGAAGAATTAGAATAATTGAGTGGATCTCATGTCCATTTTCTCACCACTGAAGGTATAGACAAAGAGGATGATTATGAAGAAAGAGTTGCAGAGATGAATAGTGAATCATATGTTTTCATGACTCGTGAGCAAGCCAACAAGAAGGAGAAAGTGGTGCAGCCTACTAAAAGATCTAAGGATTCTCCTACGGTCATTCCATTGATTGCAAGGAGAGGATCTCCTATTCCAACTTCTTCCACATCCAAGGTAGTTTATTTTGTTCCTTCCTCCTTTGTTCCTGCTCCTAAAACTTCTTACCCTTCAAATGATAGAGTTGATAAGTCAAATTTTTCACCTACTCCTATCAGTGATGCTCCATCTACCTCTGGCTCTTTTGAAATTATTGACCATCTCAAGAAAACTAAGGTCTGGATCTCAAAAGCTAAATTCTACAAAACCCATCCCAAGGCCTTTGCTAAGATGATAGACTTTGTAAACTCCAAATCCAAGCCTTCATCCCATAGTTCTAAAGGTCTCTTGCCCACTCCTTCTCCTTCATCTCAACCAAGCCTCATGGCAGCAATCACTTCATTTGATGGGAAGATCGAACCATTTTATGTCACTCTCCTCATAGCTGACCACAAACTCAACAATTGTGTTATTGATTTTGGTGCTTTAGATAATGTGATGCCTGCTAAGGTAGCTCATGCCCTAGGCTTCACCCTAACCCACACTTTGGGTTCATGTTACTCAATGGAAAGTAGAGAAGTGTCATTGGCTGGGAGGATCAAGGATGCACAAGTAGCCTTTGCTTCTTTTCGAGAGAAGAAATTTTTTGCCACCATTTTGGTAGCTGATATTCCCCCTTCCTATGGTATGCCGTTGAGTAGGAGTTTTTACAAAGATTTTTTATGATAAATCATGATGGATTGGTCACATGCTTTTATTCCAGTGAATGGGAAAATGAAGAAGCTACTTCCTAAGACACAAACTGAATATAGTGTGCAAAAAAAAGATGACCCAAAGGCACAAATATATTATGAGGACATTGGTCATGGTAACTACATGATCATTTCACAAGATGAGGCTAACCATCCTAAGGAAGTGTTTCTTAATCCTAATGGAGTTTGGCTCTTGGAATTTGATGGAAGCTACTCCTCAACTGGTTCTGGAGCTGGTGTGGTGCTTATTTCTCCTGAAGGGAAATTTTACCCTTTCTCTTTCAAGCTCCAATTCGAAAACACAAATAATACAGCTGAGTATGAAGCTCTCATCCTCAGTTTAAGCATGGCAAAAGAGATGGGGATCAAGAATCTCCTTTCTCGTGGAGATGTAGAGCTGATTGTAAAACAATTCAAAGATATTTTTCAAGTGAAGAATAGAAGGTTGAAACATTACAGGAATCTAGTTTGGGATTCCATTGAGTTCCTTGATGCCTTTTCAATTGAAGCCATGCCAAGGGAAAGAAACAATAGGGCTGATTCCTTAGCTATCTCAGGGTCTCTACTGATCCCTCACCCATATTTCTCCCAAGATAAATTCACCATTGAGATGATTCATAGGCCTAGTGTGCCTAACAATGCAAATAATTAGCAGGTCTTTAATGATGATCAGCACTTGCTTTCCTTCTTTGAACTCAGAGATAATTTTGACCAGATGTACTTTGAAGGAAGTGGGAATCTGCCTAGAGAGTGTGTGCCTCCAAATGAAGAAGATAACCAAGAAGAATGGATCATGATGGCTGAATAAAACTAAAAGGTAATAAGATACCTAAAAGGATGGTAAGTTTGGAAGAGTTATTTGATAAACATGATAGGTACATCAAGTCCAAAAATTCCAAAGGATCTTAGCAGTCTGCTGACTATGAAAAGATAAACATTGGGAGTCTTAATGAACCCATGCTGGTAAACATTAGAAAGTGTTACACACAAGAGGAGAGAAAAAAGGTAGCAGATTTGTTGAAAAGGTATGTTGATGTTCTTGCATATTCTTATGATGACCTCAAGGTTTTTCAGCCAAAAGAAATGCAACATTGCATTCCTCTAAAACTTGGGATCAAGTCCTTCTGAAAAAAGCAGAGGCATTATAACCCTAAAATTGCTGATACAATCTTTCAAAAGATACAAAAGTTATTGAAGGCTAAAATCATTTTCCCCATTCACCATTCAACGTGGATTGCTAATATTGTGCTTTTCAGGAAGAAGAATGGTGAGATCCAGATTTGTGTTGATTTTAGGAGTTTGAATTAAGCCTCTTTGAAGGATAATTATCCTCTCCTTGTAATGGATCAAGTGTTCAGTTGTTACAGGTTTAGAAATGTTGTCCATGCTTGATGGATTCTCAAGATAATCAAGTAGAAGTACATTCTGCAGATCAACATAAGACTACCTTTACCACTCCTTGGGGCACCTTTGCTTAGAGGAGAATGCCTTTTGGCCTCATCAATGTTGGTGCCACCTTTTAGAGGGAATTGGACCTGGCCTTTGGCAGCCTCAAGGGGAAAATGCATAGTTGTATACCTTGATGATCTGACTGTGTTTTCAAAAACCAGAGCTGATCATTTCCAACACCTTGAAACTGACCTCCAAAAGTGTAGAGAGCATGGCATCTCCTTGAATCCCATGAAATATTTCTTTTTTGTCACTGAGGGAAAATTATTGGGACACATTGTCTTTAAAGAGGGAATCAAAATTGATCCAAAAAGAGCCTAGATGATTCAGCAGATCCCTCTCCCCACAAGCAAGAAGGGTGTGCACTCTTTCTTTGGCAAGATCAACTTCTTGAGAAGATTCATACCTGATTTTTCTGAACTTACTTGAATATAACCCACATGATAAAAGGGAAGTATACTTTTGGTTGGTCCTCTGAAGGAAAGGTTAAATTTGAAGACATCAAGAAAGCTATAGCAAAGACTCCAATCTTGGCATGCCCTAATTATAGCAAAGACTTCATTATTTATTGCTATGCTTCTGAAAGTACTCTAGCTATTGTGTTAACTCACGAGAATGCTGAAAGTCATGAACTCCCCATAGCATTTATGAGTTATATTTTGAAATCCCATGATCTGAAGTACACCATGATGGGGAAACATGCTTTTGTAATGGTCAAATCTGTGAAGCAGTTTCATTTTTACATCCTCGACTCTCCTTCTATTATGCTTGTACCTAATACTACTATCAAATCCATTCTTACACAACAAGAATTTGGAACCAAGAGAGGAAATTGGGTAGCCAAATTTCAGGAGTATGATCTTGACATCAAACCCACCAAGCTAGTTCAAGGAAAGGGCTTATGTGAACTCATAGTTGAAGGAGATGATTCCAAATTGTCCCAGGAAGAAGTTGAAATCCCTGTTGTTCTTTTCCTCAGCTCAACTGATGAATGGTATGCTAACATTACACACTTTCTCACTTATGGAGAATGTCCATATCATTTGAGTGTCAAGGATAAGAGAGCCCTCAAATTAAGTTCTGCGCAATATGTGTTGTGGGAAAATGCATTGTTCAAACAAGGGATAGATGGAAGGTTTTTGAAATGTATTGACAAAGAGCAGCAAAAGAAATTTTTCTCACCCTTTCATGACCAGGCCTGTGGAAGTCATTTCTCTTCTGTTGTCACATCCCAAAAAATCCTCCCTACTAGATATTATTGGCCTACCCTGTTTAAAGATGCATCAAATTGGGTAGGCAAGTGTGAAACATGTCAAACCTTTCTTGGAAGACCAAAATTGGCTACTTTACCTCTCAAACCAGTGGTGATTGAAGAACCTTTTCAACAATGGGGTTTGGACCACTCATGTTTTGACTACCACTTATTATTTCACCAAGTGGGTGGAAGCCATTCTAGTTAAAAATAATACTTTGGAAGTAGTATGAAACTTCATCAAGGAGCACATCCTAATAAGGTTTGGGATACCAAACAAAGTTTATCACTGAAAATGCTTCCAATTTTTCTTCTACTGAGATGATGGATTTCTACTATGGCTATGGAATTTCCCTTGCCCACTCTTCAAATTACTATCCCCAAGGGAATGGGCAAGCAGAATCAACTAACAAGAACTTGGTCACCATTGTTCGGAAGCTTGTTAATGACTCTCAGAGGAATTGGCATAAGAAACTATATGATGCTTTATGGGCAGATAGGATTACACCTAAGAGATCTATTAGAATGTCTCCTTTCCAAGTGGTATATGGAGTTGAAGCTCAACTGCTAGTGACATTGGAACTACTAGCTTTACATTTGATGAAGGCCATTGAGGATGCCAACTTTGCCAATTTGTTGGACAAAAGAATTATGTACCTCCAGAAGTTGAATGAAGACAAATTTCAAGTAGTTGATAGAATATCAGCTCATCAACTCAAGGTAAAAGCTCTGTTTGATAAAAAGGATAAACCCAAAACTTTTCAAGTGGGAGACAGTGTTCTTCTTTGGGACAAAAGGCATGAACCTCGAGGAAGCCATGGTAAATTTGATTCCCTTTGGCTTGGTCCTTTTAAAATTAGACATTTTACTAGTGAGAACTCTTTTTACCTAGATTACATGGATGGTTCTCCTCTCCCACTTCCTTATAGTGGGCAATTTTTGAAGTTGTTCAAAACCTAGTAGTTTTGGTGGTCCCTCTATACATTTTGTATAACGTTTTGCTTTCCTTGTTTTTGTTTTGGTTGGTTTCCTTTCTATTTTCTCTTCTGTGTTGGTATTGCTTCTTTTTGACTCCGTTGCCCATTGGCTAAGACACTGATTCGATCTAATTACCCATAATTCTCTAAGGTTCTTGATTTTGCCTCCTTCCTCTACCAAATCATCCCCAGAAGGAGCCAGTTATTGTCCTCTCAATTTTCCCCACTCTTTTGAATCTAATTTCGTGAAAATTGGAGCCCTACCATAGAAGAAATTCATGTTTTAAACTCCATAGATGATCATTTTCATTTTCCACGACATTTTAAATCAAAATTTCCTCAATCTACTGCCGTTAAAATGTTTTATCCATTTTCAATTGATGGGAAATGATTTTAGCTCTCCTTTTATGCATGGGATCTTGTATCTTTCATTTTTAACCTTTTTACAGAGAAAAAAATTCTTCATCGAGAGTAAAAATGGCATTTTTTCCATTTCATGCAACTTCCTACATTATTTTCCCTGTCAAATTCTTTCTCAGAAAGGTGAAGCTACACGTTTGTTTCCCATTGGATGCGGTCAGATGGGTTTCTTTTTGAACTTATCACTTTTGGTGATTTTGGGAAAAATGCCAGATTTGCCCCGTATCCGTGCTGGAACCTGATTGACTAGAACAGTTTTGGGGGAAGTTCAGGGCGACGGATCCATTTTATTCTCGAAGGCATGGAATTTAGGGCAAAAGGTTGGAATTTTTCCCTTTTTAAAACAGATAAAAAGTGAAGCACATCCCCACAACCAATCAAGTGATGCCATGTGTTGAAGAATAAAAAAGGGACATGTGGCTGCTTTTCAGTTCACAGGTGCTTTGGCGGACCGGCGGAGGACTTTGGGAATTTCAGCCTTGTTTCCACAAAAGGTGAAAAGTTCTAAAATGGCCCGTGGCCCCACTCATGCAAAGGGAAAATTTCCAAGTTAGGGCCCACAACAAATTGGAAAGGGACACCTGGCCTACGTTGAAAATTCAATGGCAGAGGCTCAGACCTTCGGGCCAAAAGATGGAATTTTTCCCCTTTTCAAAAATAGATAAAGTATAAAACTAAAGCATGTTCCCGCACCCAGTTAGGTGATGCCACGTGTTGAAGGATGAAATTGTAACATCGGGCATGCAGGGGAAATTGAGAAGTTGAGCCTTTTTCACCAAAAGATTAAAATGTTACAAATTGGGCCGCACCCCCCTTTTTCCAATCATGGTGTGCCACGTGTTCACGTTGAAAAGTCAAACTGGGCCGACGGAGGTTTTTGAGAATTTCATATTTTTGTTAAAAAGAGTTTAAATGGAAGATTTGGACTGCATTTCCTCAGCTACTCAGATGATGCCACGTGTCCATCTTTTGGCAGAGCTGCGGGAGGGTGGAGCGAAATGAGAAATCACACTTTTTCTCCCAAATGTCAGGAAATGCAGTTTTCTCCCCCCATGGCCATCGTTGTTTGGATCTTGCCACGTGTAGGGTCCAAATTTGAAGAAAAAAGGGGGAAAATATAGCCAAATGCACTCATCTGGTTTTTAACACCATTAATGAACCAGAGCTCTGCAAAACACAAAAATGGATCATGTTTCATTCTTTTTATCGTTATCCTTGTCATTTCTCCATGAGATGGTTTTTTGGTTTATTATGGAGCCAAATTGATAAGTTTGAAGGGATGTAAAGTTTGATCATCAGAAAATGGAGTTTATCGGGCATACACGATAAAAAAGGGGAGAAAACTTACCGGTAAGCACTTAAGTGCTATGGAAGTGGTTAAAAGGTGGAAATGACATGACTACATAAAGAAGAAAATCATGAGATGCCCCCTGATAAAATAATCATGCTCGAACTAATGAAATATTTTCCTTTTGAACCTCTAGTTTTCATGAGTGTGTTTGTTTCATGTCACTTTCCAAAAGTGGATCTGCAACAAACATTATTCCTTTCGGATATTATTTTCTTGGGGAAAAAGTATGGATGTATAAGAATTGTTATAAGAACGTGGTTTTGGCCATGGTAAAGAGATTCTGGTTTTTAGGGAAGGTTGTAAATTCTGAAGTAATTCAATACAGAAGTTCTTTTTTTTCTTATTTTCCTTTGTTATATCTTTCTCTCTCCTTGCTCGATTCAAGGGATCATTTGTTTTGCATTCAACAGAAACTTTTTGTTCTGGTCTGTGTGAATATTTAGAAACTCTTTTTTTGCAGATTTGTGTCGATGATGAAGTAATTGATCTTTTTCTATATTTTCTTGGTTCAATGTAAGTAGGGAGATACTCTGTTATCTATATTTCCCAAAAGCATTGTTGTTTTCTTCATTCTCCCATATCCATATTCTTCTATTCCTTCTTATTGATAATCTTGTAAGTATGAAAACATTCTAGAATATCAGGGTCCAAACATTGAGAGTTGTATATCTATACATTTGTTTTTCCTGCTTTGAATAAGGGAACCTCTCCCATTAAAGAGGAAGGACTTGTTGTCCCCTGACTGTGGTTTCTAGCCATGTTCCATTCTGAAACCCAACAATTTTTGGGTGCTTATTCATATTATTTTAACTGAAAACATCATTTTTAGAATAATGATATGGGTATTAAGGTCTGGTTCAGCTTGCAACCCCTTCATAAATGACCTTCTTCCTTGGAATCATGGAGTGTGTCTACCAAAAATGGCATCCCCTGAGCATATAAAATGGCTTGTGAAAAATATGAATGTTCCATCTTGTATAGGATCCTCTTATATTTCCAATGATTTTTTTTTTCCTCCTAACTCCTTACGAAGCTCCCGCAATCATCCGCCAAAGATCAAGCACCTATTTTGGCTACCTTCTCCTCCCAAGTACTTCGACTGTGTCATATGAAAAACCATGTGGAAACAATCAGGAGGGTTCATTTTCTTATCCACATTATCCCCTTAAAATGGGACAGAGGGTCACCAAAAGTGTGGTTCAGCCTGATGAGGACAAGTGTCAAGCATGTGGAAGTTAGAGTGGGGGCTAGAAATTTGATGAAAGGTGCTTATCATAGTTCCCCAAGGTCATGTTGATGTTCCATGATGCCTAAGGTGGGGCGGGAACATTTTTATTCCCCCTTTTCCCCTTAGAAATGGATATAGGGACACCAAAAATGTTCCTCATCCTCATGGTGACACATGTTGCTGAAAATTTTGGCGAAGTATGGACCTTGTACCTTGGAGAGGATATTGAAAACGGCATTCCGAGAGCTCCTAGATGAATTTTTAGGAATTTCCTTATATTATTTTGAGTAGAAATAGAATTTTGAGAAGTATGGGATTAGTCTCAATCTTTGGTTCATCTTTAAACCTTCTAAAAATGGAATTTTTGATCAGGAACGCTAGTTGTACATGTGAAGAAATAATTGTGGGATGAAATACATGGGTGTTGTGAAAAAATGAGATTTCCACCATGTGGGGATTTTAATTAACTTTCCATTGATATGTTTTTTCCCTCCAACTCATTCCAGAGCTCCTAAAATTGTCTCCTGAAGCTTGGGTGCCTTTTTACAATGCAAGCTCCTTTGAACTCAAAAACCCACTTTTGCTGAACTAGCTCCTAAACCTCTGGATCTTTAAAAAATATTCCTAAATAAATTGCACAACCATCTTGGCTCATGAATACACCTCACTGATGAATTTAGGAATGTAACTCAGCTCCAGAGAATATGTACCTGCATGATAAAGGCTAAAAATAGCCATTCCCAAGCCTGTTGAAAGATCCACCTTGAAAGGCATTATCTTGAAAGAATCCTTTGTACTTGTTTTATTATTTTTTGAAGTTAGACAAAGGTGAGACCATAGACATATAAATTATATAGATGGGGGATAAGCCTGAGACAAGGAATAGACTTACCTGAAGAGGTATCGGGGAAGGGTTACAATGAAATTTTTTAACACTAGGGTAATTTTGTCATGTTTTCAAGTGAATTTTACCCTAGCAAAAACACAAGAAACAGGAGCTTCTCACAATGTTTCCCAAATGCAAAGGACAGTGTTTCTCATATGCAAATTGGGCTATTTTGGAGGAGTGTGTCTTTGTTTTGTGATAGTCATGACAGACTGATAGTATACCTCTAAAATCTTGAAAATATCCTCTTACTTCATGTAAATGAATGCCTGTAACATGTAGTAAATTAATCCATTGAAGTTATCATGTGGTTATGATGTTGTAAAATTCAAATTTGAGGTGTTATAAGCCATCAAACATTAAATGAGGGTTTATTTCTTGAAACCCTACCTGGGCAGAGTATGGAGATCAAACGTGAAAAATCAATACTGTACATACACTTCAGATGTTATATTGTTAATTATCACACTTTGTGGAGTTATTAATGGTGTTATGCTTCTACTTGACAGTCAAGAGGGTCTACAAGGCTTCAATACCATGGTAAATCCCTACTAATCTAGTAAATTCTCCTTTTGTGGCATTTACTGTCTAAATATTTATGATTGTGAAGAAAGCGTTGTTTAATTGCTTCTAGCTTTGTATCACTTGTTTCTCAATTTTTCTTCTTCCTTGTCTAAATTAGTGAGCTAGCTAACAAATAAATAAAACAACATCAACTATGTGTGGTTTAAGGTACCCGTAGAACTAATGAATGCAAAATGAATAGACAAAAAGTGAATGTCCTCACTGTGAGCTAAATAGAACTGCAAAACAGAGGCAACTAAGAGGAAAATAGATTACATGGTATATGTGAGGGCTTCCCGATGAATTCAGTTTAGAGAAGCACGAGCTTCCTTATGTGTCTGTCAACCCATGTTTGATAATATAAAATGATATAAATGAAATATAGATGGATAACATGCAGAAACTGATAAATAAAAGAACTTGAAAATATTGATGTATAGAGGAGCAACTGATTTGATCAAACCAAATGTAAAGCAAACCAAACTTGGATAACCATAAGGGCATGAGGATGGTATTATGGTAATACAAGTGGCTTCACAAGAGTATTGTGATGATATTATGATACACGAGGGGATATAATGTCAGAGGTTTCCTATCACTCTTAACTTGTTTAAAAGAGGGGGGAAGGCTTATATTTATAGCCTGAAGATGGGGTTAATTTAGGGGTTATTAAGTAACCCTGGTTTGAAAACATAACCCTGATTAGGTGAGCGGGGGAACATGATTTGAATGAGTAGGTGCAATAGTGGATTCCATATGGATTATTTTTCATTATTTAATTCATGATCATGATGCATGATTTGAATTATTTTGGAGTTTTTAATTATTAGGTGGGGTGATATGACGTAGTTTGGAATAATTCGATATTATCATATAATGAGGTTTAGGTATTTAAAGGGGGTCAATTAACAAATTAATATTGATTAAATGAATATGTATTTTTGGTGGGAAATGGGATTTATTCAAATTTAGGGGGGAAAGGGGATTCAAATGGGTAATCTTAATAAAGGAGAGAAAACACGGGATGAAGGGGAGGAACGATACCAAAAATATGTGTCGACATCACTATTTTCTCTATCATGTGTTCTTTTCCTTTGTGTGCTTACTCTTGTTATCAAACACATGAACATGTGATATGTGCAAAGTATTGACATAATCTTGATAGTTAGACTGATATCTTCAAGAGCTCTTTCAGATACAGGAGGAAACTTAAATCTTTTTTGTTGAGACCAAGATTGTCTTGTGAAGATCAATTGTAGCATTGAGCTCTTAAACTATTGGAAAAATTTGATGACTTGTGCTTCTTCAAAATCTTGTTCAATACTGTAAACATTTTCTCAAGCTCCTAATGCACTTATGGATGCTCAAATGAAATTTAAAGGTTAATTTACAAGTAATGAAGATATTTTAAAAGGATACAAATAATATCAGAGCAAGTTGTAATTTTTGTGAATTTTAATGACATCTAGTGCAGGGTTTGATATCACTAAAGGACAAATGAAAGTTTGTTATTCTAGAAGACAATCCTAAATGATTGTTACATTTTAGATTGGAATATTTTTAGACAGACATAAAGCCTCCATCCCCCGTCATTTGGCATTAAAGAATCTTGTTAGAACCTAGAAAATATGAAGAGTTAACTGAAGTATGCCAATTATACTAACGACATTCTAAGTCAGTTATGTTTGAAAGCCCTTCATTTCATTGGTACATGGAAAACAAGTATGAAAGGCGAAGAGTTTTGAAGATGAAGTGAAAGGTCATGTGTGGGAGATGTTTATAGCATAAAAAATATCACTTTTGATTTTGAAAACTATTGTTTATGTTCATGAGAGTGAATGCAAGTTTGAGAGTGTGTGTAGAGTGAGAATTTACTAAAACCATGGAAAATTAAGAGAATATGTAAGAGAGTAAATGTGCAAATTTAGGATCACAATTTTTTGTCTTAACAACCTAATGAAGTGAGTGGTCAAATTTTTTGTAAATTCTAAGTTGTAGCTCAATGAATCTTTAAATTAGGTGCTTTTCTGCAAGTTGTAGCTTGCAAATCAGTCAAATAGGTGCTTTATTTTGAATTTGGTACTTCTTGTTGATTTTTAGCTCAACTAATTTGTAACCTTTGTAAGCATAATACATTGGTTCAATGAGTTTTCTCCCAATTTGGGTTTCCTACTTAAAAAATTTATCTCTCCATGTTTTTACCTTGTTTATTTCATGTAAATTGTGTTATTATTGTATTCATATTAAGTTGATACAAATTTATTGGCTTGACTTATATTGAAAATTTTGAATTGACACTAATTCACCCCCCATTAGTTTCTTAATTTCTAACAATTGGTATCAGATACCAGTCCTTGTGTAGTGAGACACAAACATCTCAGTGGTCTATTTGGTGAGTGCTGAAGTAGAGTGAGCACAAACAGCTCGGTTCCCAACAAATGGGCTATACGTGGTCAAGCCACAGATTATATGGTCGGCCTCCATTTTATAAAAGGATTGTTTACTTCATCTACCCACACATGTGGGATAACAATAGTTCCCCCACTGAATCGAGCACTGTGAAGGGATATCAAGTGGAGATTTGGGTGGTGCTTGCAAACAAAGGCGGATCACTTCATCTACCAATGAGAAAATAAATTCAAATCTCAATTTATAAAAAGTAAAGAAGGTGGAGGGTTGGACCACGGTCATCTAATTAAATCTCACTTTGTAAATTGAACCTTCTTACTGTAGTCCACTCTGGAGTGGTGGCATCATTAATTACATTTTACGTGCAAGGATTGTGCATGCTAGTGAAGGGAGAGGTGTTCAATTAAAAGGATGATTCGGAATAGATCAGGAGGAAGTAACCTATGGGATGGGTCAGGCTGACATGGTGTGTTGGGATGGGAGATGGGTAGAATAAGTGAGGAATAGATATCAGCCAAGGGGCCAAGTGAGACTAAGTGGAGCGGGGGTTGGGAATGGTGGAGTCTGGATGAGCAGTCTATGTAAGGATGAGGTGGGTGGTAATTAGGAAATAGTTCGGGTAGATAGGGGAAATTCGGTTAGGGGGTTGTGAGTGGTGAGGAGTTGATAGGGCTCTGTGGGGTGAGGGAAACGACAAGTTTAGGGAGACATGATGGGGTAGCTTAGTATTTAATTTTTTTTATGATTGGTTCAAATAAATAAATATAGACTTTTATATTTTGAAAAGTAAGATCTATATACTGTTGGAAATTAAGATTTGAATAAATATATATACATATTTTTTTGGGTTTAAACAAAGGTTATTGAAAAGTGAGATATATATCTATTGTAAAACTAAGCTAAAAAAACAGAAGCCAAACAATAAGATTATTTTCTGGAGGGATTTCCCATGCCAGTAGAACTCAAAGTAAAAAAAATTTTGCTTTATTTATATTTAATGACAATGATGTTTGTTGTTTTGTTTTTTATAGGTTTATATAATATCTACTTAAAAAAATGAAGAAATGTAGTAATTTGGAACTAAAAAACAAGAAACAAAATCTAAATAAAGTAAATCCTCATACCACAAGGTGGATACAGACTACCAAAAGTAACATACCAAACTGACAGAGATAATACAAAACCCTGCAAATAAGTAAGCCTAAAAATGAAATATTCATAAGCTATCTAAATGGACGACAACTATGAATAAGGATAGCCGTTATACGTATGAATTCTACACAAGACAAGTAAAAAAATGACCAGATCTGGGATTGGTCCCACCGGGCATTCCAGAATGTTGATTGATAACAAATAAATCAAATAACAAAGAAATCAAACAACCTCAAAGGGAATGTTGATCGAATTTTCTTCGTTCCTGTATAGATTAGTGAGCTAGATAAACAATAAAATCAAACAACCTCAAAGATGCAATGGTTTATGGTACCTTGGGAGAAGATGGTGATACATGGATGGGCGTAAAGTGAATATCCTCGTTGCGAAGTGGATAGACCTGTGAAATAGAGGAAACTAAGAGAAAAATGGATTAGATTATATGTGGGGGATTCCTGATGAAGTCAGTCCCAGAGAAGCATGTTACCTTCCTTTCATAGATGTCTGTCAACCCCCATGTTAAAAAAGATAAAACAATATAAATGAAAGATGGATAGATAACATGCAAAAACTGATAAATAACAAAACCTAAAAATGCCGATGTATAAAAGAACTAGTGATCTGATCAAAATAAATGTAAATAAAACCAAACTATGAGAACCTCAAGGGAATGAGGATGATATTATGGTGATACAAGTGGCATCACAAGGGAATTGTGGTGAAATGATGATACACGAGTGGAGAGCTATCATGTCAGAGGTTTGTATATGACTTCTTAACTTGTTTTAAAGAGGGGGGAAAGCCTAAATTTATAGCCTGCAAGATGGGGTTAATTTAGGAGTTATCAGGTAACCCTAGGTTTGAAAGACATAGCCCTGATTAGGTGAGTGGGGGGAACATGATTTGAGTGATTAGGTGCAATAATGGATTTGATACAGATTATTTTGCATTATTTAAATCATGAGTGGGCTTCATGATTTGATTGATTTTAGAGTATTAAATTATTAGGTGGGGTGATATGAAATAGTCCAGAATATTTAATTATCAATTGGATATTAACATATAACAAGATTTAAGGATTTAAAGGGGATCAATTAACCAATTAATATTGATTAATTGAATATGTAGTTTTGGTGGGAAATTTGATTTATTTAAATTTAGGGGGGAAAAGGGATGTCAAATGGGTAAGCCGAATGAAGGAGAGTAAACATGAGGTAAAGGGGAGGAACGATACCAAAAATATGTGTCGACATCACTATTTTCTCTATCATGTGTTCTTTTCCTTTGTGTGCTTACTCTTGTTATCAAACACATGAACATGTGATATGTGCAAAGTATTGACATAATCTTGATAGTTAGACTAATATCTTCAAGATCTCTTTCAGATATATGAGGAAACTTAAAGCTTTTTCGTTGAGACCAAGATTGTCTTGTGAAGATAAATTGTAGCATTGAGCTCATAAACTATTGGAAAAATTTGATGACTTGTGCTTCTTCAAAATCTTGTTCAATACTGTAAACATTTTCTCAAGCTCCTAATGCACTTATGGATGCTCAAATGAAATTTAAAGGTTAATTTACGAGTAATGAAGATATTTTAAAAGGATACAAATAATATCAGAGAAATTTGTAATTTTTGTGAATTTTAATGACATCTAGTGCAGGGTTTGATATCACTAAAGGAAAAATGAAAGTTCGTTATTCTCAAAGACAATCCTAAATGATTGTTACATTTTAGATTGGAATATTTTCAGACAAACATAAAGCCTCCATCCCCCATCATTTGGCATTAAATAATCTTGTTAGAACCTAGAAATTATGAAGAGTTAACTGAAGTATGCCAATTATACTAATGACATTCTAAGTCAGTTATGTTTGAAAGCCCTTCATTTCATTGGTACGTGGAAAACAAGTGTGAAAGGTGAAGAGTTTTGAAGATGAAGTGAAAGGTCATGTGTAGGAGATGTTTATAGCCTAAAAAATATCACTTTTGAGTTTGAAAACTATTGTTGATGTTCATGAGAGTGAATGCAAGTCTGAGAAAGTGTGTAGAGTGAGAATTTCCAGAAACCATGGAAAATTAAGAGAATATGTAAGAGAGTAAATGTGAAAATTTAGGATCACAATTTTTTGTCTTAGCAACCTAATGAAGTGAGTGGTCAAATTTTTTGTAAATTCTGAGTTGTAGCTCAATGAATCTTTAAATTAGGTGCTTTTCTGCAAGTTGTAGCTTACAAATCAGTCAAATAGGTGTTTTATTTTGAATTTGGTACTTCTTGTTGATTTTTAGCTCAACTAATTTGTAACCTTTGTGAGCATAATACATTGGTTCAATGGGTTTTCTCCCAGTTTGGGTTTCCTACTTAAAATTTTTATCTCTCCATGTTTTTACCTTGTTTATTTCATGTAAATTGTGTTATTATTGTATTCATATTAAGTTGATACAAATTTATTGGCTTGACTTATATTGAAAAGTTTGAATTGACACTGATTCACCCCCCCATTAGTTTCCTAATTTCTAACAATTGGTATCAGATACCAATCCTTGTGTAGTGAGTCTAACAACTCAAAGGATATCTAGACACAAACATCTCGGTGGTCTATTTAGTGAGTGTTGAAGTAGAGCGAGCACAAACAGCTCGGTTCCCAGCAAATGGGCTATACGTGGTCAAGCCATAGATTATATGGTCGACATAAATTTTAAAAAAGGATTGTTTACTTCATCTTCCCACACATGTGGGATAAAACAATAGTTCCCCCACTGAATCAAGCACCGTGAAGGGATATCAAGTGGAGATTTGGGTGGTGCTTGCAAACAAAGGCGGATCACTTCATCTACCGATGAGAAAATAAATTCAAATCTCAATTTATAAAAAGTAAAGAAGGTGGAGGGTTGAACCGCGGTCATCCAATTAAATCTCACTTTGTAAATTGAACCTTCTTATTGTAGTCCACTTTGGAGTGGTGGCATCATTAATTACATTTTACATGCAAGGATTGTGCATGTTGGTGAAGGGAGAGGTGTTCGATTAAAGGGATGATTCGGAATAGATCATGAAGAAGTAACCTATGGGATGGGTCAGGATGACATGGTGTGTTGGGATGGGAGATGGGTAGAATAAGTGAGGAATAGATATCAGCCAAGGGGCCGAGTGAGACTAAGTGGAGCGGGGTTGGGAATGGTGGAGTCTGGATGAGCAGTCTGTGTAAGGATGAGGTGGGTGGTAATTAGGAAATAGCTTGGGTATATAGGGGAAGTTTGGTTAGGGGGTTGTGAGTGGTGAGGATTTGAAAGGGCTCTGTGGGGTGAGGGAAACGACAAGTTTAGGGAGACATGATGGGTACTTTGTATTTCCTTATTTCCTTCGTCTATAATTCCTTTCTTGCACAATTGTTTATTGATGCAGAACTTTAGGTATGGATTCATGAAACTAAGTGGTTAAGTAAAACCCCTGATAGATAATAACACATTGTTATCAACAAACTGACACGGGCAGCCTAAACGTTAAATGAGGGAGATTTTTCTCATGACTACCTAGGTTTTGTGTTAGGAAGAAAATCTAGCCAACATGTCTAAATATTTATGATTGTGAAGAAAGCGTTGTTTAATTGCTTCTAGCTTTGTATCACTTGTTTCTCAATTTTTCTTCTTCCTTGTCTAAATTAGTGAGCTAGCTAACAATAAATACAACACATCAATATGGTGGTTTAAGGTACCCGTAGAAACTAATGAAGCAAAATGACAGACAAAAAGTGGAATGTCTCACTGTGAGCTATAGACTGCCAAAACAGAGGCCACTAAGAGGAAAAATAGATTAAATGGTATAGTGAGTGGCTTTCCCGATGAATCAGTTTAGAGAAGCACGAGTTCCCTATGTGTCTGTCACCCATGTTGATAATATGAAAACTGATTATAAATGAATAGATGGCTGAACATGCAGAAACTGATAAATAAAAGGAACTTCGAAAAATATGATTGTATAGCGGAGCAACTGATTTGATCAAACCAAATGTAAGCAAACCAAACTTGGAATAACCCTAAGGGCTGAGGATGGTATTATGGTAATACAAGAGTGGCTTCACAAGAGTATGTGATGATAGTATGATACACGAGGGGATATAATGTCAGAGGTTTCCTATCACTCTTAAAGTGTTTAAAAAGAGGGGGAAGGCTCTATGTTATAGCCTGAAGATGGGGTTAATTTAGGGGTTATTAAGTAACCCTGGTTTGAAAACATAACCCTGATTAGGTGAGCGGGGGAACATGATTTGAATGAGTAGGTGCAATAGTGGATTCCATATGGATTATTTTTCATTATTTAATTCATGTATGTGCATGATTTGAATTAATTTTGGAGTTTTTAGTTTTCACGTATAGGTGGGGTGAATGACGTAGTTGAATAATTCGATATTCTCATATAATGGGTTTAGTATTTAAAGGGCGGGTCAATTAACAAATTAATATTGATTAAATGAATATGGTATTTTGGTGGGAATGGGATATTCAAATTTAGGGGGGGGGGGAAAGTGGATTAAAAATGGGGTAATTTAATAAAGGAGCGAAAAAAACGGATGAAGGGGAGGAAAGGAACGATACCAAAAATATGTGTCGGACACCCCCATTCACTATTTTATCTATCAGGTGTGTCTTTTCCTTTGTGTGTTACTATTGTTATCAAAACACAGAAATGTGATATGTGCCAAGTATGACATAATCTTGATAGTTAGACTAATATATTCAAGATCTCTTCAGATATCATGAGGAAACTTAAAGCTTTTTCGTTGAGACCAAGATGGTCTTGTGAAGATAACTTGTAGCATGAGCTAATAAAACTTTGGAAAATTTGATGACTGCGCTTATTCAAAATCTTGTTCAATACTGTAACATTTTCTCAAGACCTAATGCATTATGGATGCTCAAATGAATTTAAAGGTTATTTACGATAATGAAGATATTTAAAGGCATAACAAATAATATAGAGAAATTTTGTAATTTTTGTGAATTGGATACATCTGAGTGCAGGGCTGAATCATAAGGAAAAAGGAAAGTTCGTTATTACTCAAAGGGGGAACCCACCCCATTGCATAAATGATTGTTAAATGTTAGATGGAATATTTTCAGAACAAACATAAAGCCTAATCACCATCATTTGGCCTTAATAATCTTGTAGACTATAAAGTTATGAAGAGTTAAATGAAGTATGCCATTATATAATGACATCTAAGTCAGTTATGTTGAATGAAAGCCCTCATTTCATTGGTACGTGGAGAAAACAAGTCGTGAAAGGTGAAAGAGTTTGAAGATGAAGTGAAAGCCACCGGATGTGTAGGAGATGTTTATAGCCTAAAAAAATATCACTTTTGATTTGATAACTATTGTTGTAGTTCTATGAGAGGTGATGCAGTCTTGAGAACAGTGGTGTAGATGTAGAGTGAGAATTTACAGAAAACCATGGAAAATTAAGAGAATATGTAGCGAGTCACAGGTAAAATTGCGGACACCAATCTTTTGTCTTAGCAACCTAATGAAGTGCGTGGTCAAATTTTTTGTTAAATCTGCGTTGTCCAGCCTCAAAGGAATCTTTAAAGTAGGTTCGCTTTTCTGCACAGTGTAGTTACAAATCCGTCAAATAGGTGTTTTTTGGAATTGTACTATGTTGATTTTTAGCTCAAATAATTTGTTAACCTTTGTGAGCGATAATACATTGGTTAATGGGGTTTCTCCCAGTTTGGGGTTCCGACTTAAAATTTTCTCTCTCCATGTTTTAACCTTGTTTATTTCAGTAAATGGTGTTATTATTGTATTCATATTAAGTTGTACAAATTTATGGCTTGACTTATATTGAAAAGTTTGAATTGACATTTGAGTCACACCCCCATAGTTTTCCTAATTTCTACAATTGGTTAATCAGATACCAATCCTGTGTAGTGAGTCTAACAAACTAAAAGGATATCTAGGACACAAAAAATCTCGGTGGTTATTTATTGAGGGTTGAAGTAGAGCGAGCACAAAACAGCTGGTTCCCAGCAAAGGGCTATACGTGGTCAACCATAGATTATCATGGTATAGACTACAAAATTTTAAAAAAGGCATTGTGCTTACTTCATCTTCCCACCCATGTGGGATACACAATTGTTCCCCCACTGAATCAGCAACGTGACAGGGATATCAGTGGAGCTTGGGTGGTGCTTGCAAACAAAGGCGGATCACTTCATCTACGATGAGAAAATAAATTTCAAAATCTCAATTTAGAAAAGTAAACGCAAGGTGGAGGGTGAACCGCGGTCATCCAATCTAAACTCACTTTTGTAAATTGAACCGCTTTATTGTTAGTTCCCCTTGGAGTCCCGGGGCATCATAATTACATTTACATGAGGATTGTGCCTGTTGGGGAAGGGAGAGGTGTCGATAAGGGATGATTCGGAATATTCATGAAGAAAGTAACTATGGATGGGTCGGATGGACATGGTGGTTGGGATGGGCACATGGTAGATAAGTGATGATAAGATATCAGCAAAGGGGCCGGAGGGGGACTAAGTGGGAGCGGGGTTGGGAATGGTGGAATCATGGGAGTGGATGAGCAGTCTGTTGTAAGGATGAGGTGGGTGGTAATCAGGAAATAGCTTGGGGGATAGGGGAAGCTTGGTTAGGGGGGTTTGTGAGTGGCTGAGGATTTGAAAGGGCTTGGGGGTAGAGGGAAAAACGTGACAGTTTAGGGAGACATGATGGGGTAGCTTAGTATTTACATTTTTTTTATGATTGGTTCAAATAAATAATATAGACTTTTATATTTGAAACGAAGATCGATTATACTGTGGAAATTAAGATTGGAATCAAATATATTACATATTTTTTGGGCTTTATTAAACAAAGGTTATTGAAAGTGAGAATATATCTATTGTAAACTAAGCTAAAAAAAAAAACCAGACGCCAAAACAATAAGATTCATTTTTGGAGGGATTTCCATGCACAGTAGAACCTCAAAGTCACCAAAACTTTGATTTATTATTATTTTAATCGACAATGTGTTTGTGTTGTTTTTATAGGTTTATATAATAATCTACTATTAAAAAAAATGAGAAGAATATGTAGAATTTGGAACTAAAAAACAAGAAACAAAATTAAATAAAGTAAATCATAATACCACAAGGTGGATCTACAGAATACCAAAAAACAAAAAAAAGTAACATACCAAACTGACAGAGATAATACAAAACCCTGCAAATAAGTAAGCCTAAAAATGAAATATTCATAAGCTATCTAAATGGACAACAACTATGAATAAGGATAGTCATTATACATATGACTTCTACACAAGACAAGTAAAGTAAAAAAAATGACTAGATTTGGGATTGGTCCCACTGGGCAAACGAGAATGTTGATCGATAACAAATAAATCAAATAACAAAGAAATCAAACAACCTCAAAGGGAATGTTGATCAAATTTTCTTCGTTCCTGTATAGACTAGTGAGCTAGATAAACAAGAATATCAAACAACCTCAAAGATGCAAGGGTTTATGGTACCTTGGGAGAAGATGGTGATAAATGGATGGGCGTAAAGTGAATATCCTCGTTACGAGATGGATAGACCTGTGAAATAGAGGAAACTAAGAGAAAAATGGATTAGATTATATGTAGGGGCTTCCTGATGAAGTCAGTCCTAGGAAGTGTTACCTTCCTTTCACGGATGTTAACCCCATTAAAGAAGAGAAAACAATATAAATGAAAGATAGATAAATAACATGCAAAAATTGATAAATAACAAAACTTGAAAATGATGATGTATAAAGGAGCTACTGATCTGATCGAAATAAAAGAAAACCAAACTAAGAGAACCACAAGGGTATGAGTATAATATTATGGCTATACAAGTGGCATCACAAGGGCATTGTGGTGAAATGATGAAAAGTGGAGAGCTATAATGTCAGAGGTTTGTTATGACTTCTTACTTTGTTTTAAAGAGGGGGGAAAGCCTGAATTTATAGCCGCAAGATGGGGTTAATTTAGGAGTTATCAAGTAATCTGGGTTTGAAAGAGTAACCTTGATTAGGTGAGTGGGGAGAACATGATTTGAGTGGTTAGGTGTAATAATGGATTTGATGTGGATTATTCTGCATTATTTAATTCGTGAGTGGGGTGCATGATTTGAATGATTTTGGAGTATATAATTATTAGGTGGGGTGATATGAATTAGTTTAGAATATTTAATTATCAGTTGGATATTAACATATAACAAGATTTAGGGATTTAAAGGGGATCAATTAACCAATTAAGATTGATTAATTGAATATGTAGTTTTGGTGGGAAATGGGATTTATTCAAATTTAGGGGGGAAAGGGATTCGAATGGGTAAGCCAAATGAAGGAGAGTAAACATGGGGTAAAGGGGAGGAACGATACCAAAAATGGTGTCTACATTTTCCCCTTTTTGATGAGTGGTTTTCCTTAGGCAAGACGCGAGATAAAAAACAATGAAGTATTGAAAATATGATTGATTGAGTCTTCCCCCTTAAACTTGGGATTTACAACATAAAGGAAGTCAATCTCAATTTTGAAAGAGATAGATGTAAAGGTTGTGTGGGTGATGAAAATATGGGTAAACAAATGACCAAGGAAAGATGTCCCAATCAGAAAGGATCGCAATAAAAATGAAAAATATGGTGGTGATTCCAATATCACATCAGTAGAGGAAAATTATGATCTCAATGGATACATGTGATAACGTTCTATGGACTAGTGAGTGGGTGAAGACTATTGCAACATAAATGCAAGTCAGGATGACCAAGGGGTCATAGGAAAGCACCAAAGTATGCACAAAGAAATGCCAAAAAATTATATTAAATCCTTCGTACACGAGGAATCGAGTGAAAACTATGCATCCACAAGGACGGGGATGAAAAAAAAGTTTTTCTAGCAAAGGATATGAAGAAGGGTCAAAAGGTGAGTTGGAATATGGATGGTGAGGTAATATTCCTCAGGAAAGGGGACAAATAGTATTGAAGAGAGATTTCCTAAGGAATATGTTTTGTTGATAAGAAAACACTAGAAGAAGAAAGTAGAACAAATGTTGATTCATAGAAATGGGGGGAAGATTATGATCGACGTTATCCAAGAAAGAAGTAGAGAAGACACTTCTGAGGGAAAAGGTGATAGGTGATTGTCGTTATGTTATCCTCAAAGAAAAAAATACCATGGAAAGAAATGATTAGAAATGGATATGATGATTCCCCCTCGAGAGGGCTGACGAAGATATAAAAGGTGATAGATCTCTCGAAAAGAGGAGATGTTAATGCTATAGAGAGGAAGATGAGAATGGGGTGTAATGAAATGTATCGGTGGTGGCGTACAAATAGAGAAATATCGGAATCGACTGTGAATTCTAGGTGTGAGGATGTGTTGAAGGATGTAATGAGTAAGAGTGGTAAAAAAGGAATGAACAAGAGTAGTGGTTAATTATGAGAAGAGAAAGAAAGGTCAAAGGTGAAGGAGACAAGGGTATGGAACAGAGCAGACAGAGATGGAGGAAGATAAAAAAGTAATGAAATAGGGAGAAAATAATAAGAGAGAAAGGTGATAGGGGAAGAAGGAAATGATGAAGGAAAAACAAGGAGAAGATAAGAAATTGAGAGAGCAGAGGGTGAAATTATGAAAAAGGGAGAGAGATATTCAAAACAAATGGAGTGAAGAGGGGTGAAGGAGATGAAGGGAGAGAAATGATGGAAAACGAAAGAGGTGATAGAGTTGAGAAAACAAATAAACTATAGAAGTAAGAGGTGAAGAATAAAAAAAGAGGTGGAAGAGAGTAATAGAGACGGATGATAGGAAAAGGGAATGAGGAAAGATGAACAAGAAGACAAGATGAGAGTAGGGGTGAAAATAAGGAAAAGGGGAGAGAAGAATGGAAAAATTAAGGGAATGAGGAAAATGAAGAATTTAAAGAAGACGAAAGAGGATGTAGAATGGAGAAAAGAAAGAAACGATGAAGGACTAGGAAGATGTGGAGAAGATTAGATAAAAGAAGAGAAACTGGTACAGAATGAGGGAAAAGGTAGGGGTGATAAAGAAAGGAAGGAGAGGGTAGGAGGAAGGTGAAAATGATGGGGCAAGAAGAGATGATAGAGCAGATACAGGGAGAAGATTGAAGGACCCAAGTTATCATGAGGAAAATGAAGGGAAATAATATGAAACAAGCTACATGGAAATGCATGTGGAGGGTGGGATGATAAGAAAGATGGGATAACCCTGAAGAGCCAAGTAATCAATGGGGAAGTAATAAGGAAACGCGGAGGAAAAGGGGGAAGAAGATGATACAGGAGAAGTAAAACAAGAAAAAGAGCGGGAAGGAGGAGAGGAAAACAAAGAAAATGATGAAGAAGGAAGGAAACTAAGAACGGAGATATTCAATGAAGAGTGAGCAATATCAGGAATGTAAAGAGAAGCTAGAGGGGAGGAATGATATGGATTGGAAAAAATTCAGAGATGCATCAGATGAGGATACAAGGATTACGAGACAATAGAAAAAGGATCTACTATGAACATAGTAAAGATATTGAAGATGGTGAAGGTAAGATGGAGAGGTGGGGAAGAAGCAAAAAGAAAGGGTGGGGTGGAGAAAAGGGATGTTAGGGAAGAGAGAATTGGGGATAGAATAGGCAATTACAGTGAGAGGATATTAGGAGAAGTCCACCGATAATGATCAATAGGGAAGGATGGGAGGAAAATTGAGAAGAGGGAAAAAGTAAATGAGTAATGGAAGAGGAAACACCAATGAAGGGATGTTAGGAGAATTCCACCAATAATGATCGGTGTACACATGGGAAGGAAGGAATGAAGAGAAAATAGAAGAGGTAAAAAAGAGTGAATAAGGCCATGCAGAATGGGGAGGAGTGAATTTTAGGAGAATTCCACCAATAATTATTAGCACGGAAATGGAATATGATGATGAAATAATGTTAGGGGAAGACCATCAATAACGGCGGTAAGACATGTGGGTGGATATGTGGGAGAACTCGAGAAGATATAGTGGAGAGATTAAAGAAATGAGGGATAACTATTTGTGTTAAGATGAAGGTGAGGAGATGATGCAATGGATGAGGATGAATAAGGTGAAGATGAAGAAACAAGATATGAAAAGAATGGGAAGAAACTATATTAAGGATGATAAATCAAGAAAGAGAAAATGGGGGAAAGGAACATGATTATAGGTGGAAGATAGTAGACGCACTCTATGATATGATAGGT
>CM034152.1:91616466-91795014 GCA_019776745.2 Taxus chinensis
GCATTTTGATCTCGAGTCATTCCCATTGTTAGAAATAGCTTCTCCATCTTGGATCCTTTCACTCAAAATTGAGTAATATGGGAAGATCCAAAATGGCCTTGTAGCCATTCTTGGTGAGATTCCATTCTCAATCTTTGAGATCAAGTAACAATCCACTTTGATTGCTTATGTTCTTCATAGATTCATAGTTTAAGTTAGCAATCATAGAGAGTAGGAAATATCTTAGAATGTAATTTCATTTATGCATTGAAGAAGCATTTCCTTTAAGCTCTTATCTTGATGGTTCATTGTTTAATTAACATTTAACTTTAAAGCTATGTAGATATTAGTTTAAATTGATAGCTTAGTTAATTATACATGAGCACAACGAGCCATGGTTAACTCCTCTTCAAAGTTTTAGAATGATTGTATCTGAAGAGTAAATGAAATATGCTTCACACAAGATAATGAGAAGAGTTTGATTAATCTAGTTTGTGGAAGGGAAAATGATAATTGGTTGATTATACCATGCCATCTTGCAACAAAACCTATGATGGATTCATGATCAAATTTTCTAATGAAATAGAGGTTTGTGATGGTGATTTTATGTATAATGTTGATTGATAATTGTTCTAGGAATAGTACCGTGAGTTGAGTAAAAGAGAATAAATAATGTTGTGGGATGTGGTTATACCAATCCAATGAGAGACCGACCAATGACATGGGGAATGTGTGGAGCATAGGGTCTTGATCATGAGAAATGAGGTAACATGCATGCCTAAAGGCACAACGATGTTGTTGTGGGTCCTCCTTGCTATTAAAATTAGAAACTTATGGGAGATCCCAATGTGGATAGTAAGGATTTACAAGAACTGATGGATTGATAGGTTTGTTACAAATATGTGCATAGGATAATGTGGTCTTGGATCCCAAGGTAGCATCTTCGAGATTAGCCAATCTACTTAACAAAGTGTTCATGGGATTGTTGAAAGTGGATGGATTAGAAGTGGACGTATGTGGTTGTGGGATATAATAAGTAGATGGATTATGTTGGGGATGAGATTTATAATGTTGTGGGTGAGATTGATAAGATTGTTGATAAGTGGGTGTTTGAAGGAGTGGTTGATAATGAGGAAGATTGGTGAAAGGTTGTGATTGAATAGGTTGAGAAATAGGATGTTCTTGAGAGGTGGACATGTAATTGTGTTGTTTTGTTGGGTATTGTTGATGTTAGATAGACTTTGTGTGGGTTTAGTGGGGAAGTAGGTATGAGATGGTTGAGTTGTATGATTGGATTAATTAGGAAAGATGTGGAAAAAAAAATCGACGTGGGGATTGGTGATTTTGAGTAGATTATAAAGGACGAGGCTATGAAGTGATGACATTGGCATGAAGGATGGATGTTATAACTGAAGTCTGATTGTGTTGTTCAAATGGAAACTGGGATTCTTACAAAGTTTGAGTATGAATAATAGTGACAATGGCGAATGAAGAGATGATGGGAATGGAGGAAATAGGCATAGTTTTTATGGGAGCAAGATTAGAAGGGATGGAAACCACCAATTGAGTGGATTGGTTGGTTTTAGAAATTGTAGAAGAAGATTGATGAGATCTAAATTCATGTTGGAGAAAGAACATAGAAAGTTGTGATGTGATAACTTGGGTAGACTTGTGATGAGAATGATAGGCATAAATTTGTTGAAGAGGGGGCCCTTCTACAGGGAGGTTAGTAGAATTACGAAGGATATAGTCACATAAAGCAAGAAGTTGACGTCTAAGAGATCTTGGAATTCCACACACTGACAAGGAATGGTAAGAAGTCCAAAAGTCCCCAAAGAGGCAACATATGGGGTTGTGGCCGGTCTAGATAGGACCAAGTGGTGATAAATTAAAGGATTGGTTTTAATGTGAGTACTAGATATGATATCTTGAGACTCTTGAAGAGAGATAATAGAGATGATAGGTTGAGTAACTGTGGAAGAAGTGACCAAAGGGGTGGAAGTAATGATAGAGAGGGATGAATCTATTTGAGAAGAAATGGTAGTTCAGTAGGAATGTTGTTCGATAACATGGTTTGTTTAATTTTAATTACTTGGGATCGTGTAATAATGGGCATGAAACAAAAAAAACTAAAACCATGTTGATTATTAGTTACTTCAAATAAGTCACGCAACAAAATTTTAGCTATCTTGATTATTAGAAAAATGTGAGAGAAAAAGAGAAAATGTGCTCAAAGGGGAGCATAGGAGATGGCCAAACTATGGATGGTTTTGGGTAGTTTTGGATGGATTCCTTGATATACCTAAAGATACGTGAGGCATGAATATGGGATGACTACTGGTACGGGGCCTGATATTGGTGCCTACCCCCACACTTCGTGCACTGTAGTCATAAGGGTTTCAGGTGCTTAGCCAATATATCAATAGCCCATAACATGGCCAGAATACCACAATAAATTTCATATTGGGTGATGAAATCCCAATAGTTCCACCTGGAAGGATATGTTTGAAATTTGTAGTTTTGATGTGTTTGTTTTGAATGTGTGTGATGAAAGTGTATGCAAAGGATTAACCCCCTACTTAGACTATATTTCCAAGAAAATATGAAGGTACCTTTTAATTCCAAAATGAAGTGTTGTGTTTGATGAGGAAACTCAAGGAAAGAAGGAAAAAAATAATGCAAAAGGAAAAAATAGATAAAAACAAGGCATACCTAGATAATGCAATTTCCTTTTTATTTTTATTTTTATTTTTAAAGCAAGCAATGTGTTGTTGATCCAAGCAATCACTCCACTAAGAAAGCGATGTAAAGATCTTACCTAAAAGGTTAGTAGAAAATAAATAGAAGAAAATAGAAATGAAAGATAATGAAAAAGACTCACCAAAGAAGGGTGGTCCCACCGGGCACCAGAATGTTGAACAAATTTCCTTGTCCCTATTTTAGATTAGTGAAATAGTAATAAAGAAAATAAGTAACTCCAAAATAAAAGGGTTTAAGGTATCTCTTAGATGATATGACGATGAATGTGAGTGAAAAAGAGAGAGATCCTCCTCACAGTGAGCTAGATGACCTAAAAAATAAAGAGAAACTCAAAAAAGAAAATGATTAGTAGGTAAATGCGTGGGTTTCCTAACAAGGTCAGTCTTAAGAAGTGAAAAATTCCTAGGATGGATGCAAAACCACTTTTTGATAAAATAGATAGATAAATGATTGATAAATTAGATGTAGTAGATAATTGAACTGAAGTAGAAACATGAAATGTGCTAAATAGATTAAAAATGCTTATCTGATATAAGTAAATATAGACCAAATAAAATCTGGGTGGGTCGACAAAGACCAAAGGATGATGAGTATAGTTGACGCATACTAGGGCAGTGTGAGAAATAAATGAAGACACATTGACTTGAAAGGCTTCTTGAAGCATGACCTAGAGTTGATCTGAATTGGGGATGATGCTGAGATGTTGTGAGAAGAATGAATCTAATGAGAATATAAAGGATGAAAGAAAATTAAAAAAATATGAGAACTGCTTGACATGGTCAACTGGTCCTAATTGACTACGACTAGATTTGATTAAGTTGGGATCTAAAGCTACAAGTGTGCAGATTGGCAAGATTGGATGATATAGAAGGTCGTGGGATCAGAAAGCAGGTTACTGATCAACTGAATAAAAAAAAATCCAACAAATGAGAACTGGTTCGATGGTTACTAGGAGTGATCTAGGGCTTGATGGAAAAATATGGGTAAGAACAATGCTCTGTAGATGGAAATGAAGATAAGAAAATGCAGAGACATAGCTCCAGGATGATTATTGGGCCTACAAAAAAATATGATAAAGAAGTGTGATGGAATATAAATGGTAGATCCAAGTATGCAAGAGGGAAAAATGACCCCAAATAACTTAGGGTGAAGCAAAATATCTTCAAGGTGGTGATAACAGTTGCAAGGGAGATCAAGAAACAAAGGCAAGATCACAACAAACCTTGAAGTCTCCAAAATTGCATTATGGGAAAAGGAGGTATATGGGTTTACTTATACGGTTAATGGCGACACTGATGCATTTTCGCTGACTATGCAAACCCTTTATTTTTTGGTGGGATGATGCCCAACTTGAGGAAAAATGGGCCTAAAGATGGAAGATTAGTGTTTTGGGTGATAAGGATTAGTTAACGATGCGTATGAAGGATAAAAACATTAAACACATTAAACAAAGGCAAAGGGTAGATGAAATTATTAAATGAGGGCATAGGGAGGATAAAAAGGAGAATTTAGGGAGAATACATAGATTAAACGAACACTTATGATTAATGAAGGATGATTAGGGATGTTTAGGGAAGATATGTATTAAGGATATGATTAGGATGGGATTAAGGTGGGAAATAATGATTTAAGGGATAAATTGAATTTAGGAGGGAAAGGGGGGATTTGAATGGGAAGAGAGGTATGTATGTAGAAAATGGTGATGATGGAGAGCGAACACAGGATGAGGGACAAAGGATACTAAAAATTGGTCTCTACAACAAGATAATGGTTTTTTTGGTAATATGAGGCCACATAAGAGGAGAGAGGGACATCAAGAAAGTAAGTACAATTTTGCAACTGATTAAAAATTTGTTAAAAAGTAGAATGTTTCCATTATGATTCTAACCCCCTTGGTGTAAGGATCATAAAACAAGACAATAATTAAGTAGATTGAATATGGAAACCTATTTCGGAAAGTGAGGCATTCCTCTAACAAAATGTTAAATTTTATAGACAACCCTATTTCTCAATGAAATTTTATATGTCGATTATGTTTTTAATTGTAATAATGAACTACATTTTTATTTTGTTTTTTTGAATCCAAAAATGAGGGGAAGGGAAGGCCGAATAAAAACACACTCATCTCATAATGTAGTCAAATTTTTTTTTATTTAGCATGCCTATTGGCATAAATAAACCTAGCATAGATATTCTAAAACCTAATAAAAAAACATGCCTAATTATGAATAAGAGGTTGATTTTGTAGCATATGACTATGCAACATTTCATTTAGGTTCCAAACATTACCAAATGATAAATTTAGCTACTTATAACCTTTTAACCAAAAAAGACAATTAAAATTAGCTTAATATTAAATCCCCCCACACACAACAATATTTGAAACAAAAGAATAACATTTTTATCCTTGCATAATGAAAGAGAGACAAGCCTTAAAACATGATGCTCATACTGCAATGTTCAATTCCCATCCAAGTGTAAAGAAACTCATTAACAAATTGCACCCCCTTGTTCCCCCCCACCACACACACACACACGATATCAAATGATCACCTTGAGAGTGTTAAACCAATATGAAGTCATATCTTCAACACCTTGCATATACATTTCCCGTAATGAACTAACAATGAAGGATGTGAAAAATCCCAATTAAAACAAAACTAAAACTAATGCATTTATAAGACATTTATAATCATGTAAAGTGTACTTCCACACAAGTTTAAAAGAGAGATCACTTGTCCAAGAAGGATGCCCTAGTTGATGCAATCATTGTGATCTTGTGGAAACTATTCAACTTGTTAAATAAATCACAACATACCATATTTAGAGTATAAAGATACCAGGATATATATATATATATATATATATATATATATATGTGTATGTATGTATAGTCACAAAATAATAATAGTTCCATATTAAAACCCATGGGTAAAATATAATAAGGTGAACATCTAACATCTTAATCCTCCATTTTATACAAAAATATTACAAGGAAATTTATTTATTTTTAGGTTCTAGATGGTGGTATTCCTTCCTTAATTTATTTAGCGAAATCATATCATGAGCGTCATAATATAGGGGTACATTTATCTAGAGGATATGGAATATGTATAGGTAGTATAAAAGGTAAATATGATCACCCTGCAAAATAATATCTTGAAGGAATGGAGGCAAATATATGAGCATTGTCATCTCTAGAGGTGGAGGCTTGATTTGGTGCACATAATAATGGAGGATCCTTGTTAAAATGTAAAGACAATGATGTCCCATAACATAAATATTTCTTCATTTTTAAAAATCATCTTGTTCATCAAATTTGAATACAAATAAGTATACATTTTTTGAAAAACTTCACCACATTCTTCAAATTTTAACATAAAAAAATATAATATTATATATATTTTTCAAAATACTATAGGAAAATTAATTATGTATACAAATTAGGTTTCAAATAACCAATATATACATCAATCATCATTTTCAACATTTTTTCCCTCTATCTCGATGGTGTTTCTTTTCCTTTAAAACTATAGTTAATTAGAAGATCTTCACCAAATTTAATATTTTTTATTTCTTCCACCATAACATAAAGAGGTAAAGTTGACCCTTTCATTCCATCATTGGTACTCTCTATAAATTAAAAATTGGGAGATATAAAATGGAAACAACCATGGGCACTATTAATGAAACCAACATTATTTTTTAATGCATAAGGGCATTCATCAATGTAAATAAAATCATGTATATGAAGAGTATTCTATGGGGTTTTTATGAATTTTATCTTCTATTGAAATTACATTATAACACATTCCATATCTCGACATACTAACTTTGTAACTTGTTACATGAGTCCAATCTACAAACTAATGCATTGGGCCATAAAAAGGTAATATTGGTAGAACAAATGAAAACTGAGTAGTAGATCCAATATTATTTGTGATCAAAGTGAACAATCCAAGACCTGCATTGGGAATAGTAGATGACTGTATCATATATTCCTACATCCAAAATATAAATTATTCATAAGGTTTTGGAAGTGGTTTATCCATTGGCCACACCCCATAATGTCACCAATAAAGAAAATTAGATTGATATTTCTTCAACGCCTTAGGATAAAGTTCCAAATCATCTTTGGACTCTTCCTTATAAGGTGTAATCTACATCTCCCCCTTGTTGCACATAAATTAGCCATGATTGTTGATAACCTATTATTTCTCCTTACACGAGTGAATTTTTTTTCACCTCCTCCTCTTAAACAACTTTTCCAATGTTATCTTTTTTCAATTCCATATTGGCTTTATAATTGTATTCAATTTCCATACTATCTACATATAAGTATGTTGATGATTCTAGTAGTGAAGAGAAAATTGAAATTTCATAGGTTAACATATTTGCAACAATAACAATAGTTTCAGTATCTTGTAAACATTAACCAAATCCCAATAATAATAAGAGAATAACAATAATTTTATTAATTTTTAAAAAAATGTCCAAATTTTATTTTAATCTTATCATAATGTTCAAAGTTTTACATATTTATGTAATAATCCCTATTTTCCTAATTTCTTTTATTTTTCATTAATTTTCTAAATTTCATTATTTTGACATAAAAATGAAAATTGGAACAAGTTCCATCAAAGTCAATATATTTTTACGCTAAAGGCATCAAACTTTGAGGATCTATTTGTCAGCGAGAATCCATGTTTTATCGATATTTTTTACAAAAACCTTTTCACAAAATCTTTTTTGGATGTGTCAACATGTATTTTAATAGTAGCATGGCCCATGTTCAAAGAAATTAAATTTTACCAAGCATTAGATGAAATATTTTATGTTTTGAGCGGACAAGGAACTAGACATACATGATAGGACATAAGAAATTTAAATTTTTGATGGGCAGGAGGAGAGACTAGGCCCAACACGTGAAGATTTAGCTCGAAACCTAGAGCTTAAGGGTAACAAAAATCGGCCTTGGGTTGAGGAAGTAATGAATGGTTCTCAGAAATGTGCCATTGATTCCACTATTTTTTCCCCTTCCTGGGTGAATGGCATCCCCACTCTTCATGGGTTTGATCAGGTCCTGGATAAGGCCACCAAGAGGTATGGGATAAGTTTGGCTGGGTTTTACTCTAGTTTTAGAACAAAAATAGATCAGATCAAGGAATGGACCCAAAGGAAATGGATGACCAAGGGTTCTATGGAAGTCATTACCCTGGCTATTGAAACATTTTTACTCATTTTTGGTTTATAGCTTGATCTTCTAGATGTTTTAGATAGGGGGCCTTGGTTTTGTGGAAAATCCATCATTAACCTTTGTCCCTGGAAGTTAGGAGCCTTTGTGGAATATTTGGTTCCCTATTGGCCAGTCTGGGTGTGCCTTCCTGCCCTTCTTATCGAGTTTTGGGACCAAGAGGTAATTCTAGAGATTACTAAATATTGTGGACATTTTCTGACCTTTGATCCAACTACATTGGCTAGATCCAGAATGGTGTGTGCAAGATTATTTGTCATTGTGAACAAGGACAAATCCCTCCTGCAATCCATTCACCTTACCTATTAAGCTGGTAGCAGAGTCCAGAATCATTTATGAAGGATCTTCTATTTTTTTCTCCAAATGTTGCTTTGTTAGCCATGGGATGGCTGCATGCAAGGCATCTGAACCGATATGACATGCTAAATTATCTCAATAATAACCCATAATATGAAAAATAGAGGTGGGACCTAGGAATCCTATCATGATTAGGCTAGATGTTAATATACAATCAAATCTACCTACTCAAACTAGGTGGTCCCAGGATGGATCCTCAATGGTACCTGCTACTGTTGTGGGTGTCAATCTAGATGGAGGAATACAATGCCCTAATAAAGTCTCAAATTTAGGGAAAATGATTGATTTTGATGATGATTGTGAATATGGCTCAGAGGAGGACTTACACATTGCTGATGGTTTAGAGGAATATTGTAAAAATCTTGTAGAAGGCTTGGAGGAGGATGCAAAGGAGTTGGGTGGTGAGTCGAACCCAATTTTAAGGTAGTCTATCGCGGTGCCAAAGGAAGTAACACAGGTCATTCTAAGGCCTAATGAGGGGCCGAGAGGAAAATTTCCACCTACCTCTTTACAAGATATGCAGATAGAAACTTTAAATGGATCTTATCGGATTGACTAAGAGGTGACTAATACATTGATTAGGAAGGAGACACTTGACGTATCTTTTGAAAAAATGCGATGGAAGTGGACTATCGAACACTCACCAAAGGGAAAGATAGAATATTTTTTACCTATTATGAAGATGACTCATTCCTAGACTAATCCTGATTCACTAAAGATCCTAGACTTCTGTGAGGGTGAGTATTATCATGAATATATGAATTTGACATATGGTGGTGAATTGACTAAAGATTTGGATGATTGGTGGAACATTGTGTGATATAAAAGAGATAAACACAAGAATGAGGTTCCACTCTATGATAGAATCACTAGGAAAAGGTACAAAGGGTATTTAGATCTTATGATCTCATGATTCTCAATTTTTCTGATGTTATTTCATTGTTGTTTTTATAGTGATCTTGTTGCGGTTGTTTTGCATTTCATATTTCACTCTTTAGGTTTTCAATAGTTGTTCTTGTTTGTTCCTTGTGTGTCATGTTCTATTTTTATTGGTTCATCTAGGTGTTTAAGACCCTTCATTTAAATGTTCTTGCGTATGATCCAAACTAAAAAACATTTATCCTAAAAAAAAATATAGCGTTTCATCAAATGCAACCACCTGGTGTCCAATGTGCTCATTTCACCTTTACTACCATACTCTTATCCTTTTCCCAAACAAGAGACTTGAAAGAGGGTATGGATAGCATGGAGAAATAACTATTGTTAGATTTTTATGGTATACATACACACACACACACAAAATGTGGTAGCATTAACAAGGAACGTAAATTTTTGGAAAAAAATCCTAAAATATACATTTGGTCAAATGACTAAAATGATCACATCATATGCACAAAATTGGCAGCATAAATCCAAACCCCATAATGTTTTTCAAAATCCTTCTAGCCTAGGTGATAATATAATCTTTAGAACATGGCATAAAATTCATCATAGCTTGATGGGAATATGATTTTTTTTTGTAATTACAAGTGCCCTTGTACAAATGTATGTAAAATGTGAAAGTATAGAGAAGGCATGTGAACTGTTTCAAAAAATTCCTAGAATAAATTCAACCTTAAGGACTTTAATGATTTCACGATATGCATAAAAGGAATTTGTTCAAATATATCCTGAACTCTTAGGAAATCACATTTTGGAGATTTAAAACTAGACTGCACAACCTTTTTTTGGCATACCCCCAACTTGTGAAAAAATAAAAGCTTTAGAATACGGTATGGGCAACCATCAAAGCATATTGGAAAGTTAATTTTTGTCAAATGTTGTTTTTTGAAGCTACTTAATAGATACAAATGCTAATATAATTTATAAATTATACATTTCCATATTTTTATTTAGAGATAATCAAGTGGAGAAGATACTTGGTTATTGAAATCATTAGAATTGAACCACCTAAATTATTAAGTGATATTAAAAAATTTCCTAGATGTTTTTGAATAATTGATGAAATTACATTCAAGTAAGCTTCTGAATGATGCAACATTAATTATTTAGGTCAGTTTTTATAATCTTTAGTGGAGAAATGTACAAAATTTAAATGGTGGGACTGATTCTATTACATTGCTTGAGGCATTGCTTGCATTGAAGTTTTCTCATTGCTTATAGGAAGCATGAAAAATGCACATGAAATTTTCAAAGCACCACATTAAGGGAAATCATACTTGGTGTTTTTTTAAATTTGAAATTGTATAGTTTTTCTTTAGCAATTCTCAGGATATTAGCAATGTATCTATACAAAGGATTATTTTCCCATTTTAAACAACATTTCCATTACATCTCAGAGATTGACATGGGGTGTGTGTGGTAGTAATTAGGGTTAGATAAAAATTTAATTTGTAATTCCATTTTAACGCGATAGTTGTATAATATACATATTAACATTGTTTCACTGTAAGAAAGGGGAATTGGGTTGAAGGTAAGCCCTTATCTCACAAACCAAGGAAACACATTCACAATACCACCACATGTTTAATTGAAATTTTGATGATAAACTTTAGAGTTTCCTCAATATATAAAACATGTTAAAGAATGTAAACCGTGTAGACATAATGATCAATTGTTACATAATGTCATTGACGTATTTACAACCCTCGTTCCCTAAAACTACATGCAACTCGCATGCCATGCTATGTTGTAAATTAGAGAATTTGATTAGGACATATATATTTAGCAAACCATAATGGAAATATGATTTTTTTTTAAATATAGTTTTACGTGATGTGGTAGACATGTATGGAGAAATTAGAATCATACACAATGTACTTAAATAATTTGACAAAATTCCAAGCGATGAGATGTGATATTATGCAATGCAACGAATGATGAATACATCCAAGGACATACATAAAATCATTATGAAATACTTGGTATTTTAAGATGTGAAGTATTAAAAAAATCCATCGTGAGATATGGTCTTATGGATTGCAATGAATGCAAGATATGCATAAAATGGTTTCATTAAAAATGCCTTTGAAACTTTCAATAAAATGCATTTTGTAGGTGTACAACAAGACTTTACAACCTTTCCAACATACTTCTGCCATGTGCCAAAATGGGATATTTAGAATAGGGTATAGAGATTCATCAAAATATAATGATTTTTTAAAATATTATAGTTGTTAATTCTCGTGCAAATATGTTTATAAAATTTACAAGCATACACAAAGCTAGAACTGTTTGAAAAAATGACTCAAGGATATGTGGTCTCATGGAATTTATTTATGTAATTTTATTTATTGCTATCAAAATAAAATCATAAGCTAACTTCAACTTGATATCAATCATCTACATATTTTTAAAGTGAAAATTTAATTAAAAATTACCTTTTCTTCTATGCAGTAGAATAACAATGCTTCTTTCAGCTCCACTTTCTTCTTCTCAACAAGGAAAATTGTGTTTGGTAGTGAAAATGACATTTAAATTGGAAATGTGGGGATGCTTGGTAAATAAAAACTATGACAAAAATTTGGAGAAAAAAATATGTAATTTTGCCTCATGTTTGTGTTACTTTTGCAACACTATTATCACATCATAATTGAGTCAATTTTTCCTTACAAAATGTACATTTTTTTATATTTGAAATGTTATGAATTGATGTAAATTGTAACATTTTTTACACTATACGTATTAGTGAACAACATATAAAAAAGGAGCTAAATAAATATATATGTGGATACCAAACCTGAGATATTACACCCCATTGATAGTAATACAAGCTCTAATATTCTAAGATAGCATATTGATTGTGTATACAAACCATGATAAAAAAACATAATGTAATAAGAATGGTAACAATAAATGACCATTTAATCCGATCATAGGATTCCTTGAAACAAATATTTCTAAATAGGGATTTTTGGTTGGAGACCTTGGCCCATTCCATAGCCTCCTAAAAAAAAATGAAAATGTCTGTGATATATCCATGCTAAATGAAACTAGGCTTCTTAGTTATAAAAATGAGAGGGAGAAGATGTCTTAATATAAGAGTTAGATATTTTCATATGATTTTATAAGACATGTTAAGGAGATTAATTGGTCTCTAGTTAATGATGAGCTTAAAATCTAAATCCTTGGGAATGAATCATATTTTAACGTGACTAATTAGGGTTCCGAAAGAGTTAGTTTAAATATCTTCTAAGTAAACTCTTTGAAGATTTGATCTAGCTAAATCCTAGAGGGTTTGGTAGAATTCATAATGGAAACCATTAATTCTACTTTTAGGGTCTTTATCGGTGGAGATCTGCATCACCATCTCTATGAAATATTTCAAGCTAAGAGGTTTATCACATGAGTCTCTTTGAACTTCATAAATCTTTAAGGAATTGAAAGAGAGCATATTCTTGAGTAGGATAATATATTTGAGTAGAACACATTCCATGATAGTGATCTATAAAAAATCATGAAGGATTTTAGGGAGCTTGGTAAACCAAGTATTGGCATCCTTAATGGATTTGATTATTCCAATAACTAGTCTAGATTAAAGAAGGGAAAATAATTCCTCAGTAAACTTATCTCCAACTTTAAGCCAATGCATTCTTGTTTTAAGTTGTGTTCCCTTATATTTATAAGTTTCATAAACATTAAGCTCTTTCCTCCATTGAGAAACATAAGTTCACATGTTTACATTGAAGAGGTAAATTTCTAGCTCCTATGAAATTTTATTGTATTCATGGTATGAGGCTTCATTGGAATGTTGTTGCAAGATGGCTTGCTATTTTCCATATATTCCAAGGAAGGTTTTTTTTCCTAGTAATAACATTGACCCACCATGTTATCCATCTAGTATCACCTTTAGGCCTAAGAACCATATTCTAAATCCTTCTTATTGACAAAGGGATCTATCATGCTTGCTCATGTGTATTATTGAATCCATAGAACTTGAAAGTAGTCCATTTGATACAAAGATGTCTAAGAAGATGATATTAAAGGATAACATGATCATTAATAATAATATTTTAATTGTTACATATAGAGAAGAAGAAAATATCTTGCTATGCTAGTAGGGAAAATTTTGATTTTTTGACAACTCTTTCCTAACACTTCCATAAATTGTAGTAAATGAACCAACTTCAGGAAAAGTATCTTCTCCATTGATAGTTGGGGTTGAAGAGAGAAATAATTTTAGCTCAACAAGCAGGATTGGCTAGCAAGAAATCATGAATAGAGATATACATAATAAGAGGATCCTAGAAAAAAAAGGAGAGAAATGATCATAAGAAGACCCAAAAGTGTTTGAATGAGGTAGGTTCACCAAATGATTTGAAAAATATTGAAATTTGTATAAACCCTAGATATTTTAGAGTCACATGCAATAAATAAAATGTTAAAGTATAAATTTAACATAAACAATAAGTTAAATGAAATTAAAACCCTAACTAAAAGACAGGGCATAAAAGACTTAGCTGATTTCGCAATAAATCTTGAGATATGCTAGATAGGAAAACTAATAAATGGGATGAGGAAATTGTCGTAACCATGCTTGGTAAATTTTGAAATTGCTGAATATTCCTAGACTAGGGCACCTAGATTAGGTCAAGGGCACTTAGACGCTAGAGACTAATTCTAGGCACCCATGACTGTGAAAGACCTTTGAAACTGATTTTTCTTGTGTCATGAGATGTTTGCTAACCTTCGTTGTTGGTCTCTTGTATGTTGTGAGATGATCATTGCATTAGCTTGTAACTTGCAAAGAGAGAGATAACTTGAAAAAATCCAAAACACATCAAATCCTAAAAAGAAAAATATGCAAATGGGGAGCTAGACTAACCCTGATGGTCACCTAACAGAGTGAATATATGAACGAGCACTACACTACATTTTAGAATCCATGTAGTTCTTGTGTGTGTATGTGCAAGCATCATTCCCAAGGTAGCTCTTGTGCAGGATGCACTTGATAGCAAATGATATCTAGATGTACCAATGTAAATAGATGTGTGGATGGAAAAATTAACTTCCCCTCCTATACTAGTATATAGAAAATAAAGTCCCTTATCCCTTGAATGAAGCTATATGGATGTTTTGATGCTGTTGAAATTCATTTGGATGCAACCTTAGGTGGTTATAGTAGATGCTTAGAGCTTGGTCCTTTATTATGGTCACATAGCTTTGTATTTATATTATTCCCTTATTTAAATTTTTTAATTTACAACTAAAAGGTTGACCCATAAGAAAAAAATATTCCCAAAAGATAAAAGAGGCTCGAAATAGGTGAGTAAGATACAAAGAGGTCGGGGGCACCCAGAGGGGAAGAGGTTGTCTAGGCATTGGTGTCCTGACTGGGCACTAGTTTCTAGAGTTAAGAAAGATAAAGCAATGAAGATTAGATTGGACTGTGAGGTGTGTAAGACCAAAGAGAAAGCAAGAAAGAAAAGAAAGAGGCCAAATAGAGTAGTCAATTACTAGTTTTCTCTCTTATGAATCATATGAATGGTAATATGTGATTAGGACCTAGAAATGTACCCAAGTTTGTAATTTTGTGTCTACACCATGAAATCACATAGAATGACCTTGTTGACCTTGTGTAGACTCTTAGATACCTATAACATACCTCTAGAACCAACTTGGGTGACCTCATATAGTGACTATGCAAGAAAAACCATGCTCCAAAAAAATAGAACTCACCAAACTTGGACACTACCAATCAACCTTCATGTTTGGCCATGTTGACTAACACCTTATAGAGACACATGTGACCTTATGAAACCCTTTTCCATCAATGGAATTGACATCAATGACAACACTAACACACAATGGCCAACACTTTAAAGGCATTCATCTAGCATCTATTCAAGGGACAATGGTTACATCAAATCTACATACACTACATAAGAAGGGGAAGTATATTCTATTCCATCCACACATACTATTACAAAGCTACAATCTATATACAACTAACTATCAAGTGTAATTTTCACAAGGGAATCCTATGGCATCATTTCTACACACAAACATTAGAACTAAATGGATTCTAAGATGTAATGTAGTGCTCAGCTATAAGTTTACTCTTTGGGTGACCATCGGGGTCAATCTGACTCCCCATCCTGCATTTTCCTTTTTAGGTTTGATGTGGTTTGTGGGTACATGTAGGTGAAATTCTATTTTTTAGGTTACCGGTACCTTTGGGGATCAAGAATTAAATATCAAGTGATCAACAACGAAACCCTTACAACACAAAAGAAAATAGGTTCTAACCTCCTAAATAGTTACCCATGCCTAGGCATCCTTGTCTTGTTATGGGCACCCCTGTCCAGAATTATTCCTGAATTCCAAAATTTGCAAGGAGTAGTTATGATGTTATTACATCCTATCCAACACTTTATCCTATCTAGATCATTTCTGAATTATGCGGATATTAGTTAAGTCACCCTCTCTCTCTCTATTGCTTAGGGTTTTATACTTTACATACTATTTTTCTTATGTCATAATGTATTTTAGAATTTTTACATTAGTTATTATAATAAGTTACTCTAAATTATATATTCAATTCTAATTAAATTAAATCATTTATTGAACTCGTCACTCAAATTCAACCTTTCTACTAGGGCTTTCGTTTTACATGCCTGTCACCCGTAGTGATCATTTTGGTTCCTTTGAGTACACTGAGCTTCCTCCATCTATCCATAAATCCTCTAAATCAATTGTTAAATATTCTAACTCTTTTCTTAACTAAAACAATGTCCCTCTTGAGAACATTGAAGCTTCTAATATCGAAAACTCATATGATGAGGATACCAACATTGATCAAGAGGAACTAGATAAGCTCACCAATTTTTGTCTAGAATTACATGCCAACCCTTTACATATTCCATATGATCTTAATGATTTACTTACTAGTAAACATTCTCGAGATGTTGCTTATGTCCCTCTTGTAGGCTCCTCCTCAACTTCCATGGCCTCTACCCAACCCCTTAACATTCCTACTTCCATCGTTACCACTACCACTCCACCCATTACTCTCAATACCTCTAATACACAACCTTTTTCCTCTTTCGAAATTCACGACTTAGCTTATTTGTATCAAGATCTGCAAATTCAAATACGTCAGTTACAACAAGACACTCCATGTTCCTCTCCATCTCTTGATTCCTCCCTACTCCTTCACACCCCTTTTGCACCCACCATATCTAGGTACCAAATCCCACATAACTTCATCACCCCTAAGCTTCCCACCTTCACTGGCCATGGTGACCCTCAAGAGCATATATGATATTTTCATGTGGAATTTCTTGATTATGTTGATGATCATACATTTATAGCTAACCTATTTTATAGAAGTCTACAAGATTATGTCATGCGTTGGTTTTATAATCTACTTGTTCACTCGATAAATTTTACATATTTAGTCGATGTTTTTCTTACACATCAGTACCAAAATATCCTGTGCACAAATTTTTCTCAAATCAAAAAAGGATCTAATGAGCGTCTAATGGACTATGTTTTTATTATAAGAATATCCTTGCTAAAATTATTAATGTACTCATTGATTCTAAATTAAAATATATTTTTGTTCAAAGTCTCTAACCTCTACTATAAGAGAGTGTTATATTCGATACCTTGCCACCGTTTGATCAATTATGTCATACACTAAAAAGGTGTGAAGTGAAACTCTTATCTATGGGACAATTAAAATATCATGATACTCCTTCATCCTCTTCTAATAGGTTACAACATAAATCTACATTCAAACCATCTCCTAAGCCCACTGAAGCTAAAGCCACTGTCAATGTTATTTCTCCATCCCCCACACTTCAAGTGAAAACTTTGTGTCATACTTTTACCAAATTTCCCTATGCACCTCGGTTTCTATTGCCACAAATTATCAAAAGCAATCTTATTACTATTCCATTACCACATAACCTTGATGCTTGTCTCCCCCGTGGCCACAACTATGATGAAAATGCATGATGTGATTATGACCAATGTGTTGGGAACTCCACTGATCGATACTTTAAATTCAAGCATATTATTAAAGATCTTATTGATAATAATTAACTCGAGATCCCTGAGCCATCTACTTATCAACCAATCAATGAAAATAAAAATATAAAAAAATATTTAATGATCCTTTTCCCAAGAATGACAAGGAAGCTTCTGACTCTTATGCTAATCATACATATCAAGTTGTTCCTCTTCATTCCTCGAGAAACCTTGACTTCCATGTTGCTTCTAATGATTCATAAACACCTATAATTACATTTTTATATCACAATTATAATGCTACATTTACTTTTGATTCCTGGCACATTAATGCTTCTATTGTTTAATATATTTTCAATAACACTATGATCTACCCATCATATCCTAACAATGTGTGATCCATCACACTCCTAGCTATCAATTATCCACTATCTAATGTTACATTTCTAGTCCCTAAGTCTTTTGGCTATGTCACACTTCCCATCACAATTGGGCCTCTTACCATGCCTATACCATTCGTTGTTGCATCTTCAATCAAAGGTTGTGGCATGCTCTTAAATATCTCTTAGCTTTGTACCACCTAAACCATCCCTTCCATGAATCATGTGTGCCTCAAGTTCATTCACAAAAAACCAACTGGTTATTATCAAAGGTGTTCCACCATGTACACCATTACCTCGAATCACTTTTGTAGATACACCAGCAATAGCCTTTAGGCTTCTAATGCCTCTCAAATATAATAATAACTCCACACCTATCTCTCCTACTCGCACATGACCTACCTCATGACCTTATCATCCTCATCAGTCTCTTAGTCCACATCATTTTCCTAAGTCCCCTACTCAGGAGACCCCTTCACATAGGTGTTCACCACCTCCTCTACCACATAGGTATCCTTCACATGCACACAATTACTCTCCCATGACATCAATCTTTGAGCATCCTCACACAGCTTCGTCTCCTTCGATATTGGGTAGAGGGCCCTCACCCTTTACTATTGTCAAACAGTCTCCTCTGTATAACACACTTGGGGGAATCACTATTTATTTCCCCCTTCCAATTACCATCAATTCTTCTTCATGTCTACTACGAAATTTCACACTATGTGCATTATAAATAATCTTCCTACGCACTCTCACACCCTTTGATACACATATTATATCATCATTACCCTATGACATGCTCTAGCTCCATGGTTCATACTCATCTGCTGGGGCTTTGATCCTTAAAATAACCTCACATCCACTACACATTTCATGCTATGTGCTTCATGGTACATGTTTCTAGCATATATTGGCACAACACACAAATTACCCGATGACACACTCATTTTTATGGTTCATTCTTAACTGTTGAGGTTTCTTATAAATGAACCTAATATCATACACATCCTCTATGGGGAACATTTCCCATATAATTTTAACACTATGCATTCAATTCCATCATAATCATACTACATTTTCATATCTTGGTTGCATCTACTCTTGTTATCTTGTTCTATTTACATGTTACACTTTGTTTTCTATGCTAGAAAAATTCTTAGTATGTCATTATCATTCTATATATACATATGCACTTTTAATTGGTATTTTGCATTGAATGAAGATATCTTATAGGTTCTTAAACACTACAATGATACTTGGAAATGTATATTTTATCAGTCCCATCAAGGTTCCTGGGGGATTTTATTGTCTCTACTATCACATATTACATAGGTTATATTGCTACATTTTTACTATATCTCATTATAATTCATTTACCTTTCATTGATTTATACATGCCTTGACATACTACTTATCTTTCTAACATACTAATGGGTGCTTCATGTGTATCATTTTCCTTGCAAGACTATATACAACCATGGTTATCTTATACATTTTCCTTTTTCTTATTTTCTATTGTATGTTATTGTTTGTGGGATATGACCTATGTATTTCTAGTTCATTGTTTGATTTCTTATGGACACTTTGGCCTTGATTGTCTTGTGACATTGTGAGTGATGTACCATGTTTGAAAATCAGTATTTGTGGTCTCTCTTGTCTACACACTTTCTTGATTGTTACATTGTCTTCTTTTACATGTTACTTTTACTACTAACACACATCTCTAGATTTTCTTGTTTGCATGCTCCTTAGTTTCTACCATGCAAATCCCCTACCCCCTGCAGGTATCCACTTTAACACAACACAGAGTCCTCTCATTTGGGTTGTATTCTCCTACTTTTGTCACATGCACCCAAAACGAGGGGGACATAAATTTGGTGAATAAATCACCCCTATAATAGCTCAGAGCTATAGTTCATATTAGCACAGTATAAGAACACAGTCAAATAACGAACCAAAATATGACTTGGGTCCAACATAAAATATAAACACCAACACCCAGACATTAGCATCTGGGTGCCCTTATCCTCCCCTAAGCACTAATTTCCCAGGGGAAGATAAAGTCATCTTCTCAGCACAAAATAGTCTATAACAATTCACAAAGTAGTTCTATAGTTACAAGAACATGCCTCTAGTCACAGAATATAGTCTACCTCCTACATTCAATATATTTCAAAACAATCAAAACAAAAGGAACAATAGGAAACAATCAAGACACACCATCTACAATGGTGCTTATTGGGAAGAGTCGTGGAAAGAGATTAAAACTAGACCTCTCTTCCCAACACTTGCTCTTTGGTGTGAGATCGCCTAAAAAACTCACTCTTGGCATGACATCGCCCAAAAAACTCACCTTTGGCATTCAAATCAAAAACTTCAAATAACATGACACTTTTTGATCTCTTAATATTTTACATATCTGGTGCACACTTTAATTTTTACACACTTTTACACAATATTACATACTTTATTTAGATTTTTCATATACAGGACTTTGACTACTCTTTCACTCTTCTTTTGCAGGTCCTTAATATGTAAAAAGAAGCTACCTAAAATAGAAAATATAAGCACATAAATAGGTACTTGTGATGTATACGCTTCACCCCTAGGGTCACTTTCCTTTCCTAGTCTCCACACTTCACTTTGCAATCACTCCATGCTTCACTGGTACCCTTGGCGCGCTATTCTCAACACTCTTTACATGATCATAAGGTACACATCTTTTATCTAATTTAGGTTATCAAGTATTCATTCAACAACATAAAGTGAGCTGAAATGTAGACACAAAATCACACACTTGGGTATATTTCTAGGTCCTAAAAGCATGATAGCATTTACATGATTCGTAAGCAAAAAACTAGTGGTTGGCTACTATATTTGGATTATTTTCTGTCTTTTATTTTATATTTAGTATTACACACCCTACAGCTTTGTCAAAACTTTAATTTTTTTATCTTTCATGGCTTTAGACACCGGCGCCCAACCAGGAAAACATCGCTCAAGAACTCTTGTCCCTCCTGGGTTCCCCTGACCCTTTCTTACCTTACTCACTCTTTTTGGGTCACTTTTATATTTTGGGAATATTTTTCACTTATAGGTTTTCCTTCCAGGTATCAATTATTAAATTCAAATGGGGGAATCTTATAAATACATAGCTATGTTTTTAAAATGAAAGACCAAGCACTAAGCACTACTAACATCACTTAAGATTAAATTTCAAAGGCACCCATTCAAGGGAAAAGGGATGCATCAACTATGCATACACTGCATATTAGGGGGAAGTCTATTATATTCCATTCACACATACTATTACATTGCTACATTCTAGTTATAGCCCTTTATCAAGTGCAATTTACACAAGGGAATTCTAAGGCATCATATCTACACACACACATCAGAACTACATGGATACGGAGATGTAGTGCATCACTGGCTTGTAAGTTCACTCTTTGGGTGGTTTTCTGGTTCACCCCATTCTAAATTTTTCTTTTTAGGTTTGTTTTGGTTTATGGACATGTGTAGGTGAACTATTATTTTGTAGGTTATAAGTACCTTTGGTAATAAAGAAGTGAATATCATACAATTAATAGGTATCAATAAAGAAACCCTTGTGAGATGAAATAAAAATAGATTATGAGATTTTACACAGTCACCAATGCCTAGATTTGGTCACCAGTGTCCAGGCCCCCTATCCTGTTGTGGGCACCCTTGTCCAAAATTTTTCCAGAATTCTAGAATTTACAGGGAGTAGATACAACATTGTTTGCATCATGTCCAACACTTTACCTTGTCCAGATCGTTTCCAGATTGTGTGGATATTAGCTAAGTCACCCTGTCTCTCTCTTACTTAGGGTTTTATACTTTAATTTCTAGTTTGCTTGTCTCATACTGTATTTTATCATTTATACATTAGTTGTAGTAAAAATTTACTCAAAAATATATATTTAATTCAAATTAATTAAATCAAATACATACAAAACAAACTCATGGGAACACTATTCCTAACTACATGTTACAAAAAATTAATCAACCTACCTATATAACAATTAATTTACTATGATAAATAGAAAGGAATGCATAATTAACTAGTTATAGTGATATTTTACCCAACATCATCCTCATCCTTCTCATCATCCTCTTTGTCCTCCCATTTTCTTTTCCCTAAGACAACATAATGATATTTAAAAGCATGTTTAATTTTAACTTATAATTTGTGTGTATAACAAATTAAATACTACATATTACTGACAAAAATTGATTATCTTCATACCATTTATTATTATTTTTCCATCCCACGTATTTTAATACCACATGAGCATTTTTCATTACACGATTCTTATAACACTCTTCCCATGAACATCATTATATGATAAAACTACATATATGGTTAATATACATAACTCTATTTATAAAAACAAAACAATATAACCCTACAAACAGCTTAGATAGAACTTACAAATTTATTAGAGCTCTTTTCTATGTTTTTCATTCCAAACGATGAGTCAAAAACCATTTTTGAACTCTGGAATCATACCTTATGAGCACATAATTTTTTTATACCCACATCAATTGTAAGGTGTATTAAATATTTAATCAATCACTATGTTATGTGACTACCATTGCATTGTGATCGTAGGCCAATTTTTTATATTATAAGTATTGAATGGTAACTGAATAACATAAAATATCAAATTAAAGAAAGCATGGTTATCAAGTAAAGTGTAATGCTCTAAATAGTCCTCTCTATAGTATAAAGGTCAGCATATATCATTACATTTGCTAACTAACATGCAACCTTACTAGTGTCCTCTGTTAGCTACTTATCTCATAAATCGAACCAAGTGTCTTTCTCTATTTAGGGAGGTTGAATATGTCTCTTCTTGTCATCTTTTTTTCCTTGGTAGTGAACCTGTAAATTATAAATATAAATAATTATTGAAAAACTATAGAGTTTTTTTTTTTCAAAAAATGTATTCATACAAAGTAATTACCATCAAATTCCTCTTTATTCTCTTAAACCCTTATGATGCAAATTTCTCAATTAGAATTTTGTGATAGTGGGTCTTCTTGAAATTGAAGAAAGTTATATTGACAAAGCTTCTTTTTCACTAAAATATGACTCACAACCACTCTAGATGACAATGTGAATGAATCAATTTTTGTGTTTGGTTAACTATTTTATTTAAATAACTCAAACCAAAAAATTGAAATCACTAAAAATATCATATAAATTCAAATGAAAATAAATTAAGATATTACAATGATAAATTGAAATAAAACATATTATATTGGCTCAAAAAATATTAAAATACTTACTTTCCTTGATTATCCTTTAATATAATCATGTTATCTTTAACATAGAGGTCCATTTTGAGGTTCCCTTGCACTAAGTGTTTATAATTACTATGAACAAGATGAGAGGTATATAAATGTTTTTTATTGGATGGGAAAATAATGTGTTGTCACCCCCTTAATCACCTCGGGAGTAGGCCATTCATACTATTTGGGACAATCTCTCTTTATTTGATTTTTTATATTATTTTTATTGTTAATAGGATGAGAAGGGCTGACCTCTGTCGAGGGTCTTTTAAAAATTCCCACTCATTATAATCACATTAATTAAAATCAATTTAAATAATAAATGAAAAAATTATACCTCCACACAGACGAATCCCTCATCTTATGATTGTCCTAATCATCATGCTAGTTGATATGTGATGTAGACATGTCATGATTTAGTCATATTATAATATTTAAATTACAAGAAAAATTTTATATTATGAAATAAATTATAATGTTATACCTCTGTGTAGGGGACTTCTTAGGAATAGATGAAGGACATGTGATCATTCCAACATTGTCATCATCTCGTAAGTCTATATGGGAAATCGAATTGTGACACACAAGTTGTATTATAATTTTTCAATGAGATTAAATATATTTTTAATTAAAATTAACTTATAAATTTTTACATCCATGATGAGTCCTTAAAGGTTAAGGGGTATCCACTCATATGAATGTGGAATTTTTTTTATATGTCTTATGTAGGTCTCTATAAGTGGTAGACATGTCACCATTAAGATGTATGCTAAGAATTTTTAATTGTGATTTTTATTTCAAATTATAAAACACACTATAAACTTATAAAATGTTTTCTAAGTACAACTATGTGCAAATTTTATGCTCAACATGTTTTGAATCAATGCTTATGATTCATCATCTAGAAGAAACCACAAGATAAAGATAATTACAAACTAATATCACCTTAAATAGTTTAAAATACCCCCCACAAAGTGGGAAATGACCAAATATAAATAAATAACTTAACATTATATTACAATTGAGAGAAGGTGGGGACGAGTCATGGTTAAAATTCAAGTAGTGAATTATTAATTCTAATAACTGCTCTAAGTTTATCTTATAATGAATGAATGCAAGTTGGAATTTGACTGTTTGAGATGAAATAACTTTAGGGTGCATAAGCATGTAACAATAGAATTTGAGAAAATAAAGTAAGGATTTTAAAACCACGAGTTAAATTAAATTCAAATTAAAAAATTAAAAAACATTTAAAAATTTTAGACAAACTAAAAAATAGAATTAGAGAAAATAAATAAATTATTAAAATCACAATTATAATTATTTAGAAATTTTAGACAAACTACAAAAAGTAGTTGTTTTTATGCAAAGGAAAGACCAAGAACTATGTTAAGTAGTAAATATTTTTAGTCTATTAATGACGGGTCTTTAATCATGATTGAGACCTATATAATCATATTATTTTAAACTCTATGTATGTCGCCCTATTTCTATAAATTTCCTTAGGTTGCACTTTTTGAATGAGTCTCTACTGTTAAGACCTTGGTTTTTCTATACAAATGGAATGTTTGGTTTTGAAGGAGTGTTTTGCTAGAGTAGACTTGTCTTTCCTTTCTATCTGGATGTATGTCACATGTTCCTTGATCCTGGTCTAGATGGATCTTCCTATTTCCCATTCTATGGAGGGCATTTTAAACTATTTAAGGTGATATTGGTTTATGGTTCTCTTTATCTTGTGTTTTATTCTCGATGATGAATCATATGAATTCATTCAAAACATGTCAAGAATAGAATTTACACATAGTTTTACCCATAATACAATTTCTAAATTTTTAGACTATGAAAACATAAAAAATTTCACTATAAACTTATACCTTCGTGGTGGGTACGCAAAGGTCAATGAATGTCTACTCATTAAAGAATGTTGAGGTGGCTCATGGGCCTTATCTAAATCCTCATTCATGTCATATTGAGATAAAACATTCTCTCTATAGTTTCCCCATGTGTAGGCATCACACATCTTTTTGAATAGATTATGTCCTCTCTAATATAAAAAAATAAAATTATATAATGCAATTATTTTAGGATATGTACGAATTTATTTGCAAAGAAAATAACACAAATGATTTAATATAAAATTTATGTGATTTCAAATATTATGAGGTTTCTAGGAAAATAACATAAATATTATTTTGTATTTAATCATATTTAGTTTAATACCCTTTTCAATAAGTTTGAAATGCAACTAAAGAGCCTCTTGTATGTTACCCATGTTGTAGTAGCTTCTATATGTGAACTTATATTTTTTAATAGATTTGTCATTAGTAAAGACTTTCCGAGGAAACTTATAATATTTTTGGCTTGATATTGAATATATTTTATGACCTAGAAAGGAACATTTGCATTGCATATACTTTCATTATTTTTATGTACTATGACATATAAGGTTGATGGGTTAATTATTTTGTAGCATGTACACATTACAATAAAAATATGATATGCAAATGTATGGGGCTATGCCGAATCTATTCAGATTTTATGCCAATATTCACTTCCAAATGATGGTGAGTTCATTGCCATGTATTATCTTTTAATTTTTGGGGATCTAAAGAGTAAGATTTATATTTGAGAGTCATTTATGTTTGTTAAACAAAGTTTTAGTGACAATTTTTTTTTTTACTATTGCCCTTCAAATTGATAGTCATATTTCAAATCTACAAGTTTAAGGATATCAAAATTTTGGATTTATTTTACAACTAAAAACACTTAAATCATGTAAGGAACGGTCAATTTTAAAGCATGCTCGAAGGGGTTATGCCTTCAATACTAGGACATGCATGATAACTAATGCAACCCTATTCAACAATAATAAAACCATGGTTTGTATAACTTCAAGATTACATTTTTATAATCATATTTTTCTTAATACCATGTAAATTTTTATTGAGATGATCCTATATGGTATGTGATTTCCTTGTATCAAAATTTATTATCTAATTTTTTCTAAACATATTTTGGTTAATTATTTGCTATTTTTGCTATTACGAGTATTTATTGGTTGAAAATACCTTCCATTCATAACTCCTTACATAAAATAAACATATACCCTTACTCTTTGTAATCAAAATTTCATAATAATTTTCTTAGGTTCTTACATTATTCATGTCTATAGGATGTTTCCTTATTTAGTGAAACTTAGAAACCACAATACCCCAAAATTTTATATTAACACATAATCTTCAAACTCAGATTTATTGTTTTCCTCTTATGATGCATTTTTATAGTTGTGATGCTTGATCCTATAACCGAGCACATCATCAAACATCCTATGATGTAATGAATAATTATTAAATCTAATAAGCATGTGAACTAGCATCAAATATCTAACCTTTCATATATTCCTTATAATAACATTTCCCTTATTTATTAAATCAAATTTATTTTCTCCCAAAACAAACTTACTTGTCCTTATCGGCAGGACCATTGCACCCAATGGTAAAATTTCTAGTTTATTGGGTAGCTCAAGTTCATAGGGAAGTATCTTCCTCATTTCTAGAATAATATCAATTATTGAGGGTTGTTAGAGTTCATACAATTTACCCTAGGGTTTACAAAAATTTTGCTATAATTCACATAAATTATCCTTGGTTTTTTAGGATTTATTTAGACATCTCTTTTAATATATCCTAGGGTTTACACAATTTATCCTAAGATTTACATTTTACTTCCTCGGGTTCTATAAATTATTAATCAAAATTAGATGAAAATATACATATATGTAATATGGGATTTGTCGCATACTCTTCTTCTTCCAATGGAGGGTTTTATTTCCTTGAAGGTTCTAATTTTTAGTAATGACTCTTTTGGTATGTCATTTTTTATTTGTTATCCTTTGTGATATCTTTTTTCCTTTATCCTCTTCCTTTATGATTTATTTTTTTAAATTTTTCCTCTCCATTTTTAGTATTTTTTTATTTCTACTATATTTCTCATCTCCTCTCCATTTTTTCTTTCTTATTTCCTCACGCCACTGTTAAAATGAAGTTAAAAAACATGGGAGGTACTTTTTTTGTCCCACTTCATGCTATTTTTAAGTTAGAGGTGACTATGGCGAAAAGGTGGTGTGAAAATAACACTAATATGTGAGTCACATTTGTGCCACATTACACATTTTAAAAAATAAAAATAAATAAATATATTACCAATCTAATTAAAGGCTTAGAGGCACATAAATACAAATTAAATGTTACCCCTCATATTTTATGTTATTAGAAGGGCCACATACATTTTGGTGTCAAACCCATTGATATAAGGATCATGATATATTGGGGATTATGTAGTAGTAGAAAAAAAGGACCTACTAAGAAATATGGGATTAATTGTTTAAATGAATGAGGATTTTAGAATTGTAAAAGAAAATATAAGATGCACTTAAAGTCATATATTATATGGTGTGGCAAGGCATATTTTTACAAATAAAATATAAGGTATTTTTGGTATTTTGTGATGCCACATAATAAGAGATGGATATGTTGAGAAAGTAAACATAATCATGTAACCAATCAATCATTTATTAACAACAATAATTCTTCCACTGTGGTGTCAACTTAATTGGTATACGGATCATAATAGCCAATCATATCGCAAACATACTCATTTTTGCAATGTAGCCAATGAACCATTATGTTAATAGAACTACTTCTTATGTGTTGTTAAACCTATTGATATAAGCACCATATTTTAAAAGAGTTAGAATTATAAAAATCAAAAATAGAAATATAGGTCAATGAATGAAATACTCCTCCATCATAGGGTTATATTTGATGGTTGAACCTACATCTCAAGGAATTTTTCTATGACCGTAATGTAATCAAACAAAATTCAACAAGCTAGCCAATTAAGGATTAATTATTTGAATGAATGAGCATTTTAGGGTCATAGAAGAAAATCCCAAATGCAAGTTTAAAGGAATATCCAAAATGGTGTTGTAAAGAATGTTTTTAAATATGTTCAACATAATGTGTATTTTTGGTATCATGAGGTTGCAAAAAAGTAAAGGAGGAGGTCGAGCAAGTAAACATACTTACCTAGTAACCAATTAACAATTTGTTAGTAGGAGGACCAATTCAAAGTATGGTGTCAACCCCATTGTCCATTTAGGGATAATAGTATAAAGGAGTTAGAATCATGGATATTGAAAATAAAAACCAAGGGAAATGAGTGAGATACTTCTTTAGAAAAAGGTTAAATTTAACAGGTGAACCTACCTAGAAAGGGAAATTTCTATGATAGTTATGTATTCAAACCAAATTGAATGATAATACTAATAGAAAGGCCATTTCCATTTTGACATCATCCTAATTTGTATTAGGGTCATGGTATATTGGAGTTTCTATGATACCATAAAAAATTATACCATTCAATATGGGATTAATTATTAGAATGAATGAGGATTTCAGAGTCATAGAAGAAATTTTAAGATGTACTTAAAGGCATATCCCACATGGTGTAGTAAGCCAATTTTTTAAAGATGCAATTGTTGACCAAATTTCCTTGTTCCTTTTTCATATTAGTGAAATAGTAAGAAATAAAATAAGTGACTCAAAAATGAGAGGGTTTAAGGTGCCTGTAGATGAAATGGTAATGAATGAAGGTATAAAAGAGAAAGAGAGAGATCCTCCTGACAACGAGCTAGATGACCTGTATAATAAAAATAAACTCAAAAAATAAAATTCTTAGTAGATAGATAAGTGGGTTTCTTGACAATGTAAGTCTCGAGAAGTGAAAACTTCCTAGGATGGATGTCAACCCAATTGTTTGTAAAAGATAAACAAAGTAATGAGGTCTTGATATGATGCAGAAAAATATGAGATAAAACAAAAAGTTGAAATGCAATAGATAAAGATTAATACATATTTGATCTAAGTGCAAACCAAATCATACCTGGGTGGGTCGATGGTGACCCAATGCTGATGAGCCAATTTGATGGTGATTGGGGAACTGTATGAAGGAAATGTAGAAAAGAAAACCTAAAATAATTCTTGAATCATGAGCAAAAGATAATATGAACTAGGGATGATGTTGAGATGTTGTGAGAAGACTGAATTTGATTTACACAAAAAGGGTGTAAGAAAATTAATGAAATATGAGAACTGCTTGACAAGGTTGACAATGATTAGTCCCAATGAAGGAAACTGGATTTGTTGAAGTTGGGATCTAGAGCTGTAAATGTGAAGAATGGAAAAATTGGAAGATGTGAAGGCTTTAGGATTAGAAAGTGGGTTACTAAAAATTTGAAAAATAGAAATCCAAAAAATGAGGACTAGGTCGATGGTGACCGGGTAGGGTCGATGATGATTAGAGTTATCTAGGTTTTGATGGAAAAATATGGGTGTGAATGATGATCTGCATATGGAAATGAAGATAAGAAAATGTAGAGGCAGGGTTCCAGAATGATGGGTGAACTTGCTTAAAATCTGATGATAGAAAGTGATGAAATGGTAATGGTGGTTCCAAGCATGCAAGAGAGAAAAAGGACTCCAAATTTCTAAGGATGAAGCATAAGATCTCCAAGGTGGTGGTAGCAGCTACAAGGAAGAGAAAGAAAAAAAGGAAAGATCACAAGATAGCTCAAAGTATCCAAAGTTACATCCTGGAAAAGGGAGGGGTATGGGCATAGTTATAGGGTTGACAGTGACCTTGAGGGGACACCAAAGACTATAGCAGACCCTTAATTTTGGTGGTGGGATGATGTCCAACTCAATGAAAAATGGGCCGAAAGAGGGAAGATTAGGGTTTCAGCTGATAAGGATGAGAAAAATTCTCGAAAGGGTTGAAGATGACTGGTCTTGATTGACGATGAATAGATCTGGTGAAGTTGAGATCTAGAGCTACAGATGTGTAGAATGGTAAAAGTGGAGGATGTGAAAGGCTGTGGGATCAGAAAGTGGGTTACTTAAAAATTGAATAACAAAAAGATAACAAATGAGAACTTAGTCGATGGTAAATGAATAGGGTCAACAGAGACTGGGAGTTCTCTAGGGCTTGATGGAAAAATATGGGTGAGAATGACAATTTGTAGATGGAAATGAAGATAAGAAAACACAGAGGCAGGGTTCTAGAATGACTGCTAAACCTGTAAAAAATCTAATAAGAAAAAGTGATGGAATGACATGGTGGTTCCAAACATGCAAGATAGAAAAAATAATCCAAATTTCCAAGGATGAACCATAAGATCTCCAAGGTGGTGGTAGCAGCTACAAGGAAGAGTAAGAAATGAAGGAAAGATCACAAGAAAGCTCAAAGTTGTCAAAGTTACATCTTGGAAAAGGGAGGGATATGGGCGTACTTATAGGTTCAATGGTGACCCAGATGGGTTTCTGGTGACTACAACATACCCTTGATTTGGGTAGTAGGATGATTCCCAACTCAAGGAAAAATGGTCCTAAAGAGGTCAAATTAGGGTTTTGGGTGATAAAGATGAGCTAGGAGTGCCTAAGAAGGATAAAAGGGTAGGTGAAAGGTGAAAAAAATTAAATAAAGGAAAAGGGGAGATAAAGTTAATAAATGAGGGCCTATGGAGGATAAAATGGGAAATTAAGGGAGAATAAATAGATTAAATGAAGATTTAGGATTAATCAAGGATGATTAGGGATGTCTATGGAAGATAAATAAAGGATCGATTATGATGGGATTAAGGTGGGAAATAATAAGTAAAAGGATAAATTGAATTTAGGAGTGAAAAGGGGGGATTTGAATGGGAAGAGAGGTATGCATGTAGGAAATGATGATGATGGGGAATGAACACAGGATGAGGGACAAAGAATTCAAACAAATGGTGTCTACATTTGGCCCTTTTTATTGAGTGATTTTTGCTGGGTAGGCCATGAGATAAAAATGAGAATGTATAGAAGATGATGTTTTATGAGTTTCTCCCCCTCAAACTAGGGGTTGGTGATATGAATAAGAATCGATCATGAGTTTGATGGATATAGGTGAAAAGAGAAGAAATAACAAGGTGGAAATGATGAAGAAAAGAGAGGAGATGATAAAAGAATATTCCACAAGTGGAGAAGGATAAACACATAAAAACAAAGTATGGTGGTGATTTTGGAATCACTTCAGTAGGGAACAAAGTACAACCTTAATGGAGATGACGGAAATGTCCTATAGACTCGTGAGTCAGAAAAAACCATTGTAATATGGAGGGAGTCTAATGGGAATCCACTCAAATATATGTACAAGTTGTGGGACCAATGGGTTGAAGAAAAACACAAAATATGCGTGAATTGAATGTGAATATGGTTGCAAAAAAACATGGGGTAAATCCGGATGTGATATCCTTCATATATGAGAAATCAACAGTATGTGTCTGTGTGGGACAAAGATAATGAATGGCCATCAAGGTGTACTTAAAATGAAATATGATGCTCTAAGAGGGACACTAAAATGGTTGCAAAGTGAGTGGTTGGATGTGATGGTGAGAGTTAGATAATCCCGAGGGGAAAAATAAAAGTGTGTTATGAACAACACACCAGTCAAAAAGTGGAGGAAAAGATAATTTAAATGAGGGATTGGTTGAAATGAGAAAAGGATTAAAAATTAGGTTAGGGTCGACGGCAACTGGATAGGGTTGGTAGTGATTGGGGGTGGGTCGACAGTTATTAGAGCAAGTCGACAGTGACCTAGGTCAATGGGATATATAAGCAACCAGGGGGGTGACTAAGCTCATTTGTAATGTGTGAATTTATCGATCAAGAGTTCTTAGTAAAAGAGAGTTTTGAGATTTGGAACGAGATAGAGGCCAACATAGCAGTAAGGAAGCACTAGAGGACTCAGAGGATGGTAATTTCCTAAGCCCTAACTTATTTGGTAATTTATTTAATTGTTTTTATTGATTTTTTTACATTTTTTAGAGTTTTTGAAAGGAACGATAACCAGATTGTACCAAGCCAAGAACACAGATGCTAATCAAACACCACGATCAATAAGATGAAAGTAATTCGCCATAATAACTTTACATAAACCTTTGCAAACAAATGAGAATTAATATTATATATTATTATGGAACTCAATGTAATACATTGAGAATGGGCCTTGTTTAAATAGGAAAGGAATAATAATCTAAGAACAGTCAAGGTCGTAGATCAAGCCATAAATCAAGGAAATAACTAGTCATCAAAGAACTAGTCAAGACCATAGATTTAGGAGAGAACTAGACATCAAGGATCTAGTCAATACCATAGATCTAGGAAAGAACTAGTCAATACCATAGATCAAAGAAAGAACTATACCTAATAACTAGATAATATATCCTAATATCTAAATAAATAAAAATAAATATCCACACAAATAAGTGGGTGAGGATAAATACAATAAAGGTAAATAAAGTACCTAGGTGAACATGAGCTAAGGTAAATACCTACTCTAACACCCCCCCTCAAGTGAAGCTAGGGGCCAAAATAGAAGTGGCATGTCCACAGTATGAGTCCCGATAACTAGGCCTGATGAGGTACTCATGTACAATAACTAGGAAAAAAGGGACACCGCAAGGTACCCAAAACCAGTATCAACAAATTAAAGAGAGTAAAGACCCGCTCCAAGGCATCCCAAGAAGCTCGGCTCAAAAAACTCGTACAATGCTGAAGAATTTTTGTGTACACTATGGTCTAAATCCACTACTCGATCACAAAACTCAAAAACAACTGACACTGGGCTCTGCCAGAATAGCTCCATACAAGGAGAATGTCAACGGAGTGATGTTGAAAGTGCAAAAAAATACCAAACATAATTCGATCAAGTTCTGCAAATAGGTGTGCCATGATCCAAGAACAAAAAGTAAAGAAACAAGGCAAGGACACAAAATCCAGAGTGTCACGATCCAAGAAAAGCCAAGGTAACAAGGCAAGGACATGAAACCTGAAGAAGCAGGATCAACACCACACCCTCCCATACTACTGAATGGATGGAGTGACACTACAAATCTGTATGAGTTGTTAAAACAACTACTTGGATACTGACAAACTAACAATGGGCTCCACCAGAATAGCTCCCCCACAAGAGAGAATGTCAACATGCCAAAAGTGTCAAAAATACAGATACAAAATCTCTTAACAAACAAGAGAGATACACTACACCTGCTAAAGAAAAATGCTCAAAACAAGAAGCATCACAATACAGAAGGTATAGAAAGTGGAGCAAGAGGCCAAATGGTGGAGGAGCCACACCTGTAAAGTCCTCTCAACAAATGCCTATGTCGTCTCCACGAGTGATCAGATATCCACCCCAAATCAACACAGATGGATAAAGAAGATGCCTGCATATGACTTGGTGTAAAATGCACAATGGGTGCATGCAAAAGAACATCATAATGTGTGTCAGGTTGATCATGTCTGACAACTGAAATCTCAAGTTTCTCAAGCCTGAGTGAAGATGTAGAACTCATGTGTTGCTCAAGATCCTCAGAAAGAGTCGAGCGAACAAAAAAAGGAGCTCTGTCAATGTGTGATCCCAATGAAGTATCTTCTTGAAAACCAATGTCATGATGAGAATTCCACTTCATATGTGGAATAGAGGAAATAATACCCTGTGAATGTCTGCCAATGAATCCACTAGTGAGACCCATAGAATGGAGCATGCGAGAACTGAATGCAGTGGTATGCTTCCCAAAAAATCCATGCAACTGAGCAGAAGTAGGATACACAACATGTGGTACTGTAATAGGCACAGGTGTGGAAGAGCATGCAGTAACAAGCTTCATAGGTGTATGAGCATCAAGAGCAAGAACAGACTCAAAGACTGACAAATAAATGTCAGTGGGTTCAGGAATAATAGCTGCAAGTGGACTAGGAGCATGGTTGTGGTTGTCCACAATATGATGGTGATGTTGTAGGCTAGCAAGTTTGTTCTGCAGGGAGTGTATTATTGTATCCTTATCGTGAATGAGTGATTGTAGAAGAGAATTTCACTTCTTGAGTGATCTATTTTCTTCCAAAAATTTTACAATATCGTCTTGAAGTCCACACACTTCAGAGAAAAGCATATCATTCTCAGAATCCATGATAGGTACAAACTGCAACTCCCAAAAATTTAGGACATCGGGCTCATCCAAAATTACATCCACAATTGATTACAACACTCCTCCATATTTGGCACTTTATAATTATAGTGAAAGTCTCAAAATAAATAACTGCAATGGAAAGAGCATGTAAAAACAAGCAAATTTGCAAAAAATGACACTCAAAACTGAGATACCAATCAAAAGCTACAACCTTTACAAGATTATGCTCTACTTATTTATTTTAGTTGCCACTAAAACAAAATAAATTGTTGTTGCCTTCACCACACATAACATTAAAGGGGGCTGAAGCTAAGCACCTACTAGTAGGAATCACAAGCTTTAAGCGCTCATATGACCATACCATATGACCAAGGGCTAAGAATTTTAAAGGATCTAGTCAATACCATAGATCTAGGAAAAAACTAGTCAATACCATAGATCAAGGAAAGAACTATACCTAACAACTAGATAATATCTCCTAATATCTAAATAAATAAACAGAAATATCCACACACATAAGTGGGTGAAGATAAATACAATAAAGGTAAATAAAGTACCTAGGTGAACATGAGCTAAGGTAAATACCTACTCTAACAGTTTTAAGGTTAACACCAAGGGCGGTCATTGATGACTGGACATGATCACCATTGACCTGGGCCTAATCTGACAACCCGAGGTTGGATGACATCAACATGAACTAGGTTGAGGTTGAATGGGATAGGATTGGAGATTGTTGATTTTTTGTGATTTTTGATGATGATTATCTTGTATGGGGATGTTAATGATGTTTTTTTGATGGGTTTCGTATGCCAAAGAGACGTTATATCTCTGAGACAGAGTTCTTGCATTATATGAATGGATTAGGGGTGATGTTACTAATGCAAAGTTGTATCACTTACCTACAGTGGGGTTAGGTGTATTCCAAAACTATCAAAGGATACCGAGAGATGTGATCTTGATGATCATACTGATTGAGATATGGGATGTGCAGACAATAACATTTTGGTTTAGGACTAGTGAGATGATGGTCACACTAGAGAATATGTACCACATATTAAGGTTGTCGATACTACAGGAGTTAATAAAGCTGATTACATATGAGAGGAGACTGAGTTTATTCACATAGATATTTGGAGCCGATGCCCCACATATCACATTCACTTCCAGGGCCTTTCACATAGAGGCTCAGTATGATCTAGGATAACTAGGAGTAGACTCATCTGTGTGATTATGATGTCCATTTCATGTTATGCACTCTCAAATTCTAGTTGAGCGATATTTCCATGGACACTAGCAAGGGTGCTCACATATATTATATATCACACAATAGTGTTTTCCTTTGGGAAAAAATTATTCACTCAATTTTATCATGGGTTCTAGATGTATGCGACTGAGAGAATATCAGGATTAAATGTTGGGTTCCTATTAGATTGCTAAGATTATGGGCATATTGTTGTTATCCAACCACCAGGGATTCCATGCATCACAAAGACCGTATAGAGCTAGCAATAATATTTTTGAGATCATGAGTTGATCAAGCTTATGGAGAAAGGGGAGAGAGAGGGGAGGATTGGTATAATGATTGCTTGGATAAGTTTGAGGTGGATAAGATTAGATGATTTCCATACCGTGAATTTCCCACATGGCCCGGAGTAAACATTCAGCTATATGGGATGAGAAGGATTAGATGGGTACAAGGGAGGAGACCAGATATGGTAGAGGTGGTATAGTTTCCACAAGTTATGCAAAATTTTGGTGTGGTTTAGAATTTGTTAGAAGAACCAATTATATACATGTGAGATGAGGCAGAGAGGGACATGTCTAGTCCTATGATGGGTGGTCCTCTAGAGGAGGAGGGAGTACCCTTGGATAATGACGATGATGTGGGAGTTGGAGAGGGGGTTGTAGAGTGTATGATGGCAGTATGGGTGGCCAAAGTGGTGGGGAGAGATTTGGCTTGGGATTGGATGAGGAGGATGAGGAGAAAACAGATGATGAGGATGCAACACCTCGAGGAGATGGGGGTAGAGATGGAGTAACAACATTAGAGATAGCTCACCTATGAGAAGAGTGAAACACTTCCATATATGAGAGAGATGCACCATTCCAGAAGGTGAAAAGGTTACTCCAAGAGAGGGACCTAGACATCCAACATAAAGATCAATATAAGAGGTAAAGGGAGGCCTACATGGCCATATTTCAATATCTCAGTCATATAGTTGAGGCATCAGCATGCGAGGCACTAGTGACATCACAGGGAGATGGATAGATGGAACCACTGAGTACTATGTTGCTAGACCATTATAAGGAACTAGGAGCAAAGGTGTGCTACTAGGAGTTCATAGTGATATTGAGGCTGTCAAACATGCTAATATATGTGGTGTACTTAACTAGGAAATGAGGAGTAGGGAGATCAACATGACCAACGCCATCTGGGATCTCAACTAGCGTAGCACATAAAAGATGAGACTCAAGCCCAGACGTAGGAGGAGATGGTTAGGGAGATGTGTAGGTACTTTCCATAGGGGGAAAGGTCTAATTTTGAGATTATCCTATGTGTAATTCACTGATTAGGTGGACATTGTATGAGAAATTATGATGAGATATTATGATGTATACATTTTGAAATAAATCCCATAGAGTCCTATCACGGATGTAATGACATGCTTTGATGAGGATATATATATATATATATATATATATATATATATATATATATATATATGATTTTTTCATGGTTTATCATGAGTTGTATGATGTTTTATGTGATGGATGTGTATTACTTTATTATAACATGGATATGAGTTTTAGATGTTAGATGTGATGTTTTAATTGTCATGGTTTGATTATAGATATGAATGATGTGATGTTGTTATTTGATGATATTTGATGTTGTTATTTGATATTTGATGATGAGATGTATGATGAGAACATGAGTATGTGGTAGGATTGATTGGGTGAGATTAATGTTAGAATAACATGATAGAAGGTTTTTATGATGTTCTAGGTATGAGGAGATGACATGATTCTGAACTAAAGTATAAATTATGGATTTATATGTTGATGTGTAGACATGAGTTTATATTTTGTTAATAAAGATATATGTAAGTAGAGATGAGACGAAATTAACCAGATTTAGAGGGGAAATATAAGATCATAATTAGATAGGAGGCAACATTCAATGGGATGAACAAAAATGTGAGAAAACACACATCTTTATAAAGAGGAGTGTACACGGAAAAAGATATTCCTTTAAACATGATTGGAGTTAAACGTGAAAGGTAACAAAACAAAACATTATACTTGTGACCATTAATAAGTGTTGACACACAACTAACGATAGTTAAGCCACACCTAAGATCATGAGGAAAATGATGGAGTGTACACTTATAAAGCCTAATGTAGACATGACAAAGGGAACAAGATGGAGCTTGTACTATGGGGGAAAATAGGTTCTCCTTAGATGGTATTCCTAGGTCTATGCCCTATCTCTGGGCTATATGGCACAAACTGATCAATGCGGGAAGTTTGCTGTAGATTGGAAAGCTAATCGATGCAGGAAGGATTCCAAGGATGCTTGCTTTTGATATTATACTTTTTATTATTATATTTGGAAGGCTTGATCAGTGTGGGAAGCCTTATACTGTCCATGATACTACAATAATAGCCCTCCTTTGAGGGAGTGATCTACATTTGGGATTTTTCACTTTGGATATATTCTAGGATCTTTTTGATATGATAGGATATGTTTTATGCATGATAGATGTCATTCAAGGGATCCAGTATATATTTTTGACAATTTGTTTTGCTTTATATAGAATAGTTGTCCTTTGAGGGATCAATTTGTTTTCTAGATATTATCATTTTTTTATAGGAACATCCATAATTTGTGTTTTTGAATTTTTAGGATAGAGCTGGGGATTCCCAAGTAAACCATTTGAGGGAGGGGAAGATAAGGTGTACAGAGAAACACCTATGGACCCTTAGCATTGTTCTAGTAAGTGGATAAATGGTTCATGGATGACAGATGTAATTGATCATAAGATTCCCACCCAAAAGGATGAACTTGCCTATAAGGAATATGCTATAAGAAGAGTTTTGGTGCCCATATTCAAGGTCATAAATAGGAAAGTGACGATATACCACAACAATTACAAATCATTACAATGAGATAAGGAGGGGGTTGATGATAAAAGAAAGATCTTAAGAAATGACTGGGACTATGTTGGTAGATATGTTAAGTAGTAGGATAGTCATAAGTGTAAAAGGCATTGAAGAGGTTCCATTTCTGGATTACCATCAAGAAATATGCTAAATGATATGCTCCCGGCTTATACTTATATGTGAAAAGTTTATGGGTCTAATCTAGTTGGGAGACAAACTTTCACACATTGACTCCTTTATAGAATAGTGATAATCTGATTTTCTTCAAGGAACAAGGTCACTAATATTAAATTCGCATTCCTTAAGATGCTTTTTATAAGAATGTTTGATACACTATTGGTAGATATGATGATGCTCAAGAGCTGAGGACAACAACACTCATCTAGCAACTTGATTTTACGATAGACAATCTTGGTGATAATCCTCGTTAGAAATTAAGTCATGAAGATATAATCATGCGTAAGGATGGGATTTTGGACTTTCTAGACGAAGAATGACTTTAAATTCGTAGACTAAGGAGATTATGTGAGTAGCACCTCGTAAATGTGTGCAGATGTTAGTCTGATAGGCGTAAATAGCTGAAGGGGATATGAAGGTACAAATTACGACCGGACTCATCAACATTCTTGGCAAGAATATTACAAAGAGTCTTGTTAGTTGATTCAGATTGGCTGTTAGCATGAGGGATAGTAAGGTTATGAGAAGCTACACATTAATATTGAATGAGTTGCATAAAGCTTCTTGAGATTATTTTTTGTTGAAGGACTTTACATTTGTCTATGATGATTTTATGAGGAACACCAAAGCAGGTAAATGATGTGCTGATATACAAAATTGACAATTTGATTAGCTTTAGTTGATGTGAGTGGAATGGAATCCACTCATCTAGTGAAATAATACTCAGTTGCAGTGATGATACAGTGATGACATTGGGAAGAACACGTAGGTTGATTAGGTCAATAAGGTCGAATTCCCACTGTGAGAAAGGAAAAAGATACTAAGATGGCTATAAGCCCTGGATTAGGAATGCAAATGAGATTGGAAATGTTGTTAGACATTTGATGCATTTCTTGAAATATTCACAACATTCTTGATTAAGGGTGGGACAAGTAGTAGTCCCATGCTGAAGAACACACTTGGTGATAGTCAAAGCTAATGAATTGACCACCACATATGTCATCGTTGTGGAGTTTTTGGATAACATGAGTGGATTCATGAGACTTAAATCAACCAAGCATGAATGCTATATAATCCATGCTTATAGAGGATTCCTCTAAGGATTGACATAGTGGTATAGCGCGTTGAAGAAATGATTTGCTACCATTTTTGGATAGCTCTAAGGAGATGATATATTTAGATAAATAATCAAAGACTTGAGAATACAAAAGATTTGGTGGATTGGTATCAACATGATTTATACCAAGGGCTCATGGACATGAGATGGTTAATTAAGATGGTGGAAAACAACATAAAGTTTATATTCCTCTATTTCCCATAGGATAAGAGATGTGAGAGAAGCCATGATTTATACAAAATAATTAGATGAGTGAGGGACAATTTGGATTTTGTAGAATTGAAATGCTTATAGAAGGAATTCGATGATGTCCTTATATTTTTGAAGGAATTCATTTTTACATTGATAGATGCCCTTGACCTGATTAATGATGAGTTGAGAGTCACATAATATATCAAATATTTTGGATACCAAGCATGATAGGAGTTTCAAGACCTAAAATTAGGACTTCATACTCAGCCATATTGAGCTTATAAGTAATAGGGATAAGAGTATCCAAAGGAGGAATGATGATGACGCTAGAACCTCCCCCTATTAACAATTGGATTCATCAAAGAAAAATATTATTTTAAGAGGATTTAACTCATGATCTATGGTGAATATGGACTCATTTAGAAAATGTTCATGAGGAGGATGATTGTCTGAAAGAGGGGCTTCATCTAGCTGATTGGTAATAACTTGAACCTTAATGGATTTTTGAGAAATAAAATCTAGGTTGAACTTAGTCATGAACATGAGCCATCAAGTAATGTGATCACTATGATAACACTTATAATGCATGGTTTTGAGGAGGTAAAAGTTGGTTACGAAAAAAAAAATTATGATTAAGGAGATAATGACAGAGATTAGAAGTGGCAAAGAAAAGAGCACAACATAACTTTTCATATTTCATGTAAGGAGTCTCATAATCATGAATGGTGGGAATAATGTAATAGACAGTCTGCTCCCTACCCTAGTCATCGTTGTGTGCCAACATGGGACCCAAAGCATGATCAGTGGCAGAAATATAAATATATAAGGGATCCTCCTTATGCAGAGGCGTAAGCACAGGTGGAGATAGAAGATACTTCTTGAGATCATTAAAGGTATTTTGGAAATTATCATCCCAATTAAAGTTTATATATTTTCAAAGAAGGTGCTGAAAAGGTTGGAAATGGTCAAAAATTTGTGAGATGAAATGATAAACTACTTAAAGTTAGCCTTGGAGACTGTGAAGTTGTTTTATATTTGAAGTAGGGGGAATCTCTAGGATTGATTTGATTTTGGAGGGGTCAACTTCAATACCCCTGATAGAAATTATGAATCCAAGGAGATTACCAGTTAAGACTCCAAACACACAATTGGCGGGATGGAGAAACATGAGGAAGTGAATAAGGAACTCATAGAAGACTTCAAGGACAACAAGATGGTCTCATTAATGCTTGGATTTACCCAAGATATCATTGACATATTCTTATACAGTCTTATGAATGAGATCATGGAAAACGTAGGTTATGACACATTGGTAGGCGGCTCCTACATTTTTCAAACTGAAAGGCATGACATGGTAACATAAGGTCCCCCTAAGGAGTGATGAAAGATGTATTTTTCTGGTCTTATAGTGTGATAAGGATCTGATTATATCAAGAGAATCCATCCATAAGAAAAAACCTAACATGGCCTATGGTGAGGTTAACGAGTTGATTAATGTTGGGAAGAGGAAAGTCATCTCTAGGGCAAGTGAGATTTAAATCTCGAAAGTCATTGTAGAGTCAGATATTTCCAGAGGATTTGGAAATGGGTACAATATTAGAAACCCACTATGAATAGTCAATAGGGATGATGAAATTATTAGAAAGAATGTGTTTCAACTCCTCTTTGAAAAGGATGGAAACACGGAGATGAATACAAAAAAGCTTCTACTTAACTGGCTTAGTGTTAGGAAAGGTAATGATGTTGTGTACAATAATGGAAGGATCGATACCTTTCATATTGGCATATGACCATATAAACACCTAACTATATCTATAGAGGAAGGTGGTGAAGGATTCAATCTCTTTTGGATCAAGGGATTAACCTACTTTGAGGATGTGATGCTCTTACAGAGTCCCTATGTTGATGTCAATGGTGCATTCGTTGAGGAGGGTGGATGTGATTTGCGGTAAGGACTTATGAAGATAGGAATATTCCACCCCCATATAAGACAGGATGGAATATTTTTCAGTGCATTAAAGAACGTCAATGGTAGGGGAATCTTCCTCGACCATATGATCAATAAATTAAAGAGGGAGGGACCTAGTTTCACCTTTAAACTGATAAGTGAGTAGTCCCAAAGTGATTTTGGAGATTTAAATTTTTTTAGAGGAAATGAACATGGTGTCATCCATATCCATATGTTATTTGGGTGGAGAAGAAGGAAAATCAACCTACATAAGAGATGAGGATGAAGAATCTGTGAGAGAGTCAGTAGGTTGTTATTTAAATAATAATCCTAACTTCTCATAGGGCTTACGAGATTGATACATGAGGAGGTCATGCATGCCTTGTTCATAGCACCCCATTCTGAATCATTTCCATGCACAACAATGGAGGTAAATATAGGAAAATGATTTTTGTAAATAAATTAAAATATGTTAGTATAATACTTGGTGTGTAGTTGAGTGTTGATGTGAGAAGAATGGAAGTCGATTCCACCATAGATTAGTTTGGTGCGAATATGGGGTGGACCAAAGGAAATGACATTCCAAACATTAGTTTGATATATTGGAGTTGTTTTAGGTCTAACATGTTGATGAGGTGTGGGAAAAGTGTTGAGGGTGAGAATTGATACTCCCTTAGTGAGACACGATGCATCATTTGTTCTAAAGCTTCGTCATTGGGAAGCTTAGATGTAAAAATAAATTATATAGTGGATGTTTCAGAAGATTATTTTTTTGGGATAAGTGTGTCATTAGTTCGTTAAGTCATGTGACATGCTTTAAATAGAGGAGTGCCTATAAGGAGAGTTAGGATTTTTCCCTGTGTTCATACTTGATGAAACGATGAAGGGTGGAAGGAACACAATGTATGGCATGAATCCATGGTTGTCCAAGTAGGATGTTGTATTGAAACTCCACTTCTACAATATAGAAGACCTCATGGAGGAGTTTTACACTAACAAGGATAAGGATAATTATCATGGCTAAGGAAGGAGAAAGAACATCATAGAAGGCGGGAAAGATAGTGGGAGATTGGGTGATAATGGAATTGGGGAGCTTGATTTGATCAAAGGTTTGGGATGAGATGATATTTATGATGGATATGTTTTCTATCATAGAACATTGGATGAATGTATCACTGATACACATAGTGATGAAATGTGGGAGGTTATGGTCTTAAGGTGATATATCGAGAATACCATAATTGTCAAAAGATATGGTGGCATAAGTAGTGGACGCTCCAATAAGAGTTGTAAAAGGTTGTGTATCATTTTTGGGGGTAGGGATATGCTTTATAACTTCCATGATGGATTCTCTATGATCGTGGGAGATTTGGACTAGCTCACAGAGTGACATCTTGACTGGGGCCTAAGGAAGCTATTTCAAAATACTTTGTTCAATAGCATAAGGCCATGTAGAAACTAAGATAAACACGTTAGCTTTTGATGGAGTAAGCTCACTAGATGGAGCGGTGACAACAACCTTTGGTTTGGATGGAGAAGGTACTTGAAATTCATGGGGTGAGAACAAGCGGTGATCCGTATGGTATTGATAAATATTGGAGGACCCTCTTTAGATGAAGTAGTATTCAAAGGGGGAATGTAAATGAAGGTTCTAGATGAATGATGAGATTTAGAAGTCTTAGTAGGTGAATATTGGGAAAGAGAAGTGGAATTTGTTATGGATGGGCTAGTAGAGGGAAGAGGGATATCCTCTTCGATGAGAAGATCCTCTCCCTTAATGAGATCATGGATGATATTTTAAAAGGCCTTCTAATGTTTGGTATCATTTACAGGGGTATGATGATAGGAAAAAATGACATTAGGATTGATCCATGATGGTTGTTGTCCACACAGGTCAAAGGATTTGACAGGGGGAAGTGTAATTTCAAATGATTTAGTTAGACATTAAAGGACCTCTGCATAAGAACCAATGGAATTTTGTTAAAAATGGGTGGTGTGCATCGTAGATGACTTAGATTTAGGGGTTGTTAAAAATGGGTGGTGTGCATCATAGGTGACTTAGATTTAGGGGTGGTGGAAGAAGGTAAAAGAGGCACTTTTCTCTTATGAGGTTTGATGGGCACCTTTTATTTAGATTGAGATGTGGAAGAGGATGTGGATGTTTGTAATTGAAGAGGTGGATTGGGTGACTTATATTGAGTTTTGAGGATTGGAGATTTAGATAGTTTGGATTTGAAAACTAGAGATATAGAAAGTGTTTGAGGAGGATCAGATTTGGGAGGATTATATTGTTTTAATTTAGATCTTTTGATGATAGTGGTGGTGGATGAGTGGCCTGGTTCTAAAATAGATGGAGGTGGCCCTAAAAGTTATGATGTGATATTATATTGCTTAGGGAGGTAAGACTTGGGAGTGGGCAGCTCTAGTTTTTTTTGTGGATGGTTCAAGGATTTCTAAGAGGGGTTGCCAAGGTTTTTAGACTCTATTTGTGAAAGGTTACCTTTGGTAGGAATGATAACAATTTCAATTAGGGGATCTTTAGAGGCAAGCATGGGTAATGTAGATAGTATTTTCAATGTGGATATTGATGATAGAAGTGGTTTCTATACAATATGTTTGATGAGATCGAAAGGGGTTGTGTATTGCATAGGTATAGGATGTGTTGGTGTACGGGTGATTGGACTTGTGGATGAGAAAATAGTATTATTTGTTGTTGTATCAAGGGAGGGCATCGGCATAGTAGATTTCTTAGGGAATGGTATGATTGTGAACATGGGTTAAGGTGTTGATGTTGGTATGACCACAATATCCAATGTGGTTGTAGAAATGAGTATGGACGTAGGAAAGTGTGATGAGGATGTTGATATGGGTGTTGGGGGAGATGTGGATGAGGAACTAGGTGTGATGGATGAGGATGTAGTAGACTAAGATGGAGAAGTAGGTGTAATTGAAATTGATGTGGTTGTCGATGTAGCTAATATAGATATAATATATGTAGAGATAGGTTTGGATGATGAAATGGTGGTCGTGGGAGAAGTATCCAAAATAGATATGGGTGTAAGGGATAAAGAAATGATGGGTGTAGGTGAGGATAGTTGATATTTATATATAGTGTTGATTGTATGGGAATCAGGTGCCAGAGATGTGGGATGCATAGTTTGATTGGTTTGTGAGTGATTAGGGAAGGGTTGTTTGAAGACATCAAGGGGCCGATTTGGTAGTGCACTAGGGCTATCTACTTGAAGATCACCTTGGTCTATAATTTTTTGGACAAGGTCCTTAAAAGTGTGACACTTCTTAATGCCATGATCGTGGACTTGATGGTATTTACAATAATGTTCCTCACGATACCATGTTGGTTTGGGCCATGAGTCATCCAAGGGTTGAATGGAAGGAAGTTGGATAAGATGAGCCACCATTAACTTTTTGAATATTAAACTATAGGATTCCCCTAGAGGGGTATAATTAGGGGATGGTCTAGTAGCCCTTTGATAATGTTTTATGTGAGAAGTAGACGTGGAAGAATATTTGACCACGATGGCATTAGCGGTGTTCTTAGATTTTTCACCATACGTGGAGGACTTAGTAAATTCGGGCTTGAGATATTTGATCAAAGCTTAAGATGGCCTTGGTTAAGGGTACAAAGCTTGATTTTAGGATTGTAGACACCCAAAATTATGTCATATCCCCTTAACCCCTTTCAATCCAACAATTTGACACATACATCTAACCACGACCCCTTTCTCATACATTTCATTAATAATTAGCACTTATCCAAAAATTAAATTACATTCTCATCCTCACATTTCATTAATTAACAACCTTTAATTAATTTGATTAAATTAATCCTATATACTTCACCCCTGTCAGTTAATGACCTCTCGCCAATTCACATTTCCAACTGCTACCCAAGACCCATTCCCTAGCCTATTAATCAACTAGGACTAGGTTTATACTCATCCTCACTAAACTAAGACTTATTGGATTAAATTAGCTCTCTTAGCAATCCTGTAACTCCCATACTAATTTTCCTCCAACAAAGACTCTATGTATAATGGGCTTACAGTCTATCTACTTAATTAATAACCTTTGGGTAATTAGAATATCCCCCAATTCCCATGACTTAAAAATAGACAAATATCAGGAACTCTTTTGGAAATCCTTATCTATTCACCCTAATTATAAAGCAACCATTTATCCATTCCTCAATCAGCGTCGGTTACATTTAACCATCATCAGTCACTTTATATGTTAGCCTTCACAACTCTTCGAGAAAGGCTATATAAGGAAACATCCATCTTACCTTAGAGCCTTCTTACACCAAATGCTTTGAATAGTTCAAAATCTCCTAGCATCCCGATGACTTGAGCCATTCCAAACAAAATGCAAGACATAGCAGCTCAAGTATTGTATCCTTTCACTCAGAGCATTGAGTAATACTGGGGAGGAGCACAACATGGCCTTGTATCCATTGTTGGTGATACTGGACACAGACATCAATCCTCTGACGATCAAACCACCAATCCAATATCTGATTGTTTATGTTCTTCATAGGTTCATAGTTCTAAGTTAGCAATCATATCAGAGTATTGTGAAATAGTTTAGCATGTAGTTTCACTTATGCATTAGTATAGATCTCTTTTTTCTTTCTATGTTTAAGATTCCTTCCATCTACCCATGATATCACCTTATTCCCACCAACCTTAGCATTTTCTACCATCCTGAAGCTATTTAGATATTAGTTTTAATTTACCTAGCTTAGTTCATTATACACTGAGCATCTTCTTAGGACAAGTAATCATGATGGGAGAATGTATACACACCAAGTATTATACTCTTTGTACAATCGGGATAGAGAGTGTTATCAAGGACCTATTTGAGTAGTCTCCCTAAAATTATAACCCACTGACACCGGTAGCTTGTACCAGTGTCGTTCACCCTGGAGAAGACCGACGTAATTCATGAATGGTCAGATAGCTAATGATGACAAATCCCTAAGAATGATGAATTTACCTAAGTAGTATATAGGCTGGGTTGGGTTCACCACCTCTCCATTAAATAAACCAAAACCCCTGACTAAACTCCAATGTAGTAACTTCACCAGTTAACCTCTGCCTCACTAGGAGGACATATAACACAATAAGTAAATTCAGATCTAAGCCTAGCATGTACCATTTTGAGAGCAAGTAATTTTAACTGAATGAAATTAAAGAAGCCCAAATCTACACAACTACAGGGAAAGGAAATAACTTCAGATGATTATTGATTACTATCATATTTATGTCGTAGTGATGCACAAAAGGATTCAAAGCCCTCAAGGAACGACTGTGCAGGAGTGTCCCGAATCTAGCCACTGCTATTTGGTCCTCTGATGTGTTTGGACTAGGGTTAATACTATTTTGAGGACTTGTTGAGATTCTTATATAGGTCGTTCCTCCTAGCCAAAGGGAAGTTCACATAATCAGCTCGGGTGCCTTGTCTACAAGGACATGCAACATATTATACCATCTGACATAATACATGTATTCACTCATATGCCCATTTGATATGAAACTATGCCTTCCTATCTGCATTAATTTATCTATACTACGTCAAAGCACTCATCAAATATGTCCAAGAAGGAAGAACTAACCTAAAAAAGAAAAAAAATGACAGTATCAAAACCCTAAATAAGAAACATGCAGAATGAATGGGTTGGCTTACTGATATCAGATAAAAGCTACAACAGTGGGCTTACTAACTTACCATTGATGAAATATACACTCCTCAGAAAAGTATGGGATGTTGGATTCTAAACTGGTGTCTACTCCAGCAAAGAAAGGTTCCCTAGGTAGCTCTCTCGATGCTTCAGTCGCACTTTGTGAAGTAGCATGTTATTCACTATAGCTAAACTTGTTGGGATGTAATAGTATGTGTGCATAGAATAAAAGAGATTCCCTACCAGAAAATCCCTATGAGAGTGTGATAGCTACATGTTCTATCTTCATGCCTTGATGATGGAACTAATGAAATGGCATGCCAATGTAGAAATGATAGGTGGATGTAGCTCTAGATATGGAGTGATGTGTAGTGTATGATGCTAGATCCCTCTAGAATGGTCTCATAACTTTATATTTATAGGGTTCTCTTGCTATAATTTTGTAATTAACTGATCGAAACTATGCTAGACCTTTTTATGATAGAAAGATCAGACTATGAAAGACATGGCTAGAATTTAGGCCCAAAAAGTGGCAAGATACTTAAATTTCACTAGGGATCAGGGCTACTCCCAGGTGGGACAAATTGATGCACCCATGGGCACCCCAGTACTAGATTCTAGGTTTCTCAGCTGATCGCTAAAATAATTGCAAGATATCTATGACAATAATTAATTAACCCATATGGATCTATAATGGGGCACATAATTAATGAACTTCCATTAAATAAACCCAATATCTAATTAAATTTAATTAATTATTCATTATTAATTAAGTATTTCATCTTACTCATTAGATAAATAAATCGAAAAAGTAGTATTTAGACTAGGATACCATTCTAAAATGTCCCTAAAGTGCATGACTAATTGTTCTGACTAACAGCTAATATTAAAGCAACTTCGTAGTCTCCAAGGTAGGCTCTAATCACTTCTGGTTGCTTCATAAATCATCTCAAACCCCATGAGTCACTTTATGACAAATTAAACATTGACTAACCTTGACTCATCATATCCTTTTCAACCATTATGTCCACCCCGAAATTTATGACAACTATCAAAAGGCTATTATCCCAGATTTAAAGGGATATAGATATTCTTCTATCCATTGGGCCATGTTCATAAGGAGCCCTCCTCTTACACATTCTACTTATTCATTTTATCTATGAGCATATCTAGCCATCATACCATAGCCCATGGGCACCATGCTTAAAACATTGAGATGATTAGAGGTAGAGAGCTATCTTCATTTATTGCATTCATCCATCCAAGTTTGAACTCATCATGGCTACAATAACTCAAGTGGTCTAAATTAGTAAAAGATATGTTGTGATTTATATTTCACAACTCTCTGAAACCTTCGTCATTATACTCCTACAATCATAAGACCCTTATGTGATTCACTAAGGCTTTAATCTTCTTTCATTCCATATGCATTCTAAACCATATCATAGATGATAGAAATTAATTGATGGTTCATGCATTATGACCGAGTTTGACCTAGATCTCATGTTTTAGAAATGCTATCAAGTGGAAATCCATCGTCGGTCAGATCGCAGAAGTTCCCATCCCTAAGCAATCTAATCGCCTCATGGTGCATAGATTTCCCAGTTTAGCAATCTATTAAGGACTCTCAATCAGGTGAAGAAACTCCCCTCAAAATACACTCTTACTTACCGATGGTTATAAGTGTAGGTAATTCTTGCACACATCTGGCATGCCCAGTGGAACGGACCTCCTTAGGGGACTCCTTAGCATTCCTCTATGGTTCAAACTAAATTGTCGAGTGCACCAACAAAATGGTTAAGTATGGCTAAGCCTTCATTATGTGTCTTCAAACCATGTGTGATCATGCTTAATGTTCAAACCCTTGATTATCTATTGCTAACTCTACATGTATTGAGTCATGCAATCAAATAAAAGGAACATATCTAATGTAAGAATGAAATTTTATAAAAAGAAAAAACCATTGTTGAGCTAACTATTGGAAAAATTAAGCTCATTATGACAATCCAAATACGTATTCCCCACTCATGTTTTGACGTCACAGACATAATGACTTACATGCGTGCATCATGCATGACAAAGCTTACTATATGTCTAAACCTATGCGTAAATTATCCAAATGTTAGCGTATGCATATACTTGACCAACCATATCATACCATGATATCCTACCCTCTGTGTAATATTTTTAGAGACAATCAATCTGATATGTTGGCACATAGGCACTGACCCCGATTCTATACATGTTCATACTCTGGCATACCCATTTGGTAGTTCTCCTATTTGACCTGTTTCTGACTATGATAGAAGATATTACATGTCCTATAATTCAACATATACTATTATGTCATCCTCGGTGGAATTATTTACAAATGAGGGTTCTGATGGCCTTCTAAGTTTTCGATGCCTCAAATCTCATGAATCCACAAAATGCTATTTTAGAATTCCCTGATGGCATACATGCGGTGGACACAAGAATACCTATTGTTTTGGTGTTTTTTCAAATCTGAATTTCCTACGGATGGGTGTATCCATCCAAAGGCTATCCTACACAACTTAATCAAGATTGTTTTGATTCCATCAACTAATGTGTTCAGTTTCCAATAACACTCCAACCTTGCGTACACATACTAAGTCAGTAGATCATACAACCCACCCAGGAGGTTTACGTACACATCACAATTCACAATGGGGAGTTGACCTCACTTTAACTTCATCAACCCTCATTCATCACAAGAGACACAATAGTCTATCATCATAGAACAAACTGAATAATTCACTAAATAGGTGGAAGCCATGTTTCTTCAGGGTATATTAACTACTTGCAGTAAGATTGTTGACTTCATCCAGACATAACTTCTGTTATTATAGGTTTTATTTGGCATGTCCTTGCTAAATTGGTTTGATCATTTTCAATGGAAAGTTCTTTAAAAACAATTAAGTATTAAAAACTGTTGCAACACCTATAACATTGGAGCTTAACTGTATTCATCTTCCATTGTCATCCTTCTATGTGAAAATGGTCAAGCAAAAATGATTTCTAAAAAAAATTTTACCTTGAATCCTCATGAAAAATATTGACCAAGTTTGCATAAATTGACATCTCCAAATTTGGTGCATTCTCTAGGCCTATTGGAAGTGCATCTGTACTCCTATAGGTGTTGAATTCCATTGTCTTTAATATTTTATGGCTCTGAGGTATGTCTCTTCCTCTTGAATTCTAAATTTCGATCCCTCTGAGTATCGGAAACAGAGATCTCATCCTCTTTATGAGGATTATCATCAAGAACACTTAGCATAAACTCAAATTTTTAGATGAACTTCACCTAAAATCCCTTATCAACATGATCATGTCTATTAAGAACTCGAGATCAAAAGAGAATACTAATAATATAGTTTCAAAGAATGTGAGGTTGCCATATTGGTGATCTTGTCCCCAAAGAGAATCAAAATTTCAATACTCTAGACAAGGATTCAACATGGAAATTTTTCACCACAATCACTAGAATGTATTTGCATATATTTGGATCAGGGTATGCACAAGTCTGCTTAAAACTAGGACATAGCCCCTTTGGCATAATCCTTAAGCTACAACAATGGGGGTGGTCCTAGGAACCCCAAAGTAGTCCATGCAAGAGGGAACCTTGTGGACAAAACAGGAATTGCTCCGCACAACCTACTTGACTAGTTGTTCCTTGTGAGTTAGCATTACCGATGTTCTATATGGTGACCCTAGTGATAGTACACGTGAATGCACTAGTTACCCACTATGCTTGAGGGGGGTAAAGTAAAGCCGAGATACTCCCAGAATTAGTCATTGCAACTATTTGGGTAAATCACTCTCGCTTAAGACAACTTTGTAACACCTAGTTGAGTAGAGCCACCTAGGAAGATATCTTTGGCTAGGAGCCCACCTTTGACCATTTCAAAGCCAATTTTCAGTTTAGAGCTATTGTTCATCATGAAACATGTGAAACGTTACTTTTGCTTAGTTTTTCACTTGCCCTAAGGTGAGGCGAAACTCTGCTGAAGTGAGGCCAACATTTTTCAACCCCAATTGATCTACTTCCTTCACTTTCTTTTGACACTTTGTTGATCAAAAGAAGAGTGACTACCTTTGCATTATCAATTGATCATTTTTGCCACTTTTGTGTCCATTTACGCCCATCCATGTTTGCGGCTGGGTTGTTAAACGTCTAAAGTGTGTGGAGACATTTTTATATCATTGGTAGCTTTTTTTATCTTGATACCCAAGTCAAGATCGTCATCATAGTTAGACTTGATTCATCACATTGAACTTCCTCGGAAAGGTTACCTTGTTTATATCTATGACTACAATTTTGGTATTTACATCTTGTTTCTTGTAAACTTGACATAAATACTTGCATTGTAAGGTTACGCTATACACATTATAACAATTCCTAGTTATACTATAAGCTTTTAGTTTGATTGATTTTGAAAAGTGCTACATGTCACCACTTGTGCATGTTATATGAATATCATCTTGATATCAATACCTTACTTTCTCACAAAGTTTGGTTAACATATCTTGGTGACATTATTGCATCCCTCACAATCGTAACTCACACTTTTTGAGATATAGGTATTAATTGAATTTGGGATTGCTTCTCGTATACCTTGCTAGGAGGTCGCATTAACTTCTAGTTATTACTTATACCTTGTTCATGTCTTTGAACTCGACATGAGTAGGGACATTTTGTTAATCATCATACGGCACCAAATACCTTTTCGAAGACAAATTTAGGAAGTAATTCACTTGATTGATTTGTTTAAAAAAAACTTTGTGTTTGTGTCTCATTTGTCACATTTGACATATCAATTTTAGACAATCACTTTGATCCATTGATTCCTTATCGTTCATTATTCTTTGGTCATTAATTTGGCTTTGTGTTTTGAACTTGCGTGATTGTTCCTTGTGTTTATCCATCTTATAAATTCATTTCTAGGACAATATTTTAGGTCTTTGATCGTCTTGTTTTTGCCTAAGTTCACGATCATTTTTTAACACATTTTTCAGACCTTAGCAAAAAAATTCAAGCAACTTTTGCATCAATTGAACATTGGAAATCTATCCTTTGTATCCTTTATTGTTGCTAAAATTTTGATCTATCCTTTGGAATTTACACCTCCAAAACTTGATGGATTATCAATCTTGAGTCATCACGATATATGTTTTCCTTAGCTTCCCTTTCGGAAAATCACACAAGCATCCCTATCTTTATGAAATGTCCAGTTGGTTGTTGTTATGCTGCCTAAATCAACATGAAACCTTCTTCACTTTGAAATTTTTTAATCATACAATTTATATCTAGACCTTTGAACCAAACACACACCAAAAATGACTAATTATTGCAAGGTCCCTTATACATACGACAATAAGGAATCAATTTTTTGGTGTACAAATCAAAAGATTCCTATCATGACCAAACCTCATTTGGTTCTTCACGCTAGAGAACCCATTCGGGTAACCCGTTCCCCACCTTCATCTCATAGTCGGTGGTATGGTTTGGACACTTCTGATCCAAATTATTATTCGAGTTCCCCCCACCCTTCTTCTGATTTTAATCCAAATATTTCCTCTTCTTCTGAGGATTCCAATCCAAATATTTCCTTTGACTCTTCTGATGATTCAGATCCAAACTACTATTCGGATCCAAAATACTATTCATATTCATCTAATTCGAATCCTAAGTCACGGTCCTCCCCTTGTTCACATGACCTCTATTATCAGTCACCTAAATAATGTTCTCCTCTAAAGATCTGTGTCGCCAAAAATTATCTTCTTCATTCATCTAATGTGACTCCTATGTCGTGGTCCTCCCTTTCTTTGCAGGACCCATTTTATCAGTCACCTCAACGACGTCTTCTTCCTTTGAAGATACGAGCTAAACTCCAAATCCCTCCAATCAAACATCTGATACAATTCTTGAATTGCGGTCCTCTCTTTCTTCGTAGGACCCTTATTATTCATCCAATACGATTCTTGAATCATGGTCCTCCCCTTCTTCACAGGAACTTCTTCATCAATCACCCCCATGAATTCTTCCTTCTTTGAAGATTCGTTTGACTCAAAGTCCTTCTAGTCAAACATTTGAATCGACCCATGCATCGCAATCTACAGACTTTGGACTTAATCCTACTAGTTTATAGATGATATACCATTGTATAGGTAGGTCCACACCACCTTCTTCTACTCCTGAGACATCTAGCTACACATCTTCTTCATTCCCCACATCATCATCTTCTATCAATCATCATCAAACATATTCTAAGTCTTCCACACCAAGTGAACCTCTTTTCTTCCAATCAACCCTTGGTGGTCGATCAAAAACTCATACTGATTGATCTCTTTCAGAATGAAGAAACAATCACGACATTTATATGGGCACATGAAGATATTCCTTTAGTAAATTACAAGCAAGGATTCTCTTTACACTTCGATGCGTCTGCATATTGTGAAGAAAATGTTGATTCCTTTGATCAAGAAATAGAGGAAGATCCTCAAATCATGCAACTTGATCCTCCTCTTATTCTTCCATCTTCGCAACCTTCATTATGTGATGAAACTCCTTGGTCTTGCATTGATCCATGGCCTATCTTCTCATCACCAAATCACTCTTTGTCTATCATAATTCCTCAATCACAATCTCTTATGGGGTCAACGCCAAGTAGCCCTTCATCTTCGTCTCGATGCAGGTTACCTTCTAGTAGCCCTCCTTCTACTATTTGTGGGACATTTTCAAGTAGTCCACTATCTTCTATTCTTGGAGCACACCCAGCTAGCCCCTTGTCTTCTATGTATGGATCACCCCTGGGTAGTCCATTATCTTCTATTCTTTGTGCCACATCCTAGTAGCCCATCATCTTACATCTATGGGTCATGTCCTAGTAGCCCTTCTTCTTCTATTCTTGGGCCACATCCTAGTAGCACTTCATATTCTATCTATGGGTGATGTCCTAGTAGCCCTTCTTCTTCTATTCTTGGGCCACATCCTAATAGCCCTTCATCTTCTATTTATGGCTCACCTCCCAGTAGCACATCTTCTTCAATCCTTGAACCGTATCCTTTTCATTCATCACATTATTCTTCTACCAAAGATTAGGTGGCAAGCCCACTTCCATTCCTCTCATCAATTCTAAATATCCACATTCTTCTCTCACTTCTCGGATCAAACAAGTCAAGCATTAGCTTATAAGAAACCCAGATAGGTTCTTCATATAAGCCAAGATCAAAAATCTGAAAAGATCCAAAGATACCAACAACTCTAATGATCATAAAATCTAAAGTCAAACGTGATTCCAGAATGCACACCAATGTACCCATCAATTATGGCAAAAAGTGTAGAAACCTATGGATAGGGAACTAAAACTCCCACATATGAAACCCATGTTTAAAAAAAAATCACAGTCATGTTTTGAGTGTGTACTCACCACGATCATCGAGATCGAGGATAATATCACTCTTGATAAACAAACATGCTTATTATCCCTTATCAAGGAAGTCGCACACATCATTATTAGATCCTATCATACAGATTGAAATTGTTGGTCCCAAGTTCCAGAAAATAAAAAATCATAAAACAATTCAGAAAATACAAAAAAAATGAGAAAACATTAAAAAAAACAAAATCAAAGGTACAAAGATCAAACATTGCAATCAGGTATTGCGTACACATGGATGTTCTTTCTTCCCTTTCTTTCATACTTATTTACAATTCATCTACCATTTTCATCCCTTCGATGTTATTGTGGTTAGCCTATTCGAAGGCATTTTGTGACATGTATCTCTATGGTATCTGTTTGACCTAGGTCTTTCATAACCTTGGTAAATTAAAGAACGACTGACCTCTTAGAGATTCCTATCACTATTCTCATCTAATAATTTTTTTGGGAAGAACTTTTGGGCGTATTTATTGACACTATCCAATGCCGTCATCACAAATCACTTCCACATCCTTCCATACAGCCATCAATGGTTCTTAACCCCTTGTCAAACAAGAGAGCTGAAATAAGTTTTCAAAAAACAAAAGAATCAAAATCAATTAATCAAAAATAAAAAGCTAAAAGAAAAATAAAATTGATATATAACTCTCTCTTGGGCCATTTCCGATAATCTCTACCTCTAAAAAGCCTCTGAAATAATCTTGCACATACAAAAAACCATTGGGGCTATCACTTTGATTAATAAATAAAGCTCTTTCTCAAATCCCATGGGTCACTAAAGGAAAAACTAACCTATTCCTAAGGTTGACTCAACTATTCCTTTCTAAACCTCTCTTATCCACAACTAACCCAACCTCTCCATTTATCCCACATGAAGGAGGATGTATGAGATTCTTCTACCCATTAGGCTATATAAAGATCCCTCCTCCTACCTTTACACTTACACCTAAATATTCCCTTGAGAAACAAAATACACTCATTTGAGCAATAGCAAATAAGCTATAGCCATTTTTCATCTTGGAGCATTTTTCATTGGAGAAGCTAGCTACTTTCATTTCTTGTATTCATCCATCCAAGTTTTGAAGTCATATGGGGATATGTCAAATGGTCTTGTAGCCATGGATTGATAAGACTCCATTCTTGAAAACCTTGGGATTCAAACATACAATCAAACCTTTGATTGCTAATGATATAAGTAGGTTCATTTCATTTTTAGCATTCAATAGAGAATAGAGATTAATGGATTAACATGTTAGTTTGAATGGGAAATTTGTTTATGTTCTAATGCAAAGGATGTTAGTAGATCAAAACTTTTTTTTTCTTAAGCTCTAAGCATGATGGTGCATTGAATTTGATTTAGTTTAGTTATAGGACTACTAGGTGTTAGTTCTAACTTTCTTAACTTTGTCAAAATTAAAAACATGCACACATGAACAAGTATTCCTCATTCTTCTCAAGTAAGTAGTTCACATAAGCCATTGTCTCAATCAATTTGGAAGGTCTGATATCAAAGTCATACTCTTGTACGTTTGAGTTACCCAGTTTCCTCTCTTTGCACCGATATCCAGTTGAATTTGAATGGATTTAATAGTTGGGCTAGGGACCATGACAACAATATGAAATTTTAAGAGTTTTAAACCTGATATTATTCAAAGCTCTGACCACCACATAGGCATTTTTTTATGTTGTCAATAATTAAGCTCATATGCCTTCAAAGGAGCACTCATGAATTCAAGGGAGTGACTGAACTTTATCATCGATTTATTGAACCAGAAACAACTGAAATAATATGCTATGAAGCATATCATCCTTATACAATAAATTCTTTAATGAAATATGAGTAGAGAATCCCTTCGAGTGGAAATATCAAAAACAAGGATGGAAGCTTGATAATTTTATTAATATTCAATCAATCAGCATTACAATGAATGGGCTGCAATATTTATAGATATTGCACAACCAAATACAAACGAATAATAAGTTGCACAGGTGCAACAAAATTACCAAAATGTACATAAGCTTCCAATAACATGGTTTTAACAATATAATAACCAAATAATATACTGTTAAAACAATATAACATGCTCCCTGTGAATACTTCCCAAATATAAACAAAATATGGTTTAATTACCAAACCATAACATACTTACCATAATTAATAAATTTAATTAATTACCTATGCATAATTAAATTAGGATAATACTATTTTATCCTAACATTCCCCCCCTTAATTGTGCATTGTCTAAAGGGATGAGGAGAGGAATTCTCTAAACAACTCAAACTTGTCATGTGCAAGTGACTTTGTGAAAATATCTGCTCGTTGTTCAGCAGTTGGACAAAATTGAAGTTGGATGTTGTGCTTCAACACATGTTTCACATATGAAATGAACTTGAACCTCAATGTGCTTTGTTCTCTCATGAAAAACTGGATTGCGAACAAGTTTGAGAACACCTTCATTGTCTACATACATGGTGGTCGGTTTGTCCTGGTGGTATTCCAAGTCCTTCAAGTATGTGATGTAGCCAAATCGCTTCACAGAAAGCTTCTCCTGCAGAATGATACTCGACTTCTGTAGAAGAGAGAGAAACAAAGTGTTGTTTCTTGCTTCCCCATGATATTGGTCAAGATCCCATAAAGAATACAAATCCTAGAAGTGGATTTTCTATCATTAATATTACCTGCATGATCTGAATCTAAATATCCAGTCAAGAAGTTTTCGTTCTTCTTGTACTCTAGACCAAGATCCATTGTTCCCTTGAGATATCTCAAGACCCAACTTGCTTCTTTCCAATGACAAACTTTGGGTTCCTGCATGAACCTGGATAGATAGCTCATTGCAAAGCTGATATCTGGTCTAGTGTAGGTCAGGTAAATGAGACTCCCAATCAACTGTCGATAGAGAGTGGCACTTACCTCAGGAGATGGATCTGAATGAGATAACTGTAATCTGTTCTCCATAGGTGTAGCAATTGGTGTGCAATCCATCATCCTAAATTTCTCAAGTGTTGTCTTGGTATATTTCATCTAAGAAATAAAAATATGATTCTCTTTTTGCCATACTTCCAATCCAAGACAATAGTGCATCAGCCCAAGATCAGTCATGTCGAATGATCGATTAAGATCTTTCTTCTTTGCATCGATCATCTTCACTAAACTACCAGTGATGACTAGATCATCGACATAAACAACAAAAATCACAATATCCCCCCTTTCTTTTCGAGGTAGAGATTGGGATCATATGGATTTCTAACAAATCCATGTTGTACGAGATGCTCATCAATTTTGATGTACCATTCCTGGGGTGCCTGTTTGAGGCCATATAAAGATTTCCTGAGTCTGCATACCTTTTCTTCTTGACCAGGTACAACATATCCCTCAAGTTGAGTCATGTAGACTTCTTCTTGTAAATCTCCATTCAGGAAGGCACTTTTTATGTCCATTTGGTGAACTTTCCATCCAAACTGAGCAGCTAGAGCAAAGATCATCCTGATCATTTTGATCTTAGTTGTGGGAGAAAATGTCTCCTCATAGTCAATGCCTTCTTTTTGTGCATACCCCTTTGCTACAAGTCTTGCTTTATACTTGTCCATGGTCCCATCTGCTTTGTACTTTGTTTTGAATATCCATCTGCATCCAATGGGTTTCTTCCCTGGTGGAAGATCGAAAAGCTGCCAAGTGTTATTCTTCATCACTGATTGATATTCAGAATCCATGGCATATTTCCAAGCTTTTGACTGTAGGGCTTCCTGGACTGTAGAGGGCTCATCTGATTCAATAACTCTACTCATCAAATCAAAGTTTACTTCTTCTCTTGCTTTACTGCGAGTCCGTGGTCCAGGGGTGGATGTATCCGAGTGGAGCATCCAATCTTGCATCTCGTAATGTACTTGTACACCATTTAGGAATACCCTGAACTATTCCCATGGGTCATGGTTCTATCTGATCAACACCATCATCCCCATCATCACTTTCATCTTCTGAGGGAACATCAACTTTAATTTTACAACAAGGTGAAAAATCTACATCTTGTGAGTCCGGAGGAGAAGTCCCAACTTCCTTTTTCTCAAAGAACTCAATGTCTTTATTGGTGTAGACTTTCATGGTCTTTGGATCCATCAATCTATACCCAAGATTCTCTTCACTGTAGCCAATGAAGATGAGTTACTGTGAATTCATATCCAATTTATTTCCATTCTATTTGGGTATGTGCATGCTTGCTTTGCACCCGAATACTCTAAGGTGTGCAATGGATGGTTTCCTTTTTGACCATGCTTCTTGTGGTGTTATTCCATCAAGAGCAGTTGTGGGCACTCTATTCAACAAATACACTGTTTTTTTTGATTGCTTCTGCCCAAAATTTCTTTGCAAGTCTAGAATCATTGATCATACATCACACCATTTCCATGATAGTACGATTTCTTCTCTCAACAACACCATTTTTTTGCGGTGTGTGTGGAGGAGGCATTTGTTGACGAATCCTGTGAGTTTATAGGTAGTCTTTGAACTCATCACTAGTGAATTCCCCCCCTCGATCTAAGTAGAGTTCTGATGTGATGACCAATTTCTTTCTCAAGCCACTTTTAACTTTTTGAAGGTTTCAAAAGCTTCACTTTTCTTGCGAAAACAGAAAATCCACATTTTCCTTGAATAGTCATCAACACAAAGCATGAAGTACTGGAACCCAGAATGACTTGGTTGCATCGGACTGCAAAGATTGGTATGAACTAGATCAAGTTTACCATGAGCTCGAAAAGTACTCTTCTAGAATGAAGCTCTGTGTTGTTTTCCTACTAAGTAGTGAGGACACTTGTCTGTATCCTTCTGAAGAGATGGTAGCCCATGTACCATATTACACCGGCGAAGTGTTTCGAGATATTTGAAACTAACATGACCAAATCTCTGATGCCACAACTGTGTTGAGGTGGAGTTCTTAGCCACAAGTGCTTGATCATCTCTGTGAACAAAATCAAGTTGGAACATACGTCCCACATTGGAGGCTTTTGCAATTATTTTCAAGCCTCTTGATTTATCTCGAATCAAACACATTTTCTTGCCGAGATTGACTATCAAAGTCAATTTTCAGGTTGTGATCTAGGAGTTGACTAACTAAAAGAAGATTCTTTGTCAACCCAGGGACATATAGTACATCTGATAGTCTACATTTGCGTGAACCAAGGGGTAGAGAAATGTTCCCAATCCCCTGAACTGTATATGAAGAATCATCTCCCAACGAAACATGATTTTTCGATGGTGTGTCCCTCATTGAAATAAACCAGTCTCTGTGGCTGGTCATGTGTCAAGTGGCTCCCGAATCAACATACCAGACATCACTAGATGACGTGGATGGTTCACTTGATCGAGAAGTGAACAAGAAGTCTTCATTGTCTGACTGTTCTTGTTGCTCAACAATATTACCTTGCTGGTGGCGTCTTCTTTTCCAGTTCCCTTTTTTCTTCCCATGATAGTTGTTAGAATGTCCCTTGTAAGATTGTTGTTGTTGTGGCCCAGAGTTGTTGGATGAACCTTTCTTATAAGTGTTATACCAATAATATTTTTAAGTCATGTCCTCTTTTACAGATTGGACATTGCTTCTTCTGTTGATTGTCCCCATGATACTGATTCTGATGTTGGGACTTCTGATAGGAATTAGGTTTTCCTTTACCTTTTCCTTTCCATTTTTGATGTGAAGACAGTGTCTGCTCCTCTTCATCATCCTTATTGTGCATTACTTCCTCTTGTTGTAGTAGGTTTACCAGTTTGTCAAAACTAACTGTCTGTATCTGACACGTTTAGTGTTGTGGAAAAAATGTGGTAAGAAGAGGGGAGTTCTCTCAAAACAATGGGAACGAGAGCATCATCTATGACTGGTTCTCCCAGGGCTAGAAGTGAAGCCCTTAATTCTATAACTCTTCTTAAGAAAGCTTCAATTTTCTCATTTTGCTTGAACTTCAGTGTATGTAACTAACTCTGCAAATTGAGTATAACATTCTTGTTCTTGGCCTCATATACTGTGCTCAATTTATCCCACGCTTCTTTTTCTGTTTTGGCATCTCGAATGTGGGGTTGCACATCATCGGACACTCCAAACAAGATGATGAGTTTGGCCTTCTGATCTGCTTTATCAAACTACCATTGTTGTGTTATATCAATGGCTGATCTGGTCAGAGTACCATTCACAACAGGCCATATTTCTTCAAACTCAAGTTGTGTCTTGATTTTAGTCTTCCATGCAGCATAGTTGTTTCCTCTGAGTAGTTGTGAATCCGGAAGAAAAAATTTGGGGGCATTGGTGCCCATTTTACAGAGATCACTGACAGGGTTTGGCTCTTATCACTCTAGGTATTAGGTCTCCCAATCTATATACCATCAGTCTGATATACCGAACCTTTCTATATACGCGCCCTTCTGATATACCCGTCGGTATGTGGAAGGAGCTCGCCCTTTCTATATACCTACTGGTACGTGAAAGAGGCGTTAACATACGTGAAAGAATTCAATACGTGGTACCAAGATAGTACTGATGGGGTCTGTGTGATTATTGACACCGGCTCAAAGAAATATCCTCATATGCGTGCGTAACTTCACTATATACTTGGATAATTTCTTAGTCTAGATTTATGTCGTGCAATCGTTCACAGATGGATGGGATGGTTCATAGTGTGTGCACTGTGACCTTATTACTCCCTGTCGATTTATAGGGATGATGCCCAGATGACATTGTTGCAGCTATATTAGGCATTAAGTGTAGTAGTAGTCACGACGACTTTACCTGTAAGTGCTTCCCAGAGGCACCGTATATACCGAACGCTGCGAATGAGATCTAGGATCTCGTGAGTGTTACAGAACCAATTTTTTATTGTTTTTTATTACAATTCTACCAGTTTCTGAGCAGTTACAAAGTTTGTAGTTGACTATGGCAACCTACAAATTAGTACAATATAATGCAATATACAAATTACATTCAAAAATCTAGAAAATTTAAATGGCAGGTAATTTTTTTTTGTTTTGCGAGGCCCTAGTGGCCTCTTGAGCCCAATATGACCCAAAATGTAAAGAATTGCAAAAAACTAGCTGAAAATGCAATTTTTAGGTATCCCTCTTTTTGGAGAAAGTTGTCCCAGAATGAAAAAACAGGCTGAATGGGAGAAAAAATAATTTACCCTAAATTAGGGATTTCTCTGCTAAATTTAGTTAGTTATAACTAAATTTGAATTTTTCCACTAAATTTAGTGGTTCCACCAAATTTCCATCAAATTCGAAAAAAGCAATTTGGGGGTGGGATTTGAACCATGCACCTCCCACTTCTAAGGCTTTCCCTCTATCCAACTTGGCCACTTAAGGGTGCTTGATATGGAAATGAACAAACTTGTATTTAAAGAAAGGTAAAATTTGACTTACCTTTTGAAAATGTGACCTGAATGAAGCTCCACGTGCAGCTCCACATGAGAAAAATGTGATTTAGGGTTTCCTTTCATGCTCCAAATACTGGATCTGAAGCATTTTTATTTAGGGTTTCCAGCCTGCCTATCTATCTGTTTTATATACGCCGCTTTGCTATTGCCGCCTCTTTTTTTGTATTTTCTTGAACTCTTTCTGATTTTCTGCAATTTTTTTGTTTCTTTTTTTTGCAGGATCTGTGTTGAGATCACTGTAGATCTGACCAGCCATTTTTTTATTTTGTGTTTTCACTGTGATGATTTTGTTTGTGCAGGCATGGTGTAGAGGCTGCATAGGAGATCCAAATGGGAACTTTGCTACATGATTCGTAACGTTGTCTATGGAGATGCACTTTTTTTTGTTTGATTGTGCAGGTTGCATGCATGCTCGATGCACAAGCAATAGCTGATTATTGTTGGTTCGGCCAGGACACATTACAAAGATTGAATTTGCATATCAGCAACGTCAATTTATTGTTGGTTCAGAAAATTTGAATGTCCAAGGTAGATACAACTGGTTTGGTCTATTGTTTGAAATGGACACTCCCCTGCAAAGCATAGAGTGGATTAGCTTTGTATGGATGCAGATCCACATTGTGCAGAGACCATGTCAAAGTTGGCTTCACCATGTTAAATGAATGGGCTCTATGGAAGACTTAGCCCTAGTCAGAAGCTCCACATACACACAATAATTAGACCAAAGATACCTCTAAACTTGGTGCAATGATAGTGTTAGCTCCAAATGGGCTAACAAATAATGTCACTAACTTTAGTGACAAAATCCCTAATGGGGAAAATGGATTTTTTTTATATAGATTCTGAAAATGAATACTTCTAGATAGCAAATTTTCCTGGTGTTGAGTGCACCAAGTGCAAAAAAAAAATTGCTGTTCCAAACACCTGGAAAACACACAAGAGATTGTGAGTCTACAGGGAGGGATGGGGTGGGAGGCTGCTAGAGGAAGCACAGGCTCTCCAATGCTGCAAATTTCTTCTCCAAAACTCCTTCTATCCTCTGTAACTCTCTCTTTCCACACGTTCACAAGATCACAGGAGATTGATTCACTCTGGTACCAAATGTTGATTCAGCAACAGGGGCGGAAGCCTGATTAAATTTTATTAAACTCAATCAACCAACATTACAATGAATGGGCTGCAATATTTATAGATATTGCACAACCAAATACAAACATGAAACAAAGTTACACAGGTGCAACCATATTCCAAAATACACAAGCTTCCAATAACATCCAGGAAGCATTAAAATAAATAAAAACAAATTACTGTTAAAACAATATAACAACTCCCGTAATATTCAAATACAAACAAAAGGATGGTTATAATTAAATATAACCATAAAACAATAATTAATAAATTTAATAATTATGGAATGCATAATTAATTAGGATAATAATATTTTATCCTATTTGAAGTGGTGTCACTTCCGCCACCCCAAAGAGGGGAAAATGTAGACACCCAAAATTTGCTTACACAAGATTTTATGCTAATACTGTACTAAGTACCCTCTTTCTCTGCATTTCCGTAATAATTAGCACTTTTTTGTTAAGTAGCTAACATTCCTCTTCATATTCAATGATTAATGACCTTTTATTAATTAATTAGCCTTCATATCACTAAGGATGTCGATTAACAACCTTTCGTTAATTAATATCTGCTTCTACTTGGGTTAATTAATTACGCTCGTAACTCTAAATCAATAAATTACCATTTATTGGATCGAATTCCTCTCTTACATCCCACAAATTATACTAATTTTCCTCTAATTAGCTTCTATAATCTTACCTCTACCTATTAATTAATCACCTTTGATTAATTAAAACATCCCCCAACTCCCATAACTTACTAATGATAAATTAAAGTCTTCTAAATCAATATTACCTTTTATAAAGAAACCTTATCCATTCCTAATCTTGTGTTACCTTTATCCCACATTCATTATTTTTCTAGCCTTGCCTCTTCATGAAATCTATATAAATAACCCTCCTTCTTACCTTTCTTCTTACATCATGCTTTGAATAATGAAAACTATAAGCATTTTAATCTTGAGTCATTCTCCATTGTTGGAAATAGCTTCTCCATCTTGGATCCTTTTACTTAAAATTGAGTAATATGGAAAGATCCAAAATGGCCTTGTAGCCATTCTTGGTGAGATTTCATTCTCAACCTTCGAGATCAAGTAACAATCCACTTTGATTGATTATGTTCTTCATAGGTTCATTTAGCAATCATGGAGAGTAGGAAGTAGCTTAGCATGTAATTTCATTTATGCATTGAAGAATCATTTCCTTTAAGCTCTTATCTTTATGTTTCATTGTTTAATTAACATTTAATTTTGAAGCTATGTAGATATTATTTTATATTTATAGCTTAGTTAATTATACATGAGCACAACGAGCCATGGTTAATTCCTCTTCAAAGTTTTAGAATGATTATATTTGAAGAGTAAATGAAATATGCTTCACACAAGACAATGAGAAGATTTTGATTAATCTAGTTTTTGGAAGGGAAAATGATAATTGATTGATTATACCATGCCATCTTACGACGAAACCTATGATGGATTCGTGATCAAATTTTCTAATGATGTAGAGGTCTATGATGGTGATCTTACTTGAAATGTTGATTGAAAAGTGTTCTAGGAATAGTTACGTGAGTTGAGTGAAAGAGAATAAAGAATGTTTTGGGTTGCCATTGTACCAATCCAACGCGGGAACAACCAATGACATAGGGAATTTGTGGAGCATAAGGTCTTGATCATGAGAAATGAGGTAGCATGTGTGCATAAAGGCATAAAGATTTTGTATTCCTCCCTGCTATTGAACTTAGAAAATTATGGGAGCTCCCAGTGTGGAGGATAAGGATTTACGAGAACTTATGGATTGATAAGTTCATTATAAATCTATTCATAGGAGAATGTGGCCTTGGATCCCAAGGTAGCCACTTCGATATTGCATGGATATGTGATGTAGCAATGGGAACCAAATTCTGATTATATTATTTAGGAGGAAGTAAGTGAGACTCTTGAAAAGTTTGGGTGGGAATACTAGTGACAAGGGAAGATGAAGAGACGATGGGATTAGAGGAAATAGGAGTAGTGTTAATGGGTGGAATATTAGAGGGATGGGAACCACCAATTGAGTGGATTGGTGGGTTGGAGAGATTGTAGAAGAATATTGATGAGAGGAAAGTTCATTTTGGGGAAAGAACATGAAAGTTTGTGATGTGAGAACTTGGGTAGACTCAGGATGAGAATAATAAGCATAAATTTTTTGAAGACGGGGACCTTAAACGAGGAGGTTGGTAGGTTTACGAAGGAGATAGTCATGTAAAGCAATGAGGTTGGCATCTAGAATCTATTGAAATTCCACACAAATATGAGAAATGGTAGGAGGTCCAAAATTCCCCAAAGAGGCAGTGGATGGGGGTGTGGCAGGTCTAAATGGGACCGAGTGGTGATAAAGGAAAGGATTGTATTCAACATGTGTATTAAATGGGACATCTTGAGACTCTTGAAGAGATTGAATGTAGACGAAAAGTTGAGTAACTGTGGAAGAAGTGACCAAAGGGGTGGACATAATGATAAAGAGGGATTAAGTTTATTGAGAAGCGATGGTAGAAGTAGGAATGCTATTAGATAACATGGCTTGTTCCATATTTATTGTTTGGTAATGTATAATAAAGGGCATGAAAAAATAAATAAAAACTAAAAATATGTTGATTATTGGTTACTTTAAACAAATCACACATCAAAATTTTAGTTATCTTGATTCTTAGAAAAAAATATGAGAGAAAAAGAAAAATGGGCTTGACTAGAGCCTAGGAAATGGCCAAACTATGGATGGTTTCAGGTAGTTTTAGTTGGAGTCCTTGATATACTCGAAGGTATGTTTGGCACCAATCTGTGATTACTACTGGCACAAGGCCTGATATTGGGGTCTATCCCCGCACTTCAAACATTGCAATGATAAGGGTATCGAGTGCTTAGCCTATATACCAATAGCCAAAAAAATTATTATGCGGATAGAATACTGCAGTGAATTTCCCATTAGGTGATTAAATCCCAATAGTTCCACCTAATAGGTGATGTTTAAGATGTGTAGTTTTGGATGTGTGTGATGAAAGTGTATGCAAAGGATATTCCCCCTACTTAGACTAGATTTCCAAAAAAATATGAATTTAATTTTTAAATCCCAAAATGAAGTATTATATTTAACAAAGACACTCAAACAAATAAGGAAAATGATGAAAAAAGAGAAAATGAGGAATACCCGAATAAAGAAGCTTCCTTTTTATTTTTTATTTTTAAAGCAAGTAACTACATTGTTGATTAAAACAAGGGCCCCACGAAGAAATAAAGTAAAGATCCTATCTACAAGGTTAGTAGAAAAAAGAAGAAAATAGAAATGGAAGACAATGAAAAGACTCAGCAAAGAAGGGTGTGTCCCACCAGGCGTGCCAGAATGTTGATTAAATTTCCTCGTTCATGTTTCAGATTAGTAAAATAGTAATAAAGAACATAAGTAACTCCAAAATGAGATGGTTTAAGATACCTCTAGATGAGACGACAATGAATGTGGGTGCAAAAGAGAGAGAGATCCACCTCACAGTGAGCTAGATGACCTACACAACAAAGAGAAACTAAAAAAAAGTGATTAGTAGATAGATGAGTGGGTTTCTTGACAATGTCAGTCCCGAGAAGTGAAAAAAATCTATGATGGATGCTAACCCACTTTTTGGTAAAAGATATAAAAAGTAATGATGGGCTTGATATGATGCATTAAAATATGACATATAACAGAAAGATCAAATGCAACAAATAAAGAAAAATACATATATGATCTAAGTTAGTGCAAAGCAAATCAAACCTGGGTGGTTCGATGGTGACCCAAGGCTGATGATCCCATTTGACGATAACTAGGGCATTGTAGGAAGGAAATGTAGAATAGTACACCTAAAAGACTTCCTGAAGCCTGATCTGGAGTTGATCTAAACTAAGGATGATGTTGAGTTGTTGTGGGAAGGCTGAATTTGATTTAGATAGAAAGGATGTAAGAAAATTAATGAAAGATGAGAATTGATTGATAGGGTCAATGATGATTGGTCCTGGTTGATGGTGACAGGATTTGGTGAAGTTGATATATGGAGCTGCAGATGTGAAAAATGGAAAGAGTGGAGGATGTGAAAGCCTACAGGATCAAAAAATGAGTTACTAACAAATTGAATAACAAAAAAAATAAAAACTGGTTTGAAGGTGACTGGGAGTGATCTATGGATTGATGGAAAAATATGGGTGAGAATGACGATCTGCAGATAGAAATGAAGATAAGAAAATGTAGAGGCATGGTTCCAAAATGACTGTTGAACCTACAAAATATCGGATAAGAAAAAGTGATGGAATGGTGATGGTGGTTCAAAGCATGCAAGAGACAAAAAGGACTCCAAATTTCCAAGGATGAATCACAAAATCTCCAAGGTAACTCTAAGGTGGTGCTAGCAGCTGCAAGGAGGAGCGAGAAACAAATTTAAGATCACAAGAAAGCTCAAAGTTTCCAAAGTTGCATTCTGGAAAGAGGGGTATGGTCGTACTTCTAGGGTTGATGACAACCCAAATGGGTCACCAAAGACTGTTGAATACCCTTCATTTTAGCAGTGGGATGATGCCCAAATCAAGGAAAATTGGACCTAAAGAGGGAAGATTAGGGTTTCTGGTGATAAGGACAAGCTAGGGGTTCCTAAGAAGGATAAAAGAGTAGGTGAAAGGTGGAAAACATTAAATAAAGGAAAAGGGGAGATAAAATTATTAAATGAGGGCCTAGGGAGGATAAAATGGAGCATTTAGAGGCAATTGATAGATTAGATGAAGATTTAGGATTAATCAAGGATGATTATGGATGTCTATGGAAGATAAATGAAGGATCAATTATGATGGGATTAAGGTGGGAAATAACAAGTAAAAGGATAAATTGAATTTAGGAGGGAAAGGGGGGGATTTGAATGGGAAGAGAGTTATGTATGTAGGAAATGGTGATGATGGAGAGAGAATGCAAGATGAGGGAAAAAGGATACTAAAGATTGGTCTCTACAACAAGATAATGGTTTTTTTTTGGTAATATGAGGCCACATAAGAGGAGAGAGATAGGTCAAGAAAGTAAGCACAATTTTGCAACCGATCAAAAAGTTGTTAAAAAGTAGAATGTTTCCATTATGATTCTAACCCCCTTGGTGTAAGGATCATAACACAAGAGAATAATTAAGTAGATTGAATATGGAAACATATTTCAAAAAGTGAGGCATTCCTCTAGCAAAATGTTAAATTTTATAGACAACCCTACTTCTCAATGAAATTTTATATGTCGATTATGTTTTTAATTGTAAAAATGAACTACATTTTGATTTTTCTGAATCCAAAAATGAGGGTAAGGGAAGGTCGAATAAAAAACACACTCATCTCATAATGTAATCAACAATTTTTTTATTTAGCATGCCTATTGGCATAAATAAACCTAGCATAGATATTCTAAAACCTAATAAAAAATGTGCCTAATTTTGAATAAGACGTTGATTTTGTAGCATATGATTGTGCAACATTTCATTTAGGTCCCTAACATTACCAAATGATAAATTTAGTTACTTATAACATTTCAATCAAAAAAGTCAATTAAAATTACCTTAATATTAAATCCCCCCCCCACACAACAATATTTGAAAGAAAACAATAACATTTTTATCCTTGCATAATGAAAGTGAGACAAGCCTTAAAACATGATGCTCATACTGAAATGGTCAATTCCCATCCAAGTATAAAGACACTCATTAACAAATTGCACCTCCTTGTTCCTCCCCCCCCCTCCGCCCCCCCAACAACCACACACACACACACACACACACACACACAAAATCAAATGATCACCTTGAGAGTGTTAAACCAATATGAAGTCATATCTTCAACACCTTGCATATACATTTCCCATAATGAACTAACAATGAAGGATGTGAAAAATGCCAATGCAAACAAAACTAAAACTAATGCATTTATAAGACACTTATAATCATGTAAAGTGTATTTCCACACAAGTTTAAAAGAGAGATCACTTTTCCAAGAAGGATACCTCATTTGATGCAATCATTGTGATCTTATGGAAATGTTGGCTAGATTTTCTGCATAGCACAAAACCTAGGCAGTCATGAGATAAATCTCCCTCATTTAACCAGTGAGGCTCCCGTGTCAGATTTGTCAATAAAAATGTGTTATTATCTATCAGGGGTTTTACTTTAACCACTTAGATTATGAACCATAACTAAGAAGTTTTGTAGCAAGTAAGTAGTTGTTCAAGAAAGGAAGTATTTTATAGAAGAAGGAAGTAAAGGAAATACAGAGAGGAAATGGGGAAGATGTGCATCCCAATTAGTAGATAGCAGAGCTAATTGCATGCACATAGAAGAAACTTAATAGATATGAACACACAAAATTATAAAAAAAAGGCAGCTCTAGATTCAGATCTAAAATAACACAAAGTTTATTAAGAGATCTAAGATTAAAAGCAAGAAACAAAGTACACTGTGACACAAAGTTCTCCAGAAACTTACTCCTTTGTATTCCTTTGCTCCGAGTTGCTCTCAAGGGTTCAGCATAAAGTCTAGAACACAAGATTGTTGCTTACAAATTCTGATCAATACTTAACCCGGAGGTTCTTCTCCTACTTATAGAATGTAGGAGGGAAAGCACAAATGGAAAACTCAAACTAAACTGAAACATAAACAGCAAGTAAAGATGACATTTGGCAATCATCCTCAACTATCATCTCCTTAAGTGACACATGTATCACTTAACTAATAGAATGGTTCCACATGACTTTAAGTAATGGTTGCAAAACCAATAACTTTGAAGTTTTACAATTTCATCCAGGAACATAGAAAGTAGGAGAAGAAAGAATATAAGAAGTCATGCCAGTTGTAATGTTTATGTCTTCTTCTTGTTTTGATATTGGATATACTTGTCGAACATGTAATTCAGCATCCTTCCATCTGTTTTAGCCAGTGCTTCTTTCTCTGTCCTAAACTACAGCAACCCTTCATTCAACACTTTGATGCATGCTTCCACATCTTCCAAGCTCGGCCCAAACCTCACAATGTCTGCCTGTAGCGCCACCAGTCTACTGATAGAATTCATCATGAAATTCTTGGTAGCTTTATCAATTATCTTTTGTACCATCAGAAGAGACCCTTCCAGGGAATTAGGCACCTTAGTTGAGACGATCCACACGTATGAAGTGACATTCCTATCCACTCTCTCCTCAGTGAAAGAAATGACACTGTCTGGTAAGTCTAATGTCCTACTCTCAAGTGCCTACATCCTCTTCTGTAAAAACCTGCAGATTTCCAAACAAAAAGATACTGCAAACTCTAGTTGCTTCCCATTCTCGACTGATCCATCCAGTACAATATGTTCCGAAATCAATACATCTCCGGGTAGCTTGTTAATCTTTGCCAAAATACTCAGGTTACTCTCTGCAGCTATATTCATGCCTTCTATGTTTGCCATCAGTTACTTCAGCTGATTTGTTACATCATCCATAACCTTTATGCGGGCTGGCACTTCTCCAAGTTGTACAGAAGCTTAACGAATAATCAAATCCTTCCATTCGTCAATAGATTTTACTTGATTGCTTGCGTCCTCCATTTCCTGCATAAGATGATCACTCACCTGCTCTGAAATGGGCTGAATGGAAGGTTTAGCAACCTTGGCTATGATCTCACATAATTCAAATACTTACTTCTGTAGCTCTTCTTTCTCTATCTTTTCACTGTCAAGCCTAAGGAATAAAGCATCCATCAATGTCTACGTGTCCTGCTTCAATCCTTCTGTGGTGGCTTGACTGAGGAGTACTTTAGTTACTGTCATATCCTCTGTCGTGAGCTCCTCCTCTATCTTTCCTTCTACCGGAATTGATATCTTAGCAAACTTCTTTCCTGAATCCTCGATGATCAACCTAGAAGTTGATTTGGAAACTTTAGGCCTTTTTTCTATTTCGCCCAGATTCTGGAGTAGCTGCAAGTCATGCTACTCTAAGTTCATCTCCATTCTCACTTCTGGAACCAACTGCAAATTCAACCAATCCGAGAAGTCACTTCTCGAAGAATGAGAAGTTGCTAAACTCGCGGAGTGTACTACCATCTTCCACTCTACATCCTCTCCGTCAGAAAGTGCCACAGTGTTATGGCTGTCATCTTCTGAATCATCCAAGGACAAAGCCCTTTCGAATTCTGCCATTTGCAGCTTCAACGTATCCTCTGGAATGGGCGCTGAATGAAGTGGCTGAGGGGAGAAGATGAATGTCATTGGATTCAGTGGAGGCATGGAAGCGTCATGTGCTGCGGTGCAATAGTTAGTGAAGTACAAGGTCCTGGAGAAACCGGAGCTAAAGCCATGGTCGTTTAAGTGATCCCTCCTTGGATTGAGATATTCTATGCACTTTCAACTTCTTGAATTTCCTACTGCTTTCTCCTCTGTGCTTCCACTTGAGGGAATCTCCTGTGTCGAAGTTTCCCGTGACTTGATTCATCAATGCTTCATCAAGGCAATATCCCTTCGTCAGCAACCAGTTTGAAGTATTCACCAACATAGCTCCTGACCTTTCTTCAATTGTGTTGCAGCCTCCTATGTTATTCTGCAGTATGGCTTTATCTCCTCCCATTTGATGGTAAGTGTCAAGTACCACATTCCCATCATCTTTAAGATCCACAGGTATCCGCGCTAGTCCAAAGTCGAACACTTGCTTTGCTGATACCCTGCTGAAATCTCTCTTTCTAACCTCGTACTCACTTTTACACTTCAACTAGAAATTTTCTAATGAAGGCACATGTGCGTACTCCTGGGAGATTGTCTTCTTGGCTACTCCAAACAGATCGAAGTTCAGCCGTGCAGGGAAGAACTCTTACTCATACTTGGATAACATTTGCGCCTCCATCCCCGGAGCTCTATGAATGCTAATGCAGTTGTAATATCCCACAATGATTGGGAAGAAGCCCGTAGACTTGTGCCGCTTTGACTGAAGGTCATGTAACTCCACAAGTTGCCTGCTCAGCTCCATGGCGATCAATCTATCATTCGGATACCTGGGCATCTTTATTGGTTCTCCAGAAAAGCCTGTAACCCTGAGGTATGTGAAATCTACAAATTGAATGAATAGACTGCCAATCTTGGACACATCTTCCCACACTTCCTTGCTTACCCTGTTGGCCTTCAAGTCTTTGTCTAGCCTGTAGATGAAATCATAGAAGAATTCATCATTGATCACTTTGAAATATTTCTCGCATGCAGGTACAGTAAGTTATGGGTAACACTCCAAAATGGGGTCCTTAGAAAGAACACCACATCTATCCAGCATGGAAAAGACACCTTGTGAAGCTGCAGCATACACCAAGTAGGAAGTCATTTTGAAGTTGAAAGTACGCTTCACGTTCCGGAGTTTCTCACCAATGTTGTTGCTGATAATTTCTGACCAATTGATTATAGAATCAACCTTGTTGATTTCAATGGTCCTGATGAAAGCATACATCCATGTACGAAAAGTGTAAGCATTTGCTTCGCCATTCATCCTGCATAGCAATTTGACGACATCATCTACCTCCTGCACCAAATTGGACCGTGGAAGAGTTCTCGGGAACTTTGAAGGAGATCTAGGCTTCTTCATGTATCGGCTATTCATTATGCTCACGCAATCAGCTCTATGCTTCTCCCACCTGCTGTCGGCATCCTGAAGACTAATGGAAGTCACCACCTTTCGCACTGGAATCTTCAAACAATAATTGATGAACTCTGCGTCCAAACGAATTATTGTCTTTCCCAAAGCATCACGCACTGATCTGGATGAAGGATGGTAAGATCTAGCACACTCCATAAAAAATTCTGGCAACTAGGCTGTACATGGAAAAGTTGCAGCTCGGATAATTCCACTGCTTTTAACCGCACGCATGAGTGAAGTCTTTCCCACTCTGGATCTATCAATCAAATCGGCAAGAGGTTCCGGGCCTAGATCTGTGTCTCCTATGTCTGCAAGTTTAGAAGCGATGCATGACTCCATCGTGCTTTCTTTTTCATCTCTCTTCGCCATGGCTTTGTTTATCTTTGTCTGAATAATTCTTTTTCTTCTTACTTGGCTGGATTTCTTCAAAATTGGTGCATATCTGGACAATTCTTCATATTCGGAGGATATATGCAATGTATTGGACATTGATAAAAGCTCCTTTTCCTTTGTAAAGCACCTGTAATGAATTCCTGCAATTTATTCAGACAAAAATGGCCACCGGAGCATGAATAGTGAATTTTAACTGTAAAAATCTGCACTTTTCAAGCCCGCTGCCCCAAAAATTGGTGTTTAATTTGCACATAAAGAGAGCATGAATCCTTTCAACAACACCTGAGCACCTGTAACACCTATGCAAACAATTATGCAGACAAAGATACACCTCCTTCAAAGCATGCACCAAATCTGGAAGCTTTTAGCCTTGTTGCCACCTTTCCTGAGCAAAATCCTTCTTCAAATGGGGGCGCACTTTTCCTCTTGGCTGCAATTCTTGACCTGTGAATTAAATAATTCACCCATATGGCTGCCCATGCTTATATAACCTTCACAATTCTATAATTAATAATTGCCCTAACAATTAAAGGCAATTAATTAATTAAAAATCATGCTCTTCTCTTTTAAAAATAGCAAGTTTAAGGACAGCCATCCAATAAATTAAATTAATCCAATTTAATCCTTCACACATCACTTCACTGAAGCTTCACAGTGTGCCTTGACCATAGCCACTGAAAATAGAAATTAATTTAATGATTTAATGCCTTTAAAATCATTAAATAACTCCCAAATGGGGCGCACTTTTTGAAGGAAGGGGGCAGCCACTAAATAAATTAAATTTAATGCATTTAATCCATTACTTTTATTCCATCTTTGACTTGTTGACTTCCTCCAAGCTTGGGCACACTTTTTAGAAGAATAGATTAATTAAAATAATCACTTCAAGGTTGCCATCATCTCACCAAAGGGGGCGCACTTTTTTGCACATATAATTCTATTTTTAAGAATTTTTCACAATGGGATTCTTTACCCTGCAAGGCAGGCACCAAAATCCCATGATCCACTTAAGTGATTTGACTTTGACAATGGGATTATTTACCCTGCAAGGCAGGCACTAAAATCCCATGATTTCACTTAAGTCACTTTCCTTTTATTTTATCATGGGAATTTTTACCCTGCAAGGCAGGTAATAAATTCCCACCTGCCTGCAGCCTCTAACTTTCCCACTGCAGCTTAAGTGAATTTTATAACACGGGAAAAAGTACCCTGCTAGGCAGGTACAAAATTCTCACCTTGCCTGCGGCTTCTATTTTTCCCATTGCAGCTTAAATCCTTTGTTTTCCAAAAATGCACCCATCCCCGCAGGGGCTTTTCCGTGCACGACTTCACTTTTTCCCAGTGATCCAGACCTCTGATGGCGACTTCCTCTGGGCATAACGTGTGTATATGTTTTCCAGCTGCTCCAGGCCAAAAATCGGGCTTACCCGACAAAGGAATTGTTCTAGAGAAATTTCACAGAAAATGAAACGGGACAACACAAAAACACGAAAAATTGCCAAAAGTTACAAATAAAGCCCAAAACTTATTCCAAGTTAAAACCCTTCTGGTACATAAGAGTAATGACATGTTCGATCATAACAGAGTTAAAACGGAGCGCAAATAGCCTCATACGGGGCTCAAAATAATTAAATACAAATTTCCCGCAGACAAATCCCGACGACAGAATATAACAATTTTGGGCATCTGGGTATTTGGCGAAAAAGGCTAATATGGCTCTTTGGGAATATCTTGATGCAATACAAGAACTTTCAGGCAATAAAAACACAAAACGACCCATTATTTTAAAAGTACGAAAATTTTTCGGATAGGGTAGTCACAGATTTCAGGATGAAATCTGGGTGACACCAGTCGGCTCCGTCTGTGGACATCTTTTTCTCTGTCAGAATGACAAAGGGAAAAGATGAGATCCCAGCATCTCTGGTTTCGTATCTTGTCCTTTGGGCATGGGGTCAGGAAAACAAACACAACACAACACAAAAACAAGGAAAAACAAACAAAGTTTTATTTATGTCCATACAGGTTTTACCCTGCTTCTCATGTCCAGAACAGCTTCAAGTGTTGCCCATTGAAAGGCAATGGCAATTCAACTCCATCCTGATGAGCAAGAATGAAGCTATCTGCTCCGGCAATCCTCTTAATCACAAAAGGCCCTTTCCATAGTGAATCAAACTTTCCATGCATGCCTTTTGTTTCTCTTCTTTTGTCCCATAGAAGGACCCAGTCATTGACTTCAAACTTTCTTTCCCTGGCCTTTTTGTCGAAGATGACTTTCACCTTCCTTTGATGCTCTGTCAACCTATCTGCAACTTGAGTTTGTACTTCCCTCAATTCAGTCAGGTACATAATTCTTTTATCAATAGCATCTGTGAAAGTGGAATCCTCCAGGGCCTTAGAAAGTTGCAGGGCAGGCAGTTCCAAGGTAAGAGGTAGCTCCGTGTCTCTACCATATAACAGCTGAAATGGGGACATGCCTATCGCCCTCTTTGGTGTGATTCTATCGGCCCATAATGCATCAAACAACTTTTTATGCCAAGTCCTTTGATTTTCCGTTACAAGCTTGCGCACGATAGTTACCAAGTTTTTATTACTAGATTCAGCTTGACCATTCCCTTGTGGATAGTAGTTTGAGGAATGAACCAGCTGAATCCCATAAGTGTAGCAGAATTCCACCAGCTCCTCAGAAGAAAGATTCGGAGCGTTGTCTGCTACAATTTTGCTGGGCACGCCAAACCTGACAATAATATTTTCTTTTATAAAATTGCACACCTCGGCAGAAGTGGCATTCTTCACAGGAATAGCTTCTACCCACTTACTGAAATAATCAGTAGCTGTTAGAATGTAATGGTGACCGGCACTAGAAGCCGGGTTAAGCATTCCAATAAAATCCATTCCCCACTGTTGGAAAGGTTCTTCAATCACAATGGGTTTTAGAGGTAATGCAGGCAATTTCACACGCCCAACAAAATGTTGGCATGCTTGACACTTAGCTACCCAATCTGCAGTATCTTGAAAAAGGGTTGGCCAGTAATACCTTGCTCTGAGGATCTTGTGTGCAGTGACTCGGGCTGAGAAATGACCACCGCAAGCCATGTCATGAAACTATTGTAGTAGCTGATCCTGTTGAGCTTTATCAACGCATCTGAGAAATACGCCATCAATTCCCCTCTTGTACAAACCATTATCCCAAAGAACAAAATCTTTGGATTTCAGTTTGATGGTTCGTTTCTCTTTTCTGGAAAGTTGATCTGGGCATTCTCCATACGTCAGAAAGTAAGCAATGTTACTGTACCACTCCTCTACCAGATCTATAAAAAGTACTGCAGGCAAATCTCCATCTATCTCATCTTGATCCACTTCTGGCACTGATGTTTTCATCTCCGTCATTAATTCACACAGACCTCTTCCTCGAACCAGCTTTGTTGGTTTAATATCCAGGTCATATTCTTGAACCTTTGTCACCCATGTGCCTCTCAACAATCCTAACTCTTGCTGAGTAAGGATAGATTTAACTGCAGTATCTGGAACCAAAACCACAGTGTGCGAGGAAAGAATATAATACCTGAATGCTTTGCACGCCTTCACCACTGCATATGCGTGCTTTTCCATGGGAGTGTATTTCAACTCATAGGCTTTAAGAGGCGTACTCATGAAAGCAATAGGAGCTTCTGCGTCCTCTTGATTTTTCTGCATCAGTATTGCTGACATGGTGTGTTCAGAGGAATAACAGTAAAGAATAAATTCTTTACTGAAGTCGGGTGAAACCAAGACTGGAGCTTTCGACAGGGCCTCTTTAATTTTCTCGAAAGCTTCCTTCCCTTCACTGCTCCATTTAAAATCTTGTGTCTTCTTCATCATATTCGAAATATGACGGGTTAGCTCAGCAAAGTCAGGAATGAATCTCCTGAGAAAATTAACTTTTCCAAAGAAAGAGTGAACTCCTTTTTTGGATGTGGGCAAAGGCAATGTCTGAATGGATTTGACACGCTCTGGATCTATCTTTGTTCCTTCTTTGGAAACAATGTGCCCTAGTAGTTTCCCTTCTGTTACAGCAAAGATGGATTTCTTGGGATTCAAAGAAATACCATGCTTGCGGCACTGTATGAAAACCTCTTCCAAGTTTGAAATGTGTGCACTTCTATCTTTGGAAAAGACTGTCAGATCATCCAGATACACCACTATGCTTATATCTTTGAGATGAGCAAAGGCTAGATCCATAGCTCTTTGAAATGTAGCACCAGCATTAATCAGGCCGAACGGCATTTTCTGGTACGCGAAGGTTCCCCAAGGTGTGATGAACGTCGTTTTGTATTGATCTTCCTCGGCCACCTTGACTTGATTGTAGCCTGAGAAGCCATCAAGCATGGAAAGCATCTCAGATCCAGTGACCACCTGCAGAGTGTGATCCATGATGGGGATGGGGTAGTTATCTTTTAGTGAAGCTTGATTAAGGTTGCGGAAATCCACGCACAGCCTAATCTCACCGCTCTTCTTTCTTACGGGGACTATGTTGGCTAACCACTCTGAATGATGTCTGGGATAGATAATCTTTGCGTCTAACAACTTCTGGATTTCTGCAAAGATGGTTCCTGAAATGGTAGGGTTGTGCCACCGCAGCTTCTGCTTGAAAGGCTTCTGTTCTGGTTTAAGTGGGATGTAGTGTTGAACTTCCGCAGGCTGATATGTTTTTAGATCCTGGTAAGACCAGGAAAAAACATCCATATATTTCTTAAGAAGCTCAGTAAAAGCTTCTCTTTCGGCCTCTGAGCAACACTTACCCAGATTTACTAATTTGGGATCATTGCCAGCTCCCAAATTTAGTAATTGTGTGTCGGAGGAAGAACCTTCCCCACTTTCTTCATTTTTCTTAAGCATCTGATCATGCTTATCAAACATTTCCTCAAGAGATACCAAGCCTTTGGGAATTTTATTTCCCTTTAGCTGGATAATCTCCTGACTTCCTGAGACGTCCACATCCATTTCTCTGACAGTAGTCTGCCTAGGAGGTGAATTGCTTCCCTCATAGTAGATTTCTTCAAAGTTGTCCTTCTGTTGGAGAAACGCAGCAATCTGCGTGTCATCATTGAAAACCTGCCATTGCTGGACGTTGTCAGGAACCTTTGGGTGAAAGACCATCTCCACCTTGTAGTCTCCCTATCTAAAGAATGCAGGAGGCTGATCTGGATTCAACAAGGCTGCAGTCACTGCAAGCGAATCAGCTCTTGAATTTTGTTCTCTCGGAATGTAAGATACCGAGAAAGCTGAAAAATCCAGGATAGCAGAGTAGACCCGATCTCTATAGTGCCGCAGTTTGTCTTTTTTGACTTGGTAGAGACCTCTTATCTGCTTCACGATCAGCTCAGCATCTCCCTTTGCGTGTAATAATTTGATTCCCATTGTTCTTGCCTGCTCCATGCCTAACAACAACGCTTCATACTCAGTTGTATTGTTAGTATTTTCGAACATCAATTTGAAGGAGTGTGCATGCACCTTCCCTTCAGGAGAGATAAGAACAACGCCTGCTGGATCCAAATGAACAGCAGCTGCCATCAAATTCCAGAGTCCAAATCTTGTTGTTAAGTTGATGCGGTTCTTGAATCACCGGTTGAACATCTTCTTTATCCATTTCTAGATAATAGACTCCGTGATCCGATTCCTGAAACAAGATCTGAGATCTAGGATCCTCAGACTTTGATACTGTGTACTTAGATTTCTTCTCAGGTTCCAGCTTCTGATTTACTCCTTTGATTGGTATGTGCGCACAAGACCAATCCATCTTGACTTCTCCACCCAGCTCTTTGCAGAAATTTCTACTCAACAGCATGCCATAAGAGACTGGAATGTCTGCTACAAGGATAGTCATTTTCAGTCTTTTATCTGGAAAAGAAGCAAGTACTGCCTGCGCATCTTTGATTTTCCCCACAAGAGGGACTTTCCTTTCCATTGAATAACATCTTCCGATGGTTTTTGTCAATGTGAGACCCAAGGCATCAGCAACTTTTGCAGGCATGAAGTTGTCAGAAGCTCCAGAGTCCAAGATGCAATTGCTAAGTTTGTGTCCGTTGATAAGCAGTGACACATAAAATGGCTCAATCCTTTCTGACGTAGCAGGAGAAGAAGTGGAAGGAGAAGAACTTGCAGCCGCATTATTTGAAGGGGGAGTATTCTTTGGGCTTGACAAGATACCCCGTGAAGTATTATTTGTTGGGCTGGGACCATTACTTTGCACATATTTGACCAATCTATTCAGCTGATCAGGAAATGCCCTCAAATACTCAGCTTCTGACATTTGGACCTTGTTCCTCTTGATGTGATCAATTATGTCGAAAGCTTGACTTGCTTCAGCAGGATGTGCGTTGGCTCTTTGCTGCGAATTGAAAGAATTTGAATATTTATCCTTAGGCGCTAATGAAGAAGGAAGAGTGCTACCTCTTTTCAAGATAGTAACATCCGGGCCAGGATCTTCTCTTTCTCTTCGGCCGCTTGTGGATGCTTCGGCATTTTGGCGCGTCTGAGACCTTGTAAACACCGCAAAAGTGTGACCATCAGAATCTTCAAAAGATTCATAATAGCCATCGTCAGATTCGTAGTCCAGGTAACCAATATTGGAGTCGCCAGCGGGATCTATAAAGTCTTCATCATCGAATGATTCATCAATGCCGAGATCCTCTTCATTAGTTTCCAAGTTATTCCTTGGAGCAGCTTCTATTGCCAACCGTTGTGGTGCAGCAGCAAGTCTGTTTCGGTTTTGATTTTGATTTTGACCATTAAAGGTCTGGGTAGGAGCTATTCTTGAGGGGGTTGCACTCCCTGCTTGAGAGATCTGCTTCTTGATTTGCAGCATGTCATTAGCCAATTTCTGCAACAAAGGATCCGAAGTACTAGAAGAAGCACCATCACCTTTGTGAGATGGTTGTTTGAGTTTTCCAGCCATGATCAAGTCATCCTCAACCTCCACGGCAGCATTTTGTGCTTCAAGTAGATTTACAGGTCTTGCCCTTCTTAGCTGATATCCAACTTCAGGCAATAGAGCGTTTATAAAAAACGTCTTTTGATTTTCGTCGCTCAATGCGGCAGAAGTGGGGATTTTGTATAAAATCCTTTGGAACCTTGCAATAAAGTCCCGCATGTTCTCACTTGGCTCTTTCTTCAACTGCGTCAGTTGGGTGATCAACGTGCTAGCATCCTCTGTAGGCTTGAATCTTTTCAGGAATTGCTCACGCATAGTCACCCAGTTGGTTATGGTGTCAGGAGCTAGCCGATAGAACCATTCTCCAGCCAAGTCATGTAGAGTCTCAATGAAGAGCCTGACTGAGACATCTTCATGCTCTACTGCAAGCACACCACAAGATATAAAGAAGGCCGCCAAATGATCATCCGGGTTTTGCTTTCCATCTCCAAAGAATTTTGGAAAATTCTTTCTGGATCCCTTTGGCAGTTCGTGCATAGGTGGAGCCAAGTTCAGAGGTCCGAAAGCTGCTCCCCATGGAACATGTACAATCTGGTGCGCCATGTTGACTTGAGCACGTCTCCTCCTTGTGTAGACTTGATGGATAATTCCAGCCACCGGATTATGCTGAATACGATCTGGATCTGGATGGGTGTGCACTCTCCTTCCTGGTGAGAGACTAGATCTGCGGCTTCTAACTTGAGGAGGATGATTGAAATTGAATTGCTCCTGCAGTCGGAAGAAATGATCAGTCCTTCCTTGCGCCTTCACGGATCGGGTGAATGGACGTTCAGCCAGGTTGAGATTTGTATGGAAAACACTCTGATCTTCAATAGATAAACTTTGATCTGCAAAGATAGTTGTTTCCCCAGCGGAGTCGCCAAAAACTGTTGGCTAGATTTTCTGCATAGCATCAAACCTAGGCAGTCATGAGATAAATCTCCCTCATTTAACCGGTGAGGCTCCCGTGTCAGATTTTTCAATAAAAATGTGTTATTATCTATCAGGGGTTTTACTTTAACCACTTAGTTCATGAACCATAACTAAGAAGTTCTGCAGCAAGTAAGCAGCTGTTCAAGAAAGGAAGTATTTTATAGAAGAAGGAAGTAAAGGAAATACAGAGAAGAAATGGGGAAGATGTGCATCCCAATTAGTAGATAGCAGAGCTAATTGCATGCACATAGAAGAAACTTAATAGATATGAACACACAGAATTATAAAACAAAGGCAGCTCTAGATCCAGATCTAAAATAACACAAAGTTTATTAAGAGATCTAAGATTAAAAGCAAGAAACAAAGTACACCGTGACACAAAGTTCTCCAGAAACCTGCTCCTTTGTATTCCTTTGCTCCAAGTTGCTCTCAGGGGTTCAACACAAAGTCTAGAACACAAGATTGCTGCTTACAAATTCTGATCGATCATTAACCCGGAGGTTCTTCTCCTACTTATAGAATGTAGGAGGGAAAGTACAAATGGAAAACTCAAACTGAACTGAAACATAAACAACAAGTAAAGATGACATTTGGCAATCATCCTCAACTATCTTCTCCTTAAGTGACACATGTATCACTTAACTAATAGAATGGTTCCACATGACTTTAAGTAATGGTTGCAAAACCAATAACTTAGAAGTTTTACAATTTCATCCGGGAACATAGAAAATAGAAGAAGAAAGAATAGAAGAAGTCATGCCAGCTGTAATGTTTATGTCTTTTTCTTGTTCTGATATCGGATATACTTGTCGAACATGTAATTCAGCATCCTTCCATCTGTTTTAGCCACTGCTTCTTTCTCTGTCCTGAACTACAGCAACCCTTCATTCAACACTTTGATGCACGCTTCCACATCTTCCAAACTCGGCTCAAACCTCGCAATGTCTGCCTGCAGCGCCACCAGTCTACTGATAGAATTCATCGTGAAAGGCTTGGTAGCTTTATCAATTCTCTTTTGTATCATCAGAAGAGATCCTTCCAGGGAATTAGGCACCTTAGTTGAGACGATCCGCACGTATGAAGTGACATTCCCGTCCACTCTCTCCTCAGTGAAAGAAATGACACTGTCTGGTAAATCTGATGTCCTACTCTCAAGTGCCTGCATCCTCTTCAGCAAAACTCTGCAGATTTCCAAACGGAAAGATACTGCAAACTCTAGCTGCTTCCCCTTCTCGACTGATCCGTCTGGTACAATCTGTTCCGCAATCAATACATCTCCCGGCAGCTTGTTGATCTCGGCCAAAATACTCAGGTTACTCTCTGCAACTGTATTCATGCCTTCTATGTTTGCCATCAGTTGCTTTAGTTGATTTGCTGCATCATCCATAACATTTAGGCGGGCTGGCACTTCCCCAAGTTGTACAGAAGCTTGACGAATAATCAAATCCTTCCATTCGTCAATAGCCTTTACTTGATTGCTTGCGTCCTCCATTTCCTGCATAAGATGATCACTCACCTGCTCTGAAATGGGCTGAATGGAAGGTTTAGCAACCTTGGCTATGATCTCACATAATTGAGATACTTGCTTCTGCAGCTCTTCTTTCTCCACCTTTTCACTGTCAAGCCTAAGGAATAAAGCATCCATCAATGTCTGCGTGTCCTGCTTCAATCCTTCAGTGGTGGCTTGACCGAGGGGTACTTTGGTTACTGTCACATCCTCTGCCATGAGCTCCTCCTCTATCTTTCCTTCTGCCTGGAATTGATATCTCAGCAAACTTCTCTCCTGAATCCTTGATGATCAACCTAGAAGTTGCTTTGGCAACTTTAGGCCTTCTGTCTCTTCCGCCCAGATTCTGGAGTAGCTGCAAGTCGTGCTCCTCTAAGTTCATCTCCATTCTCACTTCTGGAACCAACTGCGAAGCCAACCATTCTGAGAAGTTACTTCTTGGAGAATGTGAAGTCGCTTAAGTCACTGAGTGTACTACCATCTTCCGCTCTGCATCCTCTCCGTCAGAAAGTGCCACAGTGTTATGGCTGCCATCTTCTGAATCATCCAAGGACAAAGCCCTTTCGAATTCTGCCATCTGCAGCTTCAACGTATCCTCTGGAACAGGAGCTGAACGAAGTGGCTGAGGGGAGAAGATGAATGTCGTTGGATTCAGTGGAGGCATGGAAGCGTCCTGCTAGGCGTTGCGGTGCAATAGTTGGTGAAGTACTGGGTACTACTGGCAATAGTTGGTGAAGTACTGGGTACTGGAGAAACCGGAGTTAAAGTCATGGTCGTAGAAGTGATCCTCTCCTTGGATTGAGATCTTCTATGCACTTTCAACTTCTCGACTTTCCTGCTGCTTTCTCCTCCGTGCTTTCGCTTGAGGGAATCTCCTGCGCCGAAGTTTCCCGTGACTTGATTCATCAATGCTTCATCAAGGCAATATCCCTTCGTCAGCAACCAGTTTGAAGTATTCACCAACACAGCTCCCGACCTTTCTTCAATTGTGTTGCAGCCTCCTATGTTATTCTGCAGTATGGCTTTATCTCCTCCCATTTGATGGTAAGTGTCAAGTACCACATTCCCATCATCTTTAAGATCCGCAGGTATCTGCGCTAGTCCAAAGTCGAACACTTGCTTTGCTGATAGCCTGCTGAAATCTCTCTTTCTAACCTCGTACTCACTTTTGCACTTCATCCAAGAAATCTTCTAATGAAGGCACATGTGCGTACTCCTGGGAGATTGTCTTCCTGGCTACTCCAAATGGATCGAAGTTCAGCCGTGCAGGGAAGAACTCTTGCTCATACTCGGATAACATTTGCGCCTCCATTCCCCGAGCTCTATGAATGCTAATGCAGCTGTAATATCCCACAGTGATTGGGAAGAAGCCCGTAGACTTGTGCCGCTTTGACTGAAGGTCGTGTAACTCCACAAGTTGCCTGCTCAGCTCCATGGCGATCAATCTATCATTCAGATACCTGGGCATCTTTATTGGTTCTCCAGAAAAGCCCGTAACCCTGAGGTATGTGAAATCTACAAATTGAATGAATAGACTGCCAATCTTGGACACAGCTTCCCACGCTTCCTTGCTTACCCTGTTGGCCTTCAAGTCTTTGTCTAGCCTGCAGATGAAATCATAGAAGAATTCATCGTTGATCACTTTGAAATCTTTCTCACACGCAGGTACAGTAAGCTGCGGGTAGCACTCAAAAATGGGGTCCTTAGAAAGAACACCACATCTATCCAGCTTGGAAAAGACGCCTTGTGAAGCTGCAGCATACACCAAGTATGAAGTCATCTTGAAGCTGAAAGTACGCTTCACGTTCCGGAGTTGCTCACCAATGTTGTTGCTAATAATTTCTGACCAATTGATTATAGAATCAACCTTGTTGATTTCAATGGTCCTGATGAAAGCATACATTCATGTACGGAAAGTGTAAGCATTCGCTTCGCCATTCATCCTGCATAGCAATTTGACGACATCATCTACCTCCTGCACCAAATTGGACCGTGGAAGAGTTCTCGGGAACTTTGAAGGAGATCTAGGCTTCTTCATGTATCGGCTATTCATTATGCTCACGCAATCAGCTCTATGCTTCTCCCACCTGTCAGCATCCTGAAGACTAATGGAAGTCACCACCTTTCGCACTGGAATCTTCAAACAATAATTGATGAACTCTGCGTCCAAACGAATTATTGTCTTTCCCGAAGCATCACGCACTGATCTGGATGAAGGATGGTAAGATCTAGCGCACTCCATAACAAATTCTGGCAACTGGGCTATACATGGAAAAGCTGCAGCTCGGATAATTCCACTGCTTTTAACCGCACGCATGAGTGAAGTCTTTCCCGCTCTGGATCTATCAATCAAATCGGCAAGAGGTTCCGGGCCTAGATCTGTGTCTCCTATGTCTGCAAGTTTGGAAGCAATGCATGACTCCATCGTGCTTTCTTTTTCATCTCTCTTCGCCATGGCTTTGTCTATCTTTGTCTGAATAATTCTTTTTCTTCTTACTTGGCCGGATTTCTTCAATATTGGTGCAGATCTGGACAATTCTTCAGATTCGGAGGATATATGTAATGTATTGGACATTGATAAAAGCTCATTTTCCTTTGTAAAGCACCTGTAATGAATTCCTGCAATTTATTCAGACAAAAATGGCCACCGGAGCATGAATAGTGAATTTTAATTGTAAAAATCTGCACTTTTCAAGCCTGCTGCCCCAAAAATTGGTGTTTAATTTGCACATAAAGAGAGCATGAATCCTTTCAACAACACCTGAGCACCTGTAACACCTATGCAAACAATTATGCAGACAAAGATCAACCTCCTTCAAAGCATGCGCCAAATCTGGAAGCTTTTAGCCTTGTTGCCACCTTGCCTGAGCAAAATCCTTCTTCAAATGGGGGCGCACTTTTCCTCTTGGCTGCAATTCTTTACCTGTGAATTAAATAATTCACCCATATGGCTGCCCATGCTTATATAACCTTCACAATTCTATAATTAATAATTGCCCTAACAATTAAAGGCAATTAATTAATTAAAAATCATGCTCTTCTCTTTTAAAAATAGCATGTTTAAGGACAGCCATCCAATAAATTAAATTAATCCAATTTAATCCTTCACTTAAGCTTCATAGTGTGCCTTGACCATAGCCACTGAAAATAGAAATTAATTTAATGTTTTAATGCCTTAAAAATCATTAAATAACTCCCAAATGGGGCGCACTTTTTGAGAGGAAGGGGGCAGCCACTAAATAAATTAAATTTAATGCATTTAATCCATTTCTTTTATTCCCTCTTTGACTTGTTGACTTCCTCCAAGCTTGGGCGCACTTTTTGAGAAGAATAGATTAATTAAAATAATCATTTCAAGGCTGCCATCATCTCACCAAAGGGGGCGCACTTTTTTGCACATATAATTCTATTTTTAAGAATTTTTCACAATGGGATTCTTTACCCTGCAAGGCAGGCACCAAAATCCCATGATCCACTTAAGTGATTTGACTTTGACAATGGGATTATTTACCCTGCAAGGCAGGCACTAAAATCCCATGATTTCACTTAAGTCACTTTCCTTTTATTTTATCATGGGAATTTTCACCCTGCAAGGCAGGTAATAAATTCTCGCCTGCCTGCGGCCTCTAACTTTCCCACTGCAGCTTAAGTGAATTTTATAACACGGGAAAAAGTACCCTGCTAGGCAGGTATAAAATTCCCACCCTGCCTGCGGCTTCTATTTTTCCCATTGCAGCTTAAATCCTTTGTTTTCCAAAAATGCGCCCATCCCCGCAGGGGCTTTTATGTGCACGACTTCGCTTTTTCCCAGTGATCTAGACCTCCGATGGCGACTTCCTCCGGGCATAATGTGCGTATATGTTTTCTAGCTGCTCCAGGCCAAAAATCGGGCTTACCCGGCAAAGGAATTGTTCTAGAGAAATTTCACAGAAAACGAAACGGGACAACACAAAAACACGAAAAATTGCCAAAAGTTACAAATAAAGCCCAAAACTTATTCCAAGTTAAAACCCTTCTGGTACATAAGAGTAATGACATATTCGATCATAACAGAGTTAAAACGGAGCGCAAATAGCCTCATACGGGGCTCAAAATAATTAAATACAAATTTCCCGCAGACAAATCCCGACGACAGAATATAACAATTTTGGGCATCTGGGTATTTGGCGAAAAAGGCTAATATGGCTCTTTGGGATTATCTTGACGCAATACAAGAACTTTTAGGCAATAAAAACACAAAACGACCCATTATTTTAAAAGTACGAAAAAAATTTCGGATAGGGTAGTCGCAGATTTCAGGATGAAATCTGGGTGACACGGAGGCTTGATTTGGTGCACATAATAATGGAGGATCCTTGTTAAAATGTAAAGACAATGATGTCCCATAACATAAATATTTCTTCATTTTTAAAAATCATCTTGTTCATCAAATTTGAATACAAATAAGTATACATTTTAAAAAAAACATCACCAAATTCTTCAAATTTTAACATAAAAAAATATAATATTATATATATTTTTCAAAATGCTATAGGAAACTTAATTGTGAATACAAATTAGGTTTCAAATAACCAATATATACATCAATCATCATTGTCAACATTTTTTCCCTCTATCTCGATGGTGTTTCTTTTCCTTTAAAACTATAGATAATTAGAAGATCTTAACCAAATTTAATATTTTTTATTTCTTCCACCACGACATAAAGAGGTAAAGTTGAGCCTTTCATTCCATCATTGGTACTCTCTATAAATTAAAATTTGGGATATATAAAATGCAAAAAACCATGGGCACTATTAATGAAACCAACATTATTTTTTATTGCATAAGGGCATTCATCAATGTAAATACAATCATGTATATGAAGAGTATTATATGGGGTTTTTACGAATTTTATCTTCTATTGAAATTACATTATAACACATTCCATATCTCGACATACTAACTTTGTATCTTGATACATGAGTCCAATCTACAAACTAATACATTGGGCCATAAAAAGGTAATATTGGTAGACCAAATGAACACTGAGTAGTAGATCCAATGTTATTTTTGATCAAAGTGAACAATCCAAGACATGCATTGGGAATAGTAGATGACTGTATCATATATCCCTACATCCAAAATATAAATTATTCATAAGGTGTTAGAAGTGGTTTATCCATTGGCCACACCCCATAATGTCACCAATAAAGAAAATTAGATTTATATTTCTTCAACGCCTTAGGATAAAGTTCCAAATCATCTTTGGACTCTTCCTCATAAGGTGTAATCTACATCTCCCCCTTGTTGCACATAAATTAGCCATAATTGTTGACAACCTACTATTTCTCCTTACACAAGCGAATTTTTTTTCACCTCCTCCTCTTAAACAACTTTTCCAATGTTATCTTTTTTCAATTCCATATTGGCTTTATAATTGTATTCAATTTCCATACTATCTACATATAAGTATGTTGATGATTCTGGTAGTGAAGAGAAAATTGAAATTTCATAGGTTAACATATTTGCAACAATAACAATAGTTTCAGTATCTTGTAAAAATTAACCAAATCCCAATAATAATAAGAGAATAACAGCAATTTTATTAATTTAAAAAAAAAAAATCCAAATTTTATTTTAATCTTATCATAATGTTCAAAGTTTTACATATTTATGTAATAATCCCTATTTTCCTAACTTCTCTTATTTTTCATGAATTATCTAAATTTCATTATTTTGACATAAAAATGAAAATTGGAACAAGTTCCATCAAAGTCAATGTATTTTTATGCTAAAGGCATCAAACTTTGAGGATCTATTTGTTAGCGAGAATCCATGTTTTATCGATATTTTTTACGAAAACCTTTTCACAAAATATCTTTTGGATGTGTCAACGTGTATTTTAATAGTAGCATGGCCCATGTTTAAAGAAATTAAATTCTACCAAGCATTAGATGAAATATTTTATGTTTTGAGCGGACAAGGAATTAGACATACATGATAGGACAGAAGAAATTCAAATTTTTGATGGGCGGGAGGAGAGACTAGGCCCAACATGTGAAGATTTAGCTCAAAACCCAGAGCTTGAGGGTAACAAAAATCGGCCTTGGGTTGAGGAAGTAATGAATGGTTCTCAGAAATGTGTCATTGATTCCACTATTTTGTCCCCTTCTTGGGTGAATGGCATCCCCACTCTTCATGGGTCTGATCAAGTCTTGGATTAGGCCACCAAGAGGTATGGGATAAGTTTGGCTAGGTTTTACTCTAGTTTTAGAACAAAAATAGATTAGGTCAAGGAATGGACCCAAAGGAAATGGATGACCAAGGGTTCTATGGAAGTCATTACCCTGGCTATTGAAACATTTTTATTCATTTTTGGTTTAGAGCTTGATCTTCTAGATGTGCTAGATATGGGGCCTTGGTTTTGTGGAAAATACATCATTAACCTTTGTCGCTGGAAGTTAGGAGCCTCTGTGGAATATTTGGTTCCCTATTGGCCAGTCTAGGTGTGCCTTCCTGCCCTTCTTATCGAGTTTTAGGACCAAGAGGTAATTCTAGAGATTACTAAATCTTGTGGACATTTTCTGACCTTTGATCCAACTACACTGGCTAGATCCATAATGGTGTGTGCAAGATTATTTGTCATTGTGAACAAGGACAAAGCCTTCCCGCAATCTGTTCACCTTACCTCTTCAGCTGGTAGCAGAGTCTAGAATCATTTATGAAGGATCTTCTATTTTTCTCTCCAAATGTTGCTTTGTTGGGCATGGAATGGCTACATGCAAGGCATTTGAACCGATATGACATACTAAATTATCTCAATAATAACCCATAATAGGAAAAATAGAGGTGGGACCTAGGAATCCTATCATGATTAGGCTAGATGTTAATATACAATCAAATCTACTTACTCAAAATAGGTGGTCCCGGGATGGATCCTCAATGGTACCTGCTACTGTTGCGGGTGTCGATCTACATGGAGGAATACAAAGTCTCAAATTTGGGGTAAATGATTGATTTTGATGATGATTGTGAATATGGATCAGAGGAGGACTTACACATTGCTGATGGTTTAGAGGAATATTTTAAAGATCTTGCAGAAGGCTTGGAGGAGAATGCAAAGGAGTTAGGTGGCGAGTCGAACCCAGTTTTAAGGTAGTATATCACGGTGCCAGAGGAAGTAACATGGGTCATTCTAGGGCCTAATGAGGGGACAAGAAGAAAAGTTCCACCTGCCTCTTTACAAGATATGTAGACAAAAAAATTAAATGGATCTGATCGGATTGACCAAGCGATGACTAATGCATTGATTAGGAAGGAGACGCTCGACGCATATTTTGAAAAAAATGCGATGGAAGTGGACTATCAAACACTCACCAAAGGGAAAGATAGAATATTTTTTATCTATTATGAAGATGACTCATTCCCAGACTAATCCTGATTCACTAAAGATCCTAGACTTCTGTGAGGGTGAGTATTATCATGAATATATGAATTTGACATATGGTGGTGGATTGACTAAAGATTTGGATGATTGGTGGAACATTATGTGATATAAAAGAGATAAACACAAGAATGAGGTTCCACTCTATGGTAGAATAACTAGGAGAAGGTACAAAGGGTGTCTAGATCTTATGATCTCATGATTCTTTATTTTTCTGATGTTATTTCATTGTTGTTGTATAGTGATCTTGTTGCGGTTGTTTTGCATTTCAGATTTCACTCTGCAGGTTTTCAATAGTTGTTCTAATTTGTTCCTTGTGTGTCATGTTCTATTTTTATTGGTTCATCTAGGTGTTTAAGACCCTTCGTTTAAATTTTATTGCGTATGATACAAACTAAAAAACATTTATACTAATAAAAAAATATAGTGTTTCATCAAATGCAACCACCTGGTGTGTAAGACTCTAATGTGCTCATTTTACCTTTACTACCATACTCTCATCCTTTGCCCAAACAAGAGAGTTAAAAGAGGGTATGGATAACATGGAGAAGGAACTATTGTTATATTTTTCTGGTACACACACACACACAAAATGTGGTAGCATTAACAAGGCACATAAAGATTTGGAAAAAATTCCTAAAATATACATGTGGTCAAATGACTAAAATGATCGCATGATATGCACAAAATTGGCATAAAAATTCATGTCATAAAATTTTTTAGAACATGGCATAAAAATTTTCAAAAGCCTTCTAGCCTAGGTGATAATAGAATCTTTAGAACATGGCATAAAAATTCATCATAGCTTTAATGGGAATATGATTTTTGTTGTTGTAATTACAAGTTCCCTTGTACAAATGTATGTAAAATTTGAAAGCATAGAGAAGGCATGTGAATTGTTTGAAAAAATTCCTAGAATAAATTCAACCTCAAGGACTATAATGATTGCACGATATGCATAAAAGGAATTTGTTCAAATATATCCTGAACTCTTAGGAAATCACATTTGGGAGATTTAAAACTAGACTGCACAACCTTTTTTTTTGCATACCCCCAACTTGTGACAAAATAAAAGCTTTAGAATATAGTATGGACAACCATCAAAGAATATTGGAAAGTGAATTTTTGTCAAATGTTTTTTTTAAAGCTTTTTAATAGATACAAAAGCTAATATAATTTATAAGTTATACATTTCCATATTTCTATTTAGAGATAATCAAGTGGAGAAGAAACTTGGTTATTGAAATCATTATAATTGGACCACCTAAATTATTAAGTGATATTAAATTTTTTCCTAGATGTTTTTGAATAATTGACGAAATTACATTCTAGTAAGCTTCTGAATGATGCAACATTAATTATTAAGGTCATTTTTTATAATCTTTGGTGGAGAAATGTACAAAATTTAAATGGTGGGACTGATTCTATTACATTTCTTGAGGCATTGGTTGCATTGAATTTTTCTCGTTACTTATGGGAAGCATGAAAAATTCACATGAAATTTTCAAAGCGCCACATTAAGGGAAATCATACTTGGTGTTTTTTGTTTTTTATTTGAAATTGTATAGTTTTTCTTCAGCAATTCTTAGGATATTAGCAATGTATCTATACAAAGGATTATTTTCCCATTTTAGACAACATTTCCATTACATCTCAAAGATTGACATGGGGTGTGTGTGGTAGTAATTAGGGTTAGATAAAAATTTAATTTTTAATTTCATTTTAACGCGATAGTTGTATAATATACATATTAACATTGTTTCACTGTAAGAAAGGGGAATTGGGTTGAATGTAAGCCCTTATCTCACAAACCAAGGAAACACATTCACAATACCACCACATGTTTAATTGACATTTTGATGATAAACTTTAGAGTTTCCTCAATATATAAAAATATGTTAAAGAATGTAAACCATGTAGACATAATGATCAATTGTTACATAATGTCATTGAAGTGTTTACAACCCTCGTTTGCTAAAACTACATACAACTTGCATGCCATGCTATGTTGTAAATTAGAGAATTTTATTAGGACATATATATTCAGCAAACCATAATGGAAATATGATTTTTGTTACATGTAGTTTTACGTCATTTGGTAGACATGTATGGAGAAATTAGAATCATACACAATGTACTTAAATAATTTGACAAAATTCCAAGTGATGAGATATGAGCTTATGTAATGCAATGAATGATGAATGCATCCAAGGACATCCATCAAATCATTATGAAATAATCGGTATTTTAAGATGTGAAGTATTAAAAAAATCCATCATGAGATATGGTCTTATGGATTGCAATGAATGCAAGATATGCATAAAGTGGTCTCATTATTAATGCCTTTGAAACTTTCAAGAAAATGCATTTTGTAGGTGTAAAGCTAGACTTCACAACCTTTCCAACATACTCCTTCCATGTGCCAAAATGGGATATTTAGAATAGGCTAAATATATTCATCGAATTATAATGATTTTTTAAAATATTATAGTTGTTAATTCTCGTGCAAATATGTTTATAAAATTACAAGCATACACAAAGCTAGAATTGTTTGACAAAATGACTCAAGGATATGTGGTCTCATGGAATGTATTTATGTAATTTGTTTTATTGCTATCAAAATAAAATCACAAGCTAACTTCAACTTGATATCAATCATTTACATATTTTTAAAGTGAAAATTTAATTAAAATTTACCTTTTCTTCTATGCAGTAGAAAAACACTTCTTCTTTCAGCTCCACTTTCTTCTTCTCAACAATGAAAATTGTGTTTGGTAGTGAAAATGAAATTTAAATAGGAAATGTGGGGATGCTTGGTAAATAAAAACTATGACAAAAATGTGGAGAAAAAAATATGTAATTTTGCCTCATGTTTGTGTTACTTTTGCAACACTATTATCACATCATAATTGAGTCAATTTTTCCTTACAAAATGTACATTTTTTTATATTTGAAATGTTAGGAATTGACGTAAATTGTAACATTTTTTACACTATATGTATTAGTGAAGAACATATAAAAAAGGAGCTAAATAAATATATATGTGGATACCAAATCTGAGATATTACACCCCATTGATAGTAATACAAGCTCTAATATTCTAAGACAACATATTGATTGTGTATACAAACCATGATAAAAAAAACATTATGCAATAAGCATGGTAACAATAAATGACCATTTAATCCTGTCATAGGATTCTTTGAAACAAATATTTCTAAATAGGGATTTTTGGTTGGAGACTTTGGCCCATTCCATACCCTCCCAAACAAAAATGAAAATGTCTGCGATATACCCATGTTAAATGAAACTAGGCTTCTTAGTTATAAAAATGAGAGGGAGAAGATGTCTTAATATAAGAGTTAGATATTTTCATATGATTTTATAAGACATTTTAAGGAGATTAATTGGTCTCTTGTTAATGATGAGCTTAAAATCTAAAGCCTTGGGAATGAATCATATTTTAACGCGACTGATTAGGGTTCCGAAAGAGTTAGTTTAAATAGCTTCTAAGTAAACTCTTTGAAAATTTGATCTAGCTATAGCCTAGAGGGTTTGGTAGAATTCATAATTGAAACCATTAATTCTACTTTTAGGGTCTTTATCGGTGGAGATCTGCATCACAATCTCTATTAAATATTTCAAGCTAAGAGGTTTATCACATGAGTCTCTTTGAACTTCATAAATCTTGAAGGTATTGAAAGAGAGCATATTCTTGAGTAGGAGAATATATCTGGGTAGAACAAATTCCATGATAGTGATCTTTAAAAATTCCTGAAGGATTTTAGGGAGCTTGGTAAACCAAGTATTGGCATCCTTAACAGATTTGATTATTCCAATAACTAGTCTGGATTGAAGAAGGGGAAATAATTCCTTAGTAAAATTATCTCCAACTCTAAACCAATGCACTCTTGTTTTAAGTTATGTTCCCTTATATTTATAAGCTTCATCAACATTAAGCTCTTTCCTCCTTTGAGAAACATAAATTCACATGTTTACATTGAAGGGATAAATTTCTAGCTCTTATGAAATTTTATTGTATTCATGGTATGAGGCTTCATTGGAATGTTGTTGTAAGATGGCTTGTTATTTTCCATAGATTCCAAGGAATGTTTTTTTCCTAGTAATAACATTGACCCACCATGTTATCCATCCAGTATCACCTTTACACCTAAGAACCATATTATAAATCCTCCTTATTGACAAAGGGATATATCATGCTTACTCATGTGTATTATTGAACCCATAGAACTTGAAAGTAGTCCATTTGATACAAAGATGTATGAGAAGATGATATTAAAGGATAACATGATCATTAATAATAATAGTTTAATTGTTACATATAGAGAAGAAGAAAATATCTTGCTATGCTAGTATGGAAAATTTTGATTTTTTAACAACCCTTTCCTAACACTTCCATAAATTGTAGTAGATGAACCAACTTGAGGCAAAGTCTCTTCTCCATTAATGGTTGGCGTTGAAGAGGCCAATATTTTTAAACATGTAAAACCATGCTTCCACTCACCTACACACCATCACAATGGAAGATGAACTTATTTGTGTTTAGTTGATTATACCATGTTAAATCTCCATACAAGATGTAATGGGAATTTGGAAGTAAGTTTTCAAGATAAATCCAAAAGATATACTTTCCACATCACCATTTGAGGTGTAAAGGTTGGCCAACCCTAACAATCTAGTGTAAAAATATAATTTAGGGACCACAAAACATGATGGGTGGAGTTTAAGTCCCACTAAATAACATTTTATGAAAGCTCTAGTAAGAGTAGTGCAATCAATCATCCATGTAAAATCTCATTATTGGATACATGGAAGAGAGTGTGTGGCCAGATAGTGTAGGAAACATACTGAATAATAAATATTGTGATTTTAACCTCGTATAGATGCACCAATTTCAAATTGTGAAAAGATTAAAATTTTTCCTTGACAATGTATCTACAAGTCAATTCAATATCATTCTAAGGATAAAATATCACGAGGAACATCAAGGTACATGTTAATTCCCTCTTCTAAATCTTCAAGGGTAACATACTTATTAGTGAACAAAGGATTTATTTGGTTGCCTTGCATAAAATAACTTAATTGAAATGGCTATTGTTTCTTCTGTATGTATTCCCCGTATTTTGAAGGTGAGGTGCTGTGTGACTCATGCATTCAAAAGTCACCATGTTATCTTTTAAATCTTTAGATATCACTCTAGACTGGGGTTGTGATGAATGTGAGACAAAAACCATACCTGGGTGGGAATAATGGTGTCTGTTGCATGTAGAGTGTGTGAGATGGGTGGCATCACCTGAGCGGTAGAAAACATAGTTTGTTCTATATTATCTTTAGGACCACATGTGGGTCTATGCACAATACTTGGCAGTTTGGTTACATTGTGAGGTGCCAAAGAATTTCTTTTATTTATAGCATTGGTTCACTTGTTTCCATTGGAGGCAGTTTCTTTATTTTCTGAAGCACTTATGTACTATGATTCCAATTGAGATTTTTCCATCAAGGGCCATTCTGGAATCAATTGGTCTGAGGATTGGAAGTAGAACCAAGTATTCGAGAGGTCAATATAAACCACACAGATTGATAGAAGTGTGTATCCCCAATATGAATATCTATGACCTCTTTTTGGTCCTTGGCTAGATCATTTTCTACACGTACTCACTTCTAAGGAAGAGACATGTGTATAATTTGGGTTGCTCATGATAGGAAAAATGTCCTAAGGATTTGATGAGCTTATCAACAAATCCCCAAAGGAGGAGAAGGAGGCTTGGAAACTCAATCCATATGGGGATTTTGAGATGAGATTTCTCTGAAACTTGAAAATACCTAGTTAAGTGGGATAAAAATATAAGAGTATTGTGAATAAACCACAAGTTATGGTTGGAAATGACCTTACAGTGGTGAACATTAGTAAAAAAAATTAGAAAAAGTATTTGGTCATGTTTTTCACACCCTCATGCATAACCTTGTAGAGTTTCCTATGGTAATGAACCCATTGTTTGAGCATGTGTTTTGAGGGGACTCGAGTAACAAATAGCCAACGAAAGTGAAGGATTGAATCCAATGGAAAGGTTTATGAAATTTAGGCAACTCAAGAATAACATTAGGTAATGGAGTTTCTAGGTTAGAACTAATAGTTCATGAAATATATTTGGTACAAATATCTTTGCTCACTTTAGTATCATGATTTTCAATAGTTTCGTCGACATGATTTGCATTGATTAATGCATGTTTCATGGAGATGACCATTAATATAATTTTTTTGTAAAATGCCACCCAAAGAACAAGTTAACAATTGAATCCATGCAATAAATGCATAATAAAACTTAATATCTTGTCTATATCTATGGATGATTGACACTCTGAGAGCAATGTTAGTCTAGAAGAAATATGAAACCCTAGTAGAACTAAAACATTCTATTTGTGGCATCACTAATACTTAAATAACCTATCATTTGAGAAATCCTTAAATAAATGAAATAAAAGTATATCGTGACCCATAAGTTTTTTTAAATATTGGGTAGTTATTATTAATGTAATTTATTTTCGAAATAAATCCCAAATGAAGTGAGTTATCATTACTTATCAACCTTGAAAGATATTTTATAAAATTTAAGGAACAACACTAAACCAAATCATCTTTTTATGTTGGAATGGAAAAATTATATGAGAAATCAGTTCAAGTGGTTGAAGAAGTTGTTGAGAGAGGGGAGGAGATGCATTTATGGAATTATCAATACTGAATTCCCCTCTCTGTCTCCATTGTAGTGGTAATAAAAATAGTTCCACCACTGTAATTTCCACTTAATCCAGATGGGGATTTTTAGCTTGGCTTTCTCTGAAACTTGAAAATCCATAGTTAAGTGGGATAAAACTAAAAGAATATTGTGAATAAACCACAAGTTATGGTTGGTAATGACATGACAATGGTCAACATTGGTAAAATAAAAGTAGAAAAGTCTTTAGTCATGTTTTGCACACCCTCATGCATAACCTTATAGGGTTTCCAATTGTAATGAACCCATTGTTTGAGCATGTGTTTTAAGGGGAATTGAGTATCAAATAGCCAACCAAAGTGAAGGATTGAAACCAATGGCAAGCTTTATGAAATTTAGGCAACTCATGAATAAAATTAGGTAATGGAGTTTCTAGGTTAGAACCTATTGTCCCCTAAATCCCCCCCCCCTTTTCTAAAATTCAATTTCATGAAAACTAAAGTCTTGCCATGGAGGAATTCATGTTTCGAGCCCCTCAAGTGCTCGTTTTGATCCCCCATGGTGTTTTAAGCATTTCCTCAATCTGTGGCCATTATAACTTTCTATCTATTTCTCATGGATGGGAGGGGAGTTATGATCTTCTTTTATGCATTTGAAGGACGTGAAAACTTGCATTCTTCACATATTAACCTTATGCAAAAATAAAATCTTCATCGGGTGCAAAAATGGCGTTTTCCCGTTCTCTGCAACTTTCTACGTTCTTTTCCCCATCAAATTCTTTCTCAAAAGGTGCAGCTACACGTTTGCTTCTCATTGGATGTGGCTAGATGGGTTTCTTTTTGAACTTATTACTTATGGTGATTTTGGAAAAAAATTCAGATTTGCCCTGCATCCTCGTGGGTCCTTGATTGGTTGGAGTAGTTTTGGTGGAATTTCAGGGTGATGGATCCATTTTCTTCTCTACAACATTACGGAAAAAGGGTGAAAAGTTATAAAATGACCCGCAGCCCCACTCACGCAAGGGACACGTGGCCATTTTTTAGTTCATATGTGCTTTGGCGGACCGGCGGAGGACTTTAGGAATTTTAGCTCTGTTTCCAAAAAGGGTGAAAAGTTCTAAAATGACCCGCGGCCCTGCTCATGTGAAGGGATAAATTCTGAGTTGAAGCCCGTAGCGAATCAGAAAGGGAAACGTGGCCTACGTTGAAAAGTCAACGGTGGAGGCATGGACTTTCAGGGGAAAAGTTGGAATTTTTCCCCTTTTCAAAATAGATAAAGTATAAAAGCGAAGCACATCCCCACAACCAATCAGGTGATGCCATGTGTTGAAGAATGAAATCAAGACAATGGGTTGGTAGAGGAAAATGAGAATTTGAGCCACAACCCTATTTCTAATCAGGGTGTGCCATGCGTTCATGTTAAAAAATCACATTGGGTCGGTGGAGAAAAATGAGAAATTGCACTTTTTCTTCCAAATGTCTTAAAACAAGGATTCCCAGGCCCATCGTTGCTTGGAGCTTGCCATGTGTAGGGTCTAATTTCAAATATGACAAAGGGAAAGAGTGGCCAAAATGCACTCATATGGTTCTTGACTCCATTAACAAACCAGAGCTCCAAAGAATAAAAATGTGAACCATTATTCCTTCTTCTCTCTATGTTTCCTTGTCCTTCATTCATGAGATGAATTTTTGGTTTGTTGTGGAAACCAAATCAATAAGTTTAAAGAGATGTAAAGTTTGATTATTGGAAAACAGAGTTTATCGGGCATATGAAATAAAAAGGGGGAAAACTTACTAGTAAGCACTTGAGCTAGTAAGCATTTCCTTACAGCAGTACCCGTGCCTTGTCTTCTCTCCTACCCGTTTCCTTTCGGTTAGATAATGTTTTTGTTTTATAACTTGCTGGAACTGTAGGCATCTCCTGACATGATTAGTATTTGCCAATTTACATTATGAAATCATTGCCCCCCACCGATGCCCCCTGCCTTCTTGTGCTAAAGTAATCATTGCTAGAACAATGAAATTATTTCACTTTTTGAACCTCCTGGTTTTCATGAGGGTTTACTTTGCGCTGTATCTCATGGACAGCTGTATTGTGTGTGTCCCTACACATCCCACCCGTCCACTTCAAAATCGTGCAGAATGCCATCTACTGGATCAATGAAGACAGTCTATCCCTACTACGTTTTGGATATTCTTTCTTGGGGAGAAGTATTCAAAATCTTAGATTGACGAGCGTTCACGGTAAGTTTACCAGTGACCGAAATGTACTCATATAATTTTTTTTGTCCTATTGGTCATATCTTGTTTTTGAAATACGAGGAGTATATCAGATTTTTTGACTCAGAGGCAGTGCGTTGATTCATTTTGTCGCGATTTTTTCTGATTCCAGCCGCATACTGGCGCCTATGTTAATTCGCCATAGCCTGCCTGCATTTCGTCCCTTCCTTGCTAAACCATGATGGTTTGGCAAAAATCCTACGTCTAGTAGCACGGCAGAGGGAAGTCAAGTGATCAGGTCCGAAGACGGCGGGGAACAAGACTAAGCGGAAGCGGCGCGCGGCCGAGCGGCCCTGCGGGTGAGGGACTATTGTAGCATCGAGCGATGATAGAGAAGATGATATATACGACTATGACGAGAGGATGAGAGAGTTTTACTATACTATCCTACCCATTGCGCCACATTATTCATTGCTCGTGGATCTGCATATTTGTCCTTACATTTTAAAAGAAAGTGAAACGTTATGAACCGCAAAGAATAGAAACGTCTTTGTGTTTGCTGTTGTTTATGCCTATTGACAGCAATGAGCATTACCTTAAGTACGTAGTTGGTAACGCATTCTAGGGGGCATTTGATATAAATCACTGAACAAAAGTGCAATTCATGTATCTTCGCGATCACTTGATTGTGTATTTTGTAGGTGCTTCAGCTAGGTGAGGTCAGTGTCCATAAACTATAGTGATGATATATTGACGAACCTATATCACATACGAATCGAAATAGAAATGGGTTGCTGACTGTCACCTGTCCTGTGGGCACTACCCTCGCGCACAACGCTGCGCTTCTTGAGTTTCAAGGAAGAGGACGTTGCGGTTAAGAGACTTTAGGAAATTTCCAGAGATGCAGAAGGCCTTGGATTTGGAATTTACAAATTCTACCTATTTGGTCTTATTTCGTTCCGTGCTCACTCTCTCCGTATACTCTTCCAAGCCTTCGTCCCCCATTGATTAATATCTTTGGATTTAAGTATGAAAACTATGTCGCTAGAATGATTTAGGAGATATCGATCAGTCGGTTTGATGATCAATAGCATCGTAGAGAGTTTTTTCCTGTGAAGCTTATGTGTACATTGTTGCATGTATGGAGGTCGTATACATACTATGTTTTAAAAAGAATAAAAGGCCGGAACGATGTACTAGAATCATTGTAGAATAGGAGTGAGAAGGGGACACTGCAACTTGTTTGCATTCTTGACTCTGCATTTGAAGTGTAACCCAGAGCATGTTTTATTTGTCTGTAGCCTTTGACTGTATAGGTTTACAAAGCCATGTTCGCCAGTTCCTGAGACCCAACAGTCTTTTGGTGAGGCAGTTTCAACAGAACCTAAGCTCCCACCTGGGTGATAGGAGAAGGCTGGGCTGAAGAGGAATCTCCTACTCCTTGGCATTATTGCCACGTGATGACTAGGAATGGGAGGTTCGCGTTAGTTCATACTTTTATGTCAAGTATTTTTGACAATACTACAATTTTATCTTCTGGTTGGACTATTGCATCATCGGATGTCGACTGAAAACATATGCGTTCATTGTCATTCTGCAACTATTTCGTCCAATTCATCCTCTTCCTCTATACCCTTAGTGTTGGGAATGTGGAATGGCAGACATCCACTGCAAGCATTTCTAACTCTACTTGATCAGCTTCCCTCTTTATCGGTAGTCATAGATTATCACCTTGGTGCTGCGCTAAGCCTCTTCATCATGGCTCCCAGCACTGAACGATCTGCCCGCTCATGTTCCTTGACTGGCTACTTTGGGATAGCAGTCAGGACCATCACGGTGTGACATCCCTCAAGATTAAATTATTCCTAATTTGCATGCTTTGATTCTCATTGGTGTTTTAGTTCCTCTTCAAAAAATATTTCCAAGGATGACAGCTCCTCTGCCTTGGGGCCAAAGGGTTGGGCCTCTTGCTCTTTCCCATCCATTGCATGAATTTCCTAGAGGCAACAGAAATAATTTCCCTAAATTCAGAGGTGATGGGAAGGTTCATCTAGATGAGCATATTGCGGCCTTCATTATTGCGCCTGTGTGGTCTTTCCATTGAGCCCCCCCCCTCTTGTGAAAGTTATTGATGTTGGTTTTCCATCTACTGGAGTATTAACTCTTCTTGTCACGTTACGTACACTTGTAATGATATAACAGGCTTGTTCTGAGTGCGTTTTTTGTTTATTAGTCCCTTCTTTTTTCCCCCTCCCCTTGATCTTTAGATTCCCGAGTATGTCCACCCCATTGGCCCAAATCACTTCATTGATTCACTTTTCCTTCCTTTATCTTATTTCCCCCACGTCTTTTTGGTGTCTCTATTAAGTCTAGCGTCTCTTCCCAAAACTCTGCCCTACTTAGTCCCTATTTTGTGTATAAGAGGGTGAAGAATTGCCCGGAATATAGGTCGCCCCAAATTTCTCAAAGCCAAATTCAATTACATAAAAAGATTTCACATGATTTCCTCCAGCAGGGTACGTGAATTTTTGGGAATTTTGGGATTGGAGAGGACTGGTGGATTGGGGGTTTAATTTGTGTGGCCAATTTTCCAATTATTTCTTTTAACAAGGCTGGTTAACAAGATCCCACAAAACACATGCCCTATGGATCATATTCAGAAATGTTTCTTCCTTAATTCCCAACTACCTAAAGTGAGCTAAGCACTTAAAAGAGCTAATCTTACCACTTTAGATGTTGATCAGAGATTTGTTGTCAGTGTTGAAGATGATTTGATCATGTTTGGCAAGCTAAGGAGAGAATCATCCAAATCTAAAGCATCTCCTTCTTCCATATCTTCTCCTAGAGCTAATGTAGATCAATTGGTATAGAAACTTGCTAATGATCTCATTGCTCTCAAGAAGTGGTTAGCCCAGCATGCTCCTTATCAGGATGTTCCTAGGAAGAAATTTCAGCCTAGGAATTGGTTACCCTCTCCTTAGACCAAATTGGTAATTGAAGGCCCACCTATCAAAGTTCCATTCAATACAACACGTGCAGTGTTGGAGCCTGATGACGAGGAGGAGAATGAAATCTATGAATAATAAGAAGAGGAAGCTGATGAAGAATTAGAAGAGTTGAGTGGATCTCATATCCATATTCTCACCACTGAAGGTATAGATGAAGAGGATGATTATGAAGAAAGAGTTGCAGAGATGAACAATGAATCATATGTTGTCATGACTCGTGAGAAAGCCAACAAGAAGAAGAAATTAGTGCATCTTGCTAAAATATCTAAGGAACCTCCTACATCCATTCCAGTGATTGCAAGGAGAGGAGATCCTATTCCAACTTCTTCCACACCCAAGGTAGGTTCTGTTGTTCCTTCCTCCTCTGTTTCTACTCCTAAAACTTCTTTCTCTTCAAATGATAGAGTCGATAAGTCAAAATTTTCATCTACTCCTATCAATGATGCTCCATCTACCTCTGGTTCTTTTGACATTATTGACCATCTCAAGAAAACTTAGATCTAGATCTCAGAGGCCGAATTCTACCAAACTCATCCCAAGGCCTTTGCTAAGATGGTAGAATTTGTAAATTCCAAATCCAAGCCTTCTTCTCTTGGTTCTAAAAGTCTCTTACCCACTCATTCTCCTTCATCTCAACCAAGCGTTGTGGCAGTAGTCACTTCATCTGATGATAAGATCAAACCATTTTATGTCACTCTCCTCATAGCTGGCCACAAACTCATCAATTGTCTTATTGATTTTGGTGATTTAGATAATGTGATGCCTACTAAGGTAGCTCATGCCCTAGGATTAACCCTAACCTACACTTTTGGTTCACGTTACTCAATGGAAAGTAGAGAAGTGCCATTGGTTGGAAGGATCAAGGATGCACAAGTAGCCACCATTTTGGTAGCTAATATTCCCCCTTCCTACGACATGATGCTGAGTAGGAATTTTTGCAAATATGTTGGAGGAGAAATCATGATGGATTGGTCACATGCTCTTATTCTGGTGAATGGGAAAATGAAGAAGCTACTGCCTGAGAAACAAACTGAATATATCGTTCAAAAAATAGACCAAAGGAAAAAAAAATTTATGAGGACATTGGTCGTGGTAACTACATGATCATGTCACAAGATGATGCTAACCATCCTAAGGAAGTGCTTCTTGATCCTAATGGCATTTGGATTTTGGAATTTGATGGAAGCTGCTCCTCAGCTGGTTCTAGAGTTGGTGTGGTGCTTATTTCTCCTGAATGGAAAATTCATCCTTTCTCCTTCGAGCTCCAATTCGAAAACACAAATAATACAGCTGAGTATGAGGCTCTCATCCTCGGTTTAAGCATGGAAAAAGAGATGGGGATCAATAATCTCCTTTCTCATGGAGATGCAGAGCTGATTGTAAAATAGGTTAGAGATCTCTTTCAAGTGAAGAATAGAAAGTTGAAACATTATAGGAATCTAGTTTGGGATTCTATTGAGTTCCTTGATGCCTTTTCCATTGAATCCATGCCAAGGGAAAGAAACACCAGGGTTGATTCCTTGGTTTTCTCATGGTCTCTACTGATCCCTCATCCATATTTCTCCCAACATAAATTCACCATTGAGATGATTCATAGGCCTAGTGTGCATAACAATGCAAATAATTGGAAGGTTTTTAATGATGATCGACACTTGCTTTCCTTCCTTAAAATCAGAGATAATTTTGACCAGCTATACTTTGAAGGAAGTGGAAATATGCTTAGAGAGTTTGTGCCCCCAAATGAAGAAGATAATGAAGAAGAAATGGATCATGATGGCTGCATAAAACTGAAGGTAATAAGATACCTAAAGGGCTGGTAAGTTTGCAAGAGTTATTTGATAAACATGATAGGTACATCAAGTCCAAAACTTCCAAAGGAGCTCAGAAGTCTACTGACTATGAAAATATAAACATTTGGAGTCTTAATGAACCCATGTTGGTAAACATTAGAAAGTGTTGCACACAAGGGGAGAGGGAGAAAGCAACGAATTTGTTGAAAAGGTATGCTAATGTTCTTGCATATTATTATGATGATCTCAAGGCTTTTCAGCCAAAAGAGATGTAACATTTAATTCCTCTAAAACATGGGATCAAGCCCTTCTGGAAAAAGTAGATGTAGTATAACCCTAAAATTGGCGATACAATTTTTCAAGAGATCCAAAATTTATTGAAGGATAAGATCATTTCCCCCATTCACCATTCAACGTGAATTGCTAATATTGTGCATGTCAAGAAGAAGAATGGTGAGATCTGGATTTGTGTCAATTTTAGGAATTTGAATCAAGACACTTTGAAGGATAATTATCCTCTCCCCGTAATGGATCAAATGTTGTAGGCTATTACAGGTTCAGAAATGTTGTCCATGCTTGATGGATTCTCAAGATATAATCAATTAGAAGTAAGTGTTGCAGATCAGCATAAGACTACCTTTACCACTCCTTGGGGCACCTTTGCTTACAGGAGAATTCCTTTTGGCTTCATCAATGTTGGTGCCACCTTTCAGAGGGCAATGGACCTGGCCTTTGGCAGTATCAAGGGAAAATTCATAGTTGTATACTTTGATGATCTGACTATTTTTTCAAAAACCAGAGCTGATCATTTCCAACACCTTAAAACTATCCTCCAAAAGTGTAGAGAGCATGGCATCTCCTTGAATCCCAAGAAATCCGTCTTTTTTGTCACTGAAGGAAAATTACTGGGACACATTTTCTCCAAGGAGGGAATCAATATTGATCTATAAAGAGTCTAGGTAATTCAACAGATCCCTCTCCCCACAAGCAAGAAGGGTATGCACTCTTTCTTTGGCAAGATCAACTTCTTAAGAAGATTCATACTTGATTTTTCTGAACTTACTTTGAACATATCCCACATGATGAAAGGGAAGTAGAATTTTGGTTGGTCATTTGAAGGAAAGGTTACATTTGAAGACATCAAGAGAGATATAGTAAAGACTCCAATAGTGGCATGCCCTGATTATAACAAAGACTTCATTATCTATTGCTATGCTACTGAAAGTACTCTATTTGCTGTGTTAACCCAGGAGAATGTTGAAAGTCATGAACTCCCCATAGCATTCATGAGTTATATTTTGAAATCCCATGAGTTGAAGTACACCATGATGGAGAAACATGCTCTTGTGGTGGTCAAAGTTGTGAAGTAGTTTTGTTTTTACATCCTCAACTCTCATTCTATTGTTCTTGTGCCTGATACAACTATTAAATCCATTCTTACACAACAAGAATTTGGAACCAAGAGAGGAAATTGGGTATCCAAAGTTTAGGAGTATGATCTTGACATAAAACCCACCAAGCTAGTTTGAGGAAAGGGCTTATGTGAACTCATTGCTAAAGGAGTTGATGCCAAATTGTCCAAGGAGGAATTTGATATCCATGTTGTTCTTTTCCTTAGCTCAACTGACAAATGGTATGTTAGCATTGCACACTTTCTTACTTATGGAGGATGTCCATCCCATTTGAGTGCCAAGGATAAGAGAGCCATCAAATTAAGGTCTGCGCAATATGTGTTGTGGGAAAATGCATTGTTCGAACGAGACATAGATGGAAGGTTTTTGAAATGTGTTGAAAAAGAGCAGCAAAAGAAATTGTTCTCAGCCTTTCATGACCATGCCTATGGAGGTCATTTCTATTCTACTATCACAGCCCACAAATTCCTCCATGCTAGATATTATTGGCCTACCTTGTTCAAAGATGCATCAAAGTTGGTAGGAAAGTGTGAAGCATGTCAAACCTTTGTTGGAAGACCCTAAGTGGTTGTTTTACCTCTCAAACCAGTGGTGATTGAGGAACCTTTTCAACAATGGGGTTTGGAATTCATTAGGACACTCAGTCCACCTTCAAGTGTAGGGAATACTCATGTTTTGACTACCACTGATTATTTCACCAAGTGGGTGGAAGCCATTCCAGTTAAAAGTACTACTTATGAAGTAGTATGTAACTTCATTAAGGAGCACATCTTAATAAGGTTTGGGATGCCAAACAAGATTGTCACTGACAATGCTTCCAATTTTTCTTCTATTGAGATGATGGATTTCTACTATGGCTATGGCATTTCCCTTGCCCCCTCTTCAGATTACTATCCTCAAGGGAATGGGCAAGCAAAATCAACCAACAAGAACTTGGTCACCATTGTTTGGAAGCTTGTTAACGACTCTTAGAGGAATTGGCATAAGAAACTATATGATGCTTTATGGGAAGATAGGATTAAACCTAAGAGAGCCATTGGAATGTCTCCTTTTCAAGTGGTATATGGAGTTGAAGCTCATCTATCAGTGACATTGGAACTGCCAGCCTTACATTTGATGAAGGCCATTGAGGATGTCAGCTTTACCAATTCATTGGACAAAATAATTATGTACCTCCAAAAGTTGAATGAAGACAGATTGCAAGTGGTTGACAGAATATCAGCTCATCAACTCAAGGTAAAAGATCTATTTGAAAAAAAGGCTAAACCCAGAACTTTTCAAGTGGGAGACAATGTTCTTCTTTGGGACAAAAGGCATGAACCTCGAGGAAGCCATGGTAAATTTGATTCCCTTTGGCTTGGTCCTTTTAAAATTAGACATTTTGCTAGTGAGAACTCTTTTTACCTGGATTACATGGATGGTTCTCCTCTCCCACTTTCTTATAGTGGGAAATTTTTGAAGTTGTTCAAAACCTAGGAGTTTTGGCGGTCCCTCTGTACATTTTGTATAGCGTTTTGTTTCTGGTTTTTCTTGTTTTTGCTTGTTTCTTTGTGTGTGTTGTCTTCTGTGCTTATATTACTTTTTTACTCTGTTGGCCAATGGATAAGGCACTGATCTGTTCATCCCCAGAATTCTCTATGGTTCTTGATTTTACATCTTTCCTCTACTAAATCATCCCCAGAAGGAGCCATCTGTTGTCCCCTCAATTCCCCCCCCCCTTTTTTGAAATCTAATTTTGTGAAAACTGAAGTCTTTCCATGGAGCAATTCATGTTTCAAGCCCCTCAAGTGCTCCTTTTGATCCCCCGCGACGTTTTATGCATTTCCTCAGTCTATAGCCATTATAATGTTCTATCTATTTCTCATGGATGGGTGGGGGTTCATGATCTTCTTTTATGCATTTGAAGGACGTGAAAACTTGCATTCTTCACATATTAACCTTGTACAGAAAGAAAATCTTCATCGGGTGTAAAAATGGAGTTTTCCCATTCTCTGTAATTTTCTACATTCTTTTCCCTATCAAATTCTTTCTTAGAAGTTGAAGCTATGTGTTTTCTTCTCGTTAGATGCGGCTAGATGGGTTTCTTTTTGAAGTTATCACTTTTGGTGATTTTGGAAAAAATGTCAAATTTCCCCGCATCCCTGTGGGTCCCTGATTGGTTAGAGAATTTTTGGCAGAAGTTTAGGGCGATGGATCCATTTTATTCTCTAAGGAATTACGGAAAAAGCATGAAAATTTCTAAAATTACCCGCGGCCCCACTCACGCAAGGGACATGTGGCCATTTTTCAGTTCATATGCGCTTTGGTGGACCAGCGGAGGACTTTAGGAATTTTAGCTCTATTTCCACAAAGGGCGAAAAGTTCTAAAATGACCCGTGGCCCCACTCATGTAAAGGGATAAATTCTAAGTTGAAGCCCACAGTGAATCAGAAAGGGATGCGTGGCCTACGTTGAAAAGTCAACAACAAAGGCATGGAATTTCAGGGGAAAAGTTGGAATTTTTTCCCTTTTCAAAATAGATAAAGTATAAAAGTGAAGCACATCCCCGCAACCAATCAGGTGATGCCATGTGTTGAAGAATGAAACCAAGACAATGGGCCGGTGGAGGAAAATGAGAATTTGAGCCGCGACCCCATTTCAAATCAGGGTGTGCCACGCGTTCATGTTAAAAAATCACAGTGGGCCGGCAGAGAAAAATGAGAAATTGTGCTTTTTCTTCCAAATGTCTTAAAACGAGGATTTTCCCCCCGGGCCCATCATTTCTTGGAGCTTGTCATGCGTAGGGCCTAATTTCAAAGCTGAAAAAGGGAAAGAGTGGCCAAAACGCACTCATCTGGTTTTTGACGCCATTAACAAACCAAAGCTCAAAAGAATACAAATGTGAACCATTCTTTGTTCTTCTCTCTCTGCTTCCTTGTCGTTCATTCATGAGATGCATTGTTGGTTTGTTGTGGAACCAAATCGATAAGTTTAAAGAGATGTAAAGTTTGATTATCAAAAAACAGAGTTTATCAGGCATACACAATAAAAAGGGGGAAAACTTACCAGTAAGCACTTGAATGCTGTGAAAGTGGTTAAAAGGTGGAAATGGCAGGACCACATGAAGAAGAAAATCATGAGATGCCCCCTGCTAAAGTAATCATGCTCAAACACATGAAATATTTACCTTTTTGAACCTCTTGTTTTCATGAGTGTGTTTGTTTCATGTCACTTTCCAAAAGCGGATCTACAACAAACATTATTCCTTTTGGATATTCTTTTCTTGGAGACAAATTATGGATGTACACGAATTGTTATAAGAACATGTTTTGGCCATGGAAAAGGGGATTTTGGTTTTCTAGGAATGTTGTAAATTTGGAAGTAATTCAATACATAAGCTTTCTTTCTCATTTCCTCTGTTATATATCTCTCTCTCCTTGCTCAATTCAAGGGATCATTTATCTTTGCATTCAAAAGAAACTTTGTGTTCTTGTCTGTGTAATCTTTAGAACTTTATCTTGGACGATTCACATTGGTGATGAAGTGATTGATATTTTTCCTATATTTTCTTGGTTCAATGTGAGTAAGGATATATTCTGCTACCTATATCTCCTGAAAACATTGTTGTTTTCTTCCTTCTTCATCTCTCTACTCTTCAAATCCTTCGTATTGATAATATTTTAAGTATGAAAACATTCTAGAATATCAGGGTCCAAACATTGAGAGTTGTATATTTCTACATTTTTTTTCCTGCTTTCAATAAGGGAACCTCTCCCATTAAAGAGGAGGGACACGTCTGTCCCCTGACTGTGGCTTCTAGCCATGTTCTATTCTAAAACCCAACAGAACCAATAGCTATTGAAATATCTTTGATACAAATTTCTTTACTCGCTTTAGTATCTTGATTTTCCATAGCTGCACCGACATGATTTGCACTGATTGATGCATGTTTATAGAGATGACTATTAATATCACAAAAAATTAAAAATTCCACCCAAAGAACAAATTAACGATTGACTCCATGCAATAAATGCATTATAAAACTTAGTATCCTATCTATATCTACATATGATCGGCACTCTAAGAGCAATATTAGTCTAGAAGAAATATGAAACCCTAGTAGAACTAAAACATTTTATTTGTGGCATCACTAATATTTAAATAACCTATTATATGAGAAACCCTTAAATAAATGAAATAATTTTTTTTTAAATATTGGGTAGCTATTATTAATGTAATTTATTTTCGAAATAAAGCCCAAATGAAGTGAGTTATCATTACTTATCAACCTTGCAATACATTTTATAAAGTTTAAGGAACAATACTAAAGCAAATCATCTTTTTATGTTGGAATGGAAAAATCTATATGAGAAATCAGTTGAAGTGGTTGAAGAAGTTGCTAAGAGAGGGGAGGAGATGCATTTAAGGAATTATCAGTACTGAATTCCCCCCTCTCTCTGCATTGCAGTGGTAATAAAAACAATTACACCACTGCAATTGCATTGCTGTAACATTACTTTGGGCTTTCACTATATATGAATTTATGATAGATAACTTTTGGGTGAGATTTTCTAAGAATTGCACCATAAAAAGAAGTCATGGTTTCATAAAATCAAGAAAAATCTCCCCCAATAAGCAAAATCATACGTTACCTTCTAGCCACCATTTTCATGATATTCATAATTATAATCTGCACCATTTCAATGCTATCTGTGTTCAACATCACAAAACCAAAGATAAATGTGAACAGTGTGGAGGTATTCAACTTCTCTCTCACAAACATGACCAATATCAATTACACCAACGCAGATTTCACAATGTCAATGGTTTTCAAGGTGAAGAACCCAAACATGGCAACAAGGTTTAGTTACTACATAGACAACAACAATGTGGTTCTATTCTACTTTGGGTTAGAGATTGGATTCATGCCCATTACAAAAGGACAAGTCATGAGAATGAAATCCCAACTTGTTTCTACAACATTTAGAATAAACCCATTTCCTTTGTACCCTGATCCATCTTTACTTGATTGGACCACTTCATTTTATGTGCCCTTAGTTTGTAGGGTATTGTTGAGTGGCCATGTTAAGATTGCTGAGTATTTTGTTCATACTTTTAGGACATGGGTCATTTGCAATATTCACACTGATAGCCATACCGGATCTTTTTACAGTTATGATTGTTTTAACAGATAGATTTTATTGTTTATTGTCAGTTTTCTCTTCTGCATGGAGCAAATAATTATGAATTAATATTTAAAGGGTCTAATTTTTTTTAGATTGAATCTATAGATTATGTGGTTAATTTTTTTTATTGAATTTAAAGATTACACGAGTTAGACGTACAACTTTGGCATACCATCTTAACCTCGTCTCTTATTTATTAATATCTTTTAAAATTAAAACCATTAGATAACACTTTTAATACCATATATACACCATTGTATTACAATCCCTTCTATTATCTTAACTAATTTTAATCTTATAATGGAGAAGTGAAACATTTCTCTTTCATTTGGTTCCAATCAATTTCTTTTATATTAATAATTGTAACACCAAATATGCCTCATGTTTTAGAAGAAAAAAAATAATTGTTTGAATAAGGGCAATAGTTGTTCTTCTCTTTGTTAAAGTTTAGATCTAAACGACTTTCTATAAGGGCTATACCGGCTGTTTTTATTCTATGTTGGTTATTAATTGAAATAGATGTGTAACAGCTATATTGGCTGTTATCATTAAAATATTTATGAACTAATATAACATCCCTAAAGGTGAAAGGCTATAATCATTGTTGCAGTTTTAAACTTATAATTAATTGTTACATTAAAAAAAATATTTGAATTTGTTGTAAAAAAAGGATATATTGCAGTTTTTATTAGGTACCTTATTATTTAGGGGTTGTATTTCATCTTCATAGTTTTGAAATTATAATTGTATATTTATTTTTTTCATATTAAAGGTGGGGTTGGATTTTGATAAAAGTGACTTTGTTATTTATAGACACCTAATTTTGGTACGAGCCTAGTTATTTAACTCAATGTTAGTGTTTTTATGTTTTCAGTGATTATTGGCTCAAATTAGGATCTTATTGGTGTGTGTCCCCTTACGTTGTTGCTCATGGACTTGTCTTTTTATGTCAATGACTTTTTGTCAACTGCCCTTTCCGCATTATCCACTAGTCAAGTTTGTTTATCTATGCTTTTTGTGGGGTCTATTATTACCTCAGTTTTCCTGCTTTCTCATGTTTTTCTCACTCCTTGGTGCTTTTTAGGGCCATGAATACTTTTGTGGGATAGGGTCCATTGTCATGTCACCTGAAACTAGTTGTTCTACGAAAAATAGCCCCCTTGCCCTTTCGGGACCTTTTTGGCATTGACCATGTTTTGTGCCTCTTTTGGTCGGCCTTCCCACCTATGTGTGTTAACTTACATATCAATGAGGGTCTAATTTGAATTCAAGAAATCTATAAATACATAAGTTCATTTAAATGGAACAATACAAAAAAGAGGTAATCACACATTGAATTTAATGAAATCTTATACCTTTTTAAACATTGACCTAATCATTAACTTTGTTGATGATTCTCTTCTAACATTGCTTGAAGAGGAGAAAATTATGACTAAAGCTATGGAGTGCCTACACATCTTCTATTTATCTTTTAAATATTCCATCTAGTGACATAACTCATAATGTTATAGGAAACCCATGGCCTCTCCTCCACTATGGCTTGAGAATTTTCAATGGAAATGGATCTAACACAGTGTTCAATTTAACTTTCTTGGCATCCCCTTCACCTTTTAAGATACCCCTGCTAAGCTATAGTCTTATGTTGTTCGAAGAGCGGAGAAACATATTTCATTCTGGATCACCAAACCCTTTTTCTAGCAGGAAAATTCCATATTTATTCTAGAGTTCTTGCTAATACCCATGTTAACTATTCCTCTTATTAGGCACCCTCTAAAGTTGCCTATGGTAAAGAAAAATTTACCATTACCATATCATAAGTGGGATAATTCTTAACTGCACTTGTAAACATTTATGAGAGGAAACATACTGGTTTTCTATTTTGCATCAACACTGCTCCCATTGCATAGCCACTAGCATCTGTCTCAATTTCGAATGACTGTTGTAAATTTGGTAATGCAAGAACTGGTGTGGTCCTTATTAAAGTTTTGAAATATTCTTCATGCTTCCTTCCCCATTAAAATACCTATTTAACACTGGTTAATGCATGTAAAGGGGATGCAATATAAGAGAATTTAGTAATAAATTTTCTCCAGAATTGGACTACTCCAAGAAAACTCCTAACCTTTGCTACATTATTAGGCCTTGGCCAATTAACTATGGCTGAAACTTTTGCAGGGTCTATTTTCAATGAACCATTCCCTACAACATAGCCTAAATAAACCAAAGATTGTTTTGCAAATTCACATTTTGAAAATTTCAAAAATAGCTTATGTTTCTGCAAAGTATCTAGCACTTTCTTGATGTGTTTAAGATGATCTTCTCATGAGTTGTTAAATATTAGCATATCATCCCAATAAACAATCATGAAGTCATCCAAAAAGGATCTTAACACATCATTCATAACTCTCATAAAAGTGGTGTGTGCATTACAAAGACCAAAGGGTATAACAAGCCATCCAAATAGGCCTTGCTTAGTTTTAAAAGAAATTTTCCAACTATCACCTTCATTTATTCTAACTTGGTGATAACCACTTCTCAAATCTAACTTAGTAAAATACTTTTCATTTTTCAACCAATCTAGTAAATCATCAATACGAGGAAAAGGGTAGTGGTTTTTAACCATTACTTTATTCAAAGCTTGGAAATCCACACACATCCACCACGTAGCATCCTTCTTTGGTACTAGGACAATAGGCGAACCACATGGAGAGATACTTGGCCGAATGATTCCTTTATCAAGTAACTCCATAACCTGCTTCTTTATTTCTTCATCCTCTATCATTGATAGCCTATACATGCCAATGTTAAGTAGGGAGGCATCCTGCTGTAGCTGAATCTCATGTTGAATCTCCCTTTTAGGAGGTAAACATTGTGGGTCTTGAAAAACATTATTGCAGTTAGAAATAAAATTTTCTATCTCACAGATCACAACCTTCTAATGCCTTGGATTTTCCCTCATCTGTGGCTTTTATAACAATGAGAACAAAACTCTTACTTGAGTTTACTAACCATATCATTTGTCCTACAGAAACTAAAGTCAAGTTTTTTTTAACATGATGGGCTCTTATGATGTATTCAATCCCATCTTTCTTTAGCAGGTATTTGTTCTCTTCTCTATAAAATATTGCTTTTCTATCAAACAAGTAAGGATTACCCAAAACAATTCCATAAATATCCAAGGGAATCACATCTAGCTCTACTTCATCAATAAATTTAGAAGTAATAGCAAATCTCAAAGTGCATTTTTTTGTGACTTGCAATTTCGCATCATCACACGCCCATCCCAAAGGATATGGTTTCGGATGTAAGTTAGTTTTGAGTCCCAACTTTTTAACAACTTCTTCATAAATCAAATTAGCTTGTGAACCACTATAAAAAAGAGTTCCTAATTTGGTATGCTTAGTTATTACTCTTATGTGGAACAACTCATTTATTTTCCTTTTAGCATATTTAGATTTAGTTTTTGAAGAAGAATCAATAATAGAAGGTTTAGTGTTAGAAGAGGAAGAAGTAAAACCTTGAAGACCCACGAAAGACACTTTTGTTTCATGACCTGAATTGGATCCCAAGTCATGTTGTACCACAACATTAGCTTTCTTCTCTTTCTTATTCCACAACCTCTTTGGTTTAAGTTCTGGATGAAGCTTCCAGTATTTAGCTTCATCATGGTTTTTCTCGCAATGGTTATAGAAGGGTTTTCCTTCTTCTTGTTTCACAGTAGAAGTGAATTTTGTCTTACCCTTTCCTTTACCTTTGTCTTTGTTTTCGAAAGGCTTATGAGACATCTTCCCATATCCTTCTTTGCTCATCTTACCCTTGGCTTCCATGTGGGTAGCTTGAACACAAACTTCATCAAGGTTAGAAGGATTAAACATTAAAACAATATGTTTTAAATAACTGTGCAAACCTCCAATATATTTAATCAAAGTCTCAAGATTGTAAAGAGGAATTCCTAACATCAATTACTTATTTCTAGAAACTCCTGAGTATAGTCTTGCACACTTTGTCCTTTATTTTTCCTTAAATTTTTCCAATCCATAGTTGCCTGTTGCATGTATCCTAATGAATAAAATTACTTCCTGAGCTTAGACACAAAAATACTCCAAGAAGATATCAACTTAGCATGATGTTTGAGATCTTCTTGAATCTTACTCTCCCACCATATAAGTGTTGTACCACCCATACGGAGAGTAGCTAACTGGATTATTACTTCCTCATTTTCAATCTTTTGAATCCTGCAGTATATCTCAATCTTCTTAACCCAGTTATCTAGTTTTTTTGCATTTAGCTCACCGTTATAAATGGGCAAATCAAATTTAACATCTAATTTCAAGTGTGGAATGGTGTTACCAGTTGTAGAAGAAGAGGCTTTCTTGGAAGGTAAAGAAGGAATTTTCTCTTCCTTCACCTTCTGGCGTTCCTCATACATTTCCTCAACCATGGTTTTCATCTGCAAAAAATCACGCTGAAAATCTACCTCAAACATTTCCATTCCCATACTTAAATGTTGGCTTGCACGTCTTGTACCAATTTTCAGATCAATCTTTGCAAGTTCTCCTTCACCATGCCTTGATCTGGACCTGGTTAACATACAATAATGTGCTTGTACCAAATAATGTTATAGCCTTGATCATTGGCTCTGATACCAAACTGATCCAAAAATTCAAGTTTAATAAACTTCATAATAACTTGAAATGGACTTAACCGAATAATTGCTCTCAAACTATATAAAAATTAAAACTCAACGACATAAAATTTGCAGCAATAAGAAAATAAAACACGGTGACACAGAATTTTTTTTACATGGTTCACCAATTGGCTACATCCCTGGGTCCACTCTACAAGTGTTCCGATCAATTAATTAAAACTCTTCAGAATAATAAAACTCCTCAAAGGAAGCTTACAATAAACCTGTGTCTGGCGATTATCAATAGAAGAAATTTTCTGTAAGAAAATAAAATCCTCCTCTCTCAAATTCTAACTTTCGTATTCCGTCTTTGCAATCAAATAATAATACACCTGTGTGTATTCTTCCTTCCTCTAAACCTTACAAATACCCATATATATATACACACTTAAGTGTACATTTAATAAATTTAATCCCATTTAAATCTCCCAATAATCCTCCCAAAGCCCATGATTTTCTCTTATCCATATGAGTGGATTTTAACATCAAAAATGGAGGAATAATCCCACATATCATGGGATATTACCAATTTTAGACTTTATCAAAGCCTTCAAATCCTCCATTTAATGTGTGTACTAAGTCCACATGATGCTAATCACTGCCTTCCTTCTCTTATGGATATTTTCTTGGTTGTAAATTGGCTTGCCTTGGAAAAATGCGCCAAAACTTGGGAAAGGAGATTTGGTCAAAATTTGATAAATTTAAGGTGCTTTACTAGGATTAATTAAACGGATATCTTAGGATTAATTTTTGAATTAATAAAATATGTTAACTAAGGGTGTATTGCAGTTGGAATATTGGCCAGATGTTTCACCTACATAATATCACTAGCTAGCATAAATAATTCGAAAATTTGAAGATTAAAAATAATTACAGTGGTCAAGAATCAACTTCCGAAATGCATAACTTTTGCTCACGGACTCAGTTTCTGCCCGTTAAAAAGGTGGTGGAAAGCTCTTACTGAGCTCTTGAATTTGCCAATGGTTTTCATAGACTTCTGAAATTGATCAAAACATTTTTGTAGGGAAATCCTCCGGATCACATTTTATAAAATTTAAGGAACAACACTAAACCAAATCATCTTTTTATGTTCAAATGGAAAAATCTATATGAGAAATCAGTTGAAGTGGTTGAAGAAGTTGTTGAGAGAGGGGAGGAGATGCATTTAAGTAATTATTAGTATCGAATTTCCCCCTCTCTCTCTCTCTCGTTGCATTGCAAAGGTAATAAAAATAGTTCCACCACTGCAATTACCACTCAATCCAGATGGGGATTTTGAGCTTGGCTAGCTCTGAAACTTGAAAATCCATAGTTAAGTGGGATAAAACTATAAGAGTATTGCTAATAAACCACAATTTTTGGTTGGTAATGACATGACAATGGTCAACATTGGTAAAATAAAATTAGAAAAGTCTTTAGTCATGTTTTGCACACCCTCATGCATAACCTCATAGGGTTTCCAATTGTAATGAACCCATTGTTTGAGCATGTGTTTTGAGGGGACTTGAGTAATAAATAGCAAACCAAAGTGAAGTATTGAAACCAATGGAAAGCTTTATGAAATTTAGGCAACTCAAGAATAACATTAGGTAATGGAGTTTCTAGGTTAGAACCAATAGCTCGTGAAATATCTTTGATGCAAATGTCTTTGCTTGCTTTATTATCGTGATTTTCCATAGCTCTATCGACATAATTTACATTGATTGATGCATGTTTCATGGAGATGACTATTAATATAACAAAAATTCAAAAATGCCACCCAAAGAACAAATTAACAATTGAATCCATGCAATAAATGCATAATAAAACTTAATATCTTGTCTATATCTATGGATGATTGACACTCTGAGATCAATGTTAGTCTAGAAGAAATATGAAACCCTAGTAGAACTAAAACATTCTATTTGTGGCATCACTAATACTTAAAATAACCTATCATATGAGAAATCCTTAAATAAATGAAATAAAAGTATATCGTGACCCATAAGTTTTTAAAATATTGGGTAGCTATTATTAATGCAATTTATTTTCGAAATGAAGCCCAAATGAAGTGAGCTATCATTAATTATCAACCTTATAAGACATTTTATTTATTTTAAGGAACAAAACTAAAGCAAATCATCTTTTTATGTTGGAATGGAAAAATCTATATGAGAAATCAGTTGAAGTGGTTGAAGAAGTTGCTGAGAGAGATGCATTTAAGGAATTATCAGTATTGAATTCCCCTCTCTCTCTCTCTCTACATTACAGTGGTAATAAAAACAATTACACCACTGCAATTATATTGCTGCAACATTACTTTGGGCTTTCACTATATATGAATTTATGATAGATAACTTTTGGGTGAGATTTTCTAAGTATTGCACCATAAAAAGAAGTCATGGTTTCATACAACAAAGAAAAATCTCCCCCCAATAAGCAAAAGCATACGTTACCTTCTCGCCACCATTTTCATGATATTCATAATTATAATCTACACCATTTCAATGCTATCTGTGTTCAGCATCACAAAACCAGAGATAAATGTGAACAGTGTGGAGGTATTCAACTTCTCTCTCACAAACACGACCAATATCAATTACACCAATGCAGATTTCACAATGTCAATGGTTTTCAAGGTGAAGAACCCAAACATGGCAGTAGGGTTTAGTTACTACACAGACAATAACAATGTGGTTTTATTCTACTTTGGGTTAGAGATTGGCTTCATGCCCATTCCAAAAGGACAAGTCATGAGAATGAAATCCCAACTTGTTTCTGCAACATTTAGAATATACCCATTTCCTTTGTACCCTGATCCATCCTTACTTGATTGGACCACTTCATTGTATGTGCCCTTAGTTTGTAGGGTATTGTTGAGTGGCCATGTTAAGATTGCTGAGTATTTTTTTCGTACTGTTAGGACATGGGTCATTTGCAATATTCACATTGATCACCATACCGGATCTGTTTACAGTTATGATTGTTTTAACAAATAGATTTTATTGTTTATTGTCAGTTTTCTCTTCTGTATGGAGCAAATAATTATGAATTAATATGTAAAGGGTCTAATTTTTTTAGATTGAATCTAAAGATTATTTGGTTAATTTTTTTTAATTGAATTCAAAGATTACACGAGTTAGACGTACAACTTTGGCATACCATCTTAACCTCGTCTCTTATTTATTAATATCTTTTAAAATTAAAACCATTAGATAACACTTTTAATACCATATATACACCATTGTATTACAATCCCTTGTATTATCTTAAATAATTTTAATCTTATAATGGAGAAGTGAAACAGTTCACTCTCATTTGGTTCCAATCAATTTCTTTCATATTAATAATTGTAACACCAAAAATGCCTCATGTTTTAGAAGAAACAAAATAACTGTTTGAATAAGGGCAGTAGTTGTTCTTCTCATTGTTAAAGTTTATATATAAACAACTTTCTGTAAGGGCTATACTGGCTGTTTTTATTCTATGTTGGTTATTAATTGAAATAGATGTGTAACAACTATATTGGCTATTATCATTAAAATATTTATGAATAATAGAATTTGTTGTAGAAAGTCTATGTTACTGTTCATTTTCTTATAGTTTTAATATAACCTCCCTAAAGGGGAAAATGCTATAATCATTTTTGTAGTTTTAAAATTATAATTAATTGTTACATTAAAAAAATTTGAATTTGTTGTAAAAAAAAGGATATATTACAGTTTTTATTAGGTACCTTATTATTTAGGGCTTGTATTTCATCTTCATAGTTTTGAAATTATAATTGTATATTTATTTGTTTCATATTAAAGGTGGGGTTGGATTTTGATAAAAACATGTATCTAGTGACTTTGTTATTTGTAGAAACCTAATTTTGGTAGGAGCCTAGTTAATTAACTCAATGTTAGTGTTTTTATGTTTTCAGTGATTATTGGCTCAAATTAGGATCTTATTGGTGTGTCCCCTTACGTTGTTGCTCATGGACTTGTCTTTTTATGTCCATGACTTTTTGTCAACTCCCCTTTCCGCATTATCCACTAGTCAAGTTTGTTTATCTATGATTTTTGTGGGGTCTAAATTGTTACCTCGGTTTTCCTGCTTTCTTATGTTTTTCTCACTTCTTGGTTCTTTTTAGGGCCATGAATACTTTTATGGGATAGGGTCCATTGTCATGTCACCTGAAATGAGTTGTTCTACGAAAAATAGCCCCCTTTCCCTTTTGGGACCTTTTTGGCATTGATCATGTTTTGTGCCTCTTTTGGTCGGCCTTCCCACCTATTGTGTGTCAACTTACATATCAATGAGGGTCTAATTTGAATTCAAGAAATCTATAAATACATAAGTTCATTTAAATGGAACAATACAAAAAAGAGGTAATCACACATTGAATTTAATGAAATCTTATACCTTTTTAAACATTGACCTAATCATTAATTTTGTTGATGATTCTCTTCTAACATTGCTTGAAGAGGAGAAAATTATGACTAAGGCTATGGAGTGCCTACACATCTTCTATTTATCTTTTAGATCTTCCATCTAGTGACATAACACATAATGCTATAGGAAATCCATGGCCTCTCCTCCACCATGGCTTGAGAATTTTCAATGGAAATGGATATAACACAGTGTTCAATTCAACTTTCTTGGCATCCCCTTCACCTTTCAAGATACCCCTGCTAAGCTATGGTCTTATGTGGTTCAAAGAGTGGAGAAAAATATTTCATTCTAGATCACCAAACCCTTTTTCTAGCAGGAAAATTCCATATTTGTTCTAAAGTTCTTGCTACTACCCATGTTAACTATTATTTTTGTTAGGCACCCTCTAAAGTTGCCTATGGTAAACTTGAAAAATTATTGAGGGATTTTCTTTGGGCTAGCTTGGAATGTAGCAAAGGCTTTCACAGGGAGGCATAGGATATTTGTTGCATACCTTAAGAAGTGGGAGAGGCAGTAGTGGGAGGGGGGCTTAAGGCTTATTGATGTTAAACTCCAAGGTCAAGCCAACAGTGCTAAATGGATTATTAGAGGTTTAGAAGGGTCTAATCCCTGTAAACATTTGCTAAGAAATTGCATACTGTAGGGAAATCCCCTTGGAAAAAAAAAGGCATGGAGAGGACTAGACCTTTAATCTCTCCTTCTCACACATGTTTTTGTTAAAATTGGGGGCACTTTTGTTTCCAAAATCATATGGAAATCTTGGTAGACACTCAAACCCCACCTTATCTAGGTCAGTAATTAATTCAAAAATGGGATGTCCATCAACTTTTGTTCTATTTAGTGGTCACCTATATTCCAACTACAAAATGTTTCTCTGGGTATGATCCCAAAGCTCAAAGGTCTACACTATTTGAAAAGGGGATTCATATTTTTAATGACATTTTCTCTAAGGATGCTAAGAATTGGCTCCCTTGGTAGAATATTAAACAAAAATTCCTTCTTAACAATGGCAATTCCATCATTATTGCCTGAGATTCAAAAAGCTCTGCCCAAAAAACACTTTCACAAAATTGGAGTCTCTTCTTGAGTTAATTGGTTGATGATTGGAATTGGCCACTCGCCACCCCTTTTTCCAGTAAAAACCTTGAGATTGGTAATCATTTACTAATGACCCATGAAATCCCTATTGCTTCCTTAAATCGCTAATGGAATTTGTCTTCCTCTCACTAGATCTAGGCAATGCAATTTGACATGATTTTGAAAATTCCCACAAACCCTAAGAAGGCTCACTTTCTGTGGTGTATTATGTGCCATCACCACATTTTTTGGGATTGAATTAAGTACATGGGAATTACAAACCCCAAATGTCCCACCTACAACCAGCCTAAAACCATCAAACTCTTGATTTGGTTTTTCCCCGTAGCCCAATCAACTTGAAATTAGATTCGCTCCCTATTCTAACCCTTTCTTCCAAATATGCTTACATGGATTTTTTTTACTTGGGGACTTGACCATGATACCTACAAAATACAACTAGATTTGGAAATTATCGAGAGATGACATTCTTTTTCAAATATGGAAAGATAGTAATTCTTCTATTTTGTTCATATTCAAATGGAATATTTTTTCTATTTCTAATAAAGTTATTGTCATTGCAAATGTGTTACTCCAGATCTAGATATAGGTGGAAAAGGTCTTCCTAGAGGTGGAACATCTACAAACACTCATTGATCATTAGGTTAATGCATTATGTGTGGGCAATAGGTAACCACTTGACCAACCATGACAATACTCTCCCCTTCAGGGTCATGGCTACAGTCTTCCTCATCGCCGCTCTCAGAGCCAACAAAAAGTCTTTAACCCTCACTCTTGGCTACCTTCTTCCTCTCAAGGGGGGAGGGGAAGGAGGAATCTCAACCACTTTTGGGTGGAAGTTCTAGCGGTATTTGTTGGTTCTCTAGGAAGTAGATGAGATGTTCCACCCGTAGTGATGGTAGTGATTTTGGAAGTACTACTTGGGGCGATCCCCTTCAACAAAAAATTATCTTCTTGCTCTAGCTATCTCTCCTAGATGTGATGATAAAGGTGAATATCAAGATGGTTAGGAAGGTGTCCTGAATCTGGATCTATCTGGTATTAGTTGGTGGGGTGGTAAACCAGAAAGCTCTCCCCCGTCTCCACCAATGACCTCCATGTTTTTTACTTAGACTTAATTTCTTGTATTTTACTATATATTTTCTACTCCTTTTTTATCGAACATTCTATTAAATCAATGCAAGTGTTAACGATCTGACCCATATTCTAACGTGTTTATCAATGTTAGGAAATAAGGGATAAAATATGCGGATGAGTCCCTCACAGAATCGCAACAGTAGAAACTAATAAGCAGGAAATATTACAAATATGAAATAAAAGTGCAGAATAAAAATAACACAACACAAAGAGATAGTATTTAACGTGGTTCACCCAATTTGGGCTACGTCCACCAAGAATCACTTGCTCAAATTTTATTACAAGCCACCGCTCTCTCAATACAATACGCAGATCTGTTTGGAGCTATGCTCAACAAACTCTACAGAATTCACACCCAAATTCATACACATCTGCAATGTTACATCATGATTCTACCATATGCATAAAACCACATAAGTAGACAATTGCTTAAGCATATTTACAAAACTGTGGGTATTAAAACCATGGGCCAAAACCGTCTCATAAACCTGTGGGTCAAAAATCTCACCCATATGAGAAAAACATGTTTCTCGGTATATCGGGCACGTTTAAAGGCCAAAACAAAAAATCGGGGGATGTGCCCCTGAACCCCTGCTACCGAGAGCTGTTGGCCCGGCCCCAAACACCAATGAGACAAATGTGGAAAGTGTATAGTACTCTTAGTGTATAGTCTTCAACACTTTCACAAATGAAAACATGCTCCACAACCTAACAATCAAGATGTCTTGATTTGGCATATAGTGTTTGTTACCATACCACCTATATTTTTTGGATGATTAGATTTATACATTAATACTGTAATGCTTTCAATAAAATAAGTAATTATCATTCGGTAGTTGTGATTACCAAACATAATTCACTTGGTAAATCAATTCCCATCATACTTGGCCTTGTGGGTAGTTAGGGTTATTTGGATTTTTTACAAAGACACTAAAAATGTGGAAATCCCAGCTTATTCTACAACATTTATAACATACCCATTTCCTTTGTGCCCTAATTGGACTAGTTCTTTATATGCGCTATTACTTTGTAGGGTATTGTTAAGTGGCCATATTAAGACATGGGTCATTTATAATATTAACATTGAATGGCATATTAGCTTTTTTTACAATTATGATGGTTTAAAATAATAAATTTTATTGTTTATTATAATTTTTCTCTTTTAGATGTTATTTATTTTTTAAAATTTTGTATATGAATGATTTTGTATCAATTAATATCAATCTTATATTAAATATCAATATACTTTCTTTCTATTTAATTGGAAAATATTTTTTTTTATATTTCCATTTTTTCCCTATTGATTAAAGGTTGGTTACAACTAGATCTTTTAAATAAAATGTATATCTATTCCTATGTGTGCATGAATAATGGACCCTTTACTAATTAAAATCATATTATGAGATTTTCGGGAAGTTAAATGTTTGAGTTGAACTTTTTCTTGCAATTTTCAATCAATTTCTTTAATATTAATAACTATAACACCATAAATGCCTCATGTTTTAGAAGAAACAAAATATTTTTTGGAAAATAACTAAGGGTAATATTGGTGGTTTTCATTCTTAAAGTTTACCAATAAATGAATTTATGTAAGGGATATATTAGTTATTTTTAGCTAATTGTTGTTCTATAACTTTCACACCTTCTACTCAACATTTGTTTATCATAAGATCTCTCAACAACAACCTTCTACCCACAATTTACACTATGAAAAGCTACAAAAGTTAACCATATCATTCACTCATACCTTCTACCTAATAATTTTCCATCGGAAGTTGTCTACAACAATTTTCTACCTACACTCGCAAATGTGGAAAACTAACAAGATTCATCTTGCCTTCACTTGTAAGGAAAGCAATCCTCACTCCGATGCCAAATGACAGATGTAATTAGGATTCTCAATGAAGAGCCACCTTATACCGTGCAACCATTAAAATAGAAGCAGAAGAAAAAACCAAATAGATTAAAGTATTCAGATGTAATATGATCAAATGAACAAAAATTTGAAACACTTAATCAGTAACAAGAATTCAATTCATATACCTAGAAGAATAACACTCTCAAACATATTACCAATGATAAAATAAATGCATCACATAATAATTGTCATTTTAGATTACTTAATGCAATATTATACTCAAATTTGATCCTTAAGCTCACATCTACACTTTTATCTTGCATGCTTACTTTAAGCTAACATTTCTTTCTATGATTCCCTTAAGCTTTGATTAAATTGTGGTAAAAATTAGCCAACCCATGAAAACGATGTACTACAAAATCACTCCTCAACGATGGCGATTTTTCTTTTGTGCAAACCTTCTTTATGCCCATCTTCAATCCTTCACATGAAATCAAATATTTCAAATACATTAGCTCCTCTTACATGAAAATGTATTTTTTCAAATTAATCAACTTCTTTGTACACAATATCCACAACACTTGCCTGATAAGTAACAAATGTTCTTTATGTGTCTTACTGAAAATCAAAATATCATTTAAGTACATGATCACAAACTTGCCTAAAAATGGTTTAAGGACAAAATTCATCAACCTCATGAAATTACTCATGTTGCTCAATTTAAATGTCCTCACAAGCTACTCATGAAATCCTTTCTGAGTCTTAAATATTGTCTTCCATTCATCTCCTTATGTTATGTGAATATTATTGTATATATTCTCTTCATATCAATATTATTGAAATATTTCGATCCCCTCAATAAATCTATAATATCATCCGTATGCGGTAATGGAAACTCATACTTGAAGACGAACTTATTAATGACTCTTAACTATGAGCACATAGTACTCACCATCCTTTAATGCTAAAAATACTAATATAATGCATGGTCTTAGAATTTCTCGAATGAATTCTCTATCCAATAATCCTTGCATTTATCTCTCGATTATCCTACAGTGTCATCTTGTATGTTTCCAATTCCTTGTTTGGAAAAGTATACCCTAGAATTAAATTCACATGGTGGCCTATATCTCTCATAGGTAGTAACCCTTTATGTACGTCACTTGAAAAAATATCTACAAAGTCACCGAACATATCATTCATCTTTTTCACAATTATTTATTTAGTCTTACCTAATTATTATTCCATACCTTCTCCTTCATGCACTATTCTATTTCACCGTGCTCAAGAATTGCTTCTCTCAGAGCAACAAAACTTTTAGACTCATTGTTTCACTCTTCTCTTGCAACGGGTAATGTATACTTATTAGTACTTGCCACGCAAGATACTAATGTATTCACCTTCTCCTATTAATTTGCATGGACGTCCCGCAGAGCCAACATATCCTAATGTTTGTATAAATTTTCGTTTTAATAATTGCTTGCCTAATGTCGATGTTTTCAATCTCTCGCAAATGGTTGGTTGAGCTTTTTGCCCTCATTGCCCGACTTTATTGTGAGCGCGGCAGATATGACCTGCTTGTATAAAGTTTCCTTGGTGGAGGTATTTACTGTTTTTTGCCATTGGTTCTTGCAACGGCCGCTGCTATTGTGCCCCTGTGCCTTCCACCATGCAACAACTTGCTGTACAAGGCGGTGGTCGAACACAGAAGGATTTTCCTCCCCCCATGTGTGTTGTGTTTGCTGTGAGGTCCTATGTTTTTGAAGATATGAGTATTTCCTGCCTTTTGCTTATGTATATGTTGTGCAATATTGTTATTCTGTAAGGGGCCTAGAGTCCCCACATGCTCCCTTTTCTTTTCTAAGTTTCATATTTCATAGGGTTCATCTTTTAATAGGATGCTTACTTGCATCTAGTAATTGTTTTAGAAATAGATCTGTTTTCTTTTGCTTGAAGCCTTGTTTAATAGCTGGTATTTTCTTTTGAGTGTTGCTTTTCCCCTTTTTCCCCAAATGTGGTTGAACACCTAGGTTACAGGCTTTCCAGACCTTACAACATTCATTCAGCTCATCTCCCCCTCGATTTTTATAATATTTTATTATGATTCTTCCATTTTTTTGTCCTCAATATCAACTGATGTTATTTCTTTGAGACATTCTATGAAACAGTTCATGGGCCTTTTCAACAAATCCATTTTGTGCATATCCTGCAATCATGGCACTCCTTGAGATCATATCTCTTCGAGGCATTCTATCAAACAGTTCACGTGCATTTTCAACAAATTCATATTGTGCATATCCTGCAATCATGGCATCCCATGAGCCCACATTTCTTTGAGGCATTTTATCAAACAGTTCATGTGCCTTGTCTATGCTTCCACATCTGGATACATGCACTGCTGTATCCGCAGCCGTATCAAGATACAAGATGAAAATTTTATCCATGTATCAGATTCTTATAATTGTGAATTATTTGCTATGTATCCAAATGTATTGAATACACATACATATATGACAGGGGTACCCTGGAGTATCTGGTAGCGTAGATACCAATAAATAAGAAATGCAGTCACCAGAAGAGCTCTACTCAGCTCGAGAAAGTGGAGACACAATTATGTCATAACAGTTAAAATCTGTAATAGGATTGGATGATTGCCTTGAAACTCAAGGGCCAAGGCTATTATTACATTTACCACTAGTGAAATGGAGTACCCAGCCAAAGCGGCAGATAGTCAAAGGCAATAATAGTGGTTTAGTCCTCACGATGAAACCGATTTTAGGTCTTCAATATCTAAGATTCTTGAGTTAATTTGTTTTAAAATTGTCACTTAAGAGTAATCTAAATGATACTTGCTCCAAGACCTGATCAATCTATGTCTGATCATAGAACACTTACTACTTTGTCTTCTTTTTCTGTTTCAGTCAGAGAATGCTTAGACAACTTTGAAAAAAAGATTTTTTGTGCATGAATTGCCTTGTTGTGTTTTTGCTTGCATGTCAAATAACACCTTGCATCATTTTGGGCACTTCTCAGTCGTGTTTGGCCACAATTTTCTGCCCATTACATTTGTTTCATGCACCAACGACAATATCATTGGAGTGCACAGGTTACAGTATCCGATTTAATCACTACTGCAATATGGGTTCCTTAAATACCTTGTATTCTCTCTAGTCAACACCATGGGGAGAATCTATGATTGTTCCTACAGTCTACTTTAAGAAAAATTCCCATATATGAAAACAAACTTTATCTGAAAATCAATAATTATTATTAAGTCCCAATTTACCATCTGCGGAGTCATATTTGCTTACTGAAATGCACCTTCTTTATAAGTGGCACATTGTTGAAGATGTTTCCATTCTGAGTCTTGACCCTCATTTGCCATCTGCCATTGCAAGATTGATCATCATAACAATGCTCCCCTTTTTCTTTACTCAGGAACTCACATGAAGTGTGTGCAACGCATTCACAATCCACATCAGTAGCACTTTATTTTCTCACAATATATAGAGTGCAAAATTTATCATAATTGCTCATGAGCAACCATCACTTATACTACCTATCATGTTTTTCTTAACTTTTAATAAAAATTTTGATTGCCTACATATATTAAAGGGTTATGAGGAATGTCCTAATATGTCGCATTTGAAAGGTACATGAAAAGTTCACGGGCATCTTTTAGAAAAGACACAGTCTTTACCCGCTAACATATGGCCACATATTTTGAAATTTGTTTGTTTTCTTTTTCCTTTTTCAATAGAAATATGTTGTTTACATCGTCGTTCGAGGCATTCTATCAAACAGTTCACGTGCATTTTCAACAAATTCATATTGTGCATATGTTGCAATCATGACATTCCATGAGCCCACATTTCTTTGAGGCATTTTATCAAACAGTTGACTTGTGTGATTTTGTCTATGCTTCCACATTTTGCATACATGTCTACCAGGCAGTTGTCAACTACATCAGTCAAAATTCCTCTATCCATTATGCTTGTGATGGATGTCCATACCATGTGAATGTTTCTAAGTAATTATAACGCATTTTCAATGCAAACCCATTTTGGGCATATCCTGCTAATCATTACTGTCAAATGATACCACATTCTTTTTTGAGGCATTCAATGTCAAACAGTTCACGTGCCTTGTCTACGGTTCCACATTTTTCATACATGGTCTATGCTTAGATGGATGTCCAAACCATGTTCCAAAGCTCTGATTTTGGCACAGGCTGGGAGTATGTTGGCAAATGTAAACTAATCGGGTTGAAGACCTGTTTGTTGCATATGGTGAAATAGTGTGACTGCCTTGTAAGGATAACCATGTCTTTTGTATGCTGCAATAATTGTATTCCATGAGAAACTGTCTTGTTCTTTCACTTGCTCAAACTCTTTACCGACATCTATCAAAACTCTGCACTTGACATACATTTAAATATGTTTTTTATGAAAAGTTGTGTGTAGCAAATGTCATTTAATCACCTGTGAGCAATGAAAGAGTGGAGTGTTTTTCCTTGTGAAACCATGGTCATGAAAATACAGGCCTGCAATAATTGCAAATATGTAATCTTCAGAGGGGTTGTGTGTAGTAAGCAGAATGTGCATTTACAGCCATCAAAGCATAATGATTTCTTAGATGTAGTTGCAAGTACGCTAGTAGACATCTATATGAACTGTTTGAAAGAATGCCTAAAAAAAGATGTGGTATCAGGGACTTCCTAATGCTTTGTTAGATGTAGTTGCAACTGCTCTAGTAGACATCTATACAAGATGTCGAAGCATACCTAATGCACATGAACTGTTTGAAAGAATGCCTGAAAAAGATGTGGTATCAAGCATTGCCATGATTGTAGTATATGTACCAGATGGATTTCACAAGGATGCTCCCACTCTTTGACGTACTAAAACACTTTAGAACATGACCTGACCATTTAAGCTTTATTTCTGTTTTATTAGCATGCAACCATGCAGGTTTAGGGGATGAGGGTTGTAGATACTTTTAAATTGAAAAGTGCATAAAAACACAGTATCAATTTCGTGAACTATAATTTAAAATTTTTCATTTGACATGGGAATTGGAAACCTGGCCTAATACCTTGCCTTTCCTCTGTAAAAGATCCAGAATGAGGGAGATCCATAATACTATAAACCGAATGTGAAGAAAATAAATTCTGAACTAAAAATCATCTCAGATGCTAATTAGTTACCCCTCAACAAAACATAAAATTACGATTGCGTCTAACAAAGTGTGCAATATCTTGAACAAGTGACTCGCTAGTGGGTTCTCTCACCACCAGGTTTACTTACATAGAAAGCGCAGTCGTCCTCCAAAATCAGCATTCTGAGTTCGTTTCTCTGTCGTATCAAAGCTTGGGTATATTTTTTACTCCTGTCACTCCTTGTATTCCGACCACCAACAACCAACAACGTGGGAGGTGATGTTTCCCTGAACAACTTGCGATGATGTGGGATTACAAAAGGGATAGTCTCTATTGACCCCAAATGGCAATGAGCTATGCTTAACTAGGAAAGTGGTGGGAGAATACATCACGAAAACATACTAGGCTTTTGTAGAAAATATTATATTTAATTCTCTTCACCCCTTTTGTTACATGCTCTTATATTGACCCCCATGTGTGAATTAATCTCTTGAACCCTATCAATTGGTAGTCTTAGTAGTCTTAGATATGTTTCTAATTGGCCTTGTTGCATCTTCAAATTAGTTGTGTCTAATTCTGTTTGCTGATTTTTATTAGTATATGTTGCTGCTTGTGTGATTTCAGTTTCTTGTTGAATTGTTTCATTAATGACACGCAAAAAATGTTGCATTTCTTCCCTTTCATATACGACCATTGTGAGAATGTTCTCCACATCTGTTTCATCATTTGCCTGGTCAACACTCAATGCATCATACAGGCACATGTCATTCGCGAGTGTTTCTTGGTTAAGAGGCCAAATTCAAGTCCTTTTAGATCCAACTTCAATATTTAAACCACAAAGTCTTCCTGATTGTTTCCATAATGAACATTCACCTCAATGGCAATGTCAGAATGACCCGTTAGAAATTGTACATTTACAGATGGATTCATGCTTCAATAGTGTAAGTTACAGTAAAAATGGAATACTTGTGTGATAGAATAGCTAGACACAAAGAAATATCCTTTGCCTACAATTTGAGTGTTCCATGACAAAAGATGCATAAAAAGCAGACATAGCTTACCATTTTATATTTATAGTAAATCCAAAGTTAGGTCACTGTACATAGTGGAAACTAGTTGCAAACTCTTGTTGCGCTAGTGAGTAAAATATCTTACTTTCTGCTTAGCATACATCACTAAAACAATTTAAAATTAAAAAATAAACCTGAATTGCAATAGTAGAATGAACTGTTTGAAAGTTTTCATTTACAAATTATGTGTCTTTCAGTAGTTTCAAGTGCAAGTATAACTATGCAGTTGATTCCAAAAAAACTTTACAATCTACCACCCTGCAATTTGTCGCTGCAAATCATCACATTATATTGTTTATGTACTTCAATTAGTAATATGGAAATCAAAGCATTTTTCTACTTCCATTTATGCATTGCTTCCTGCAACTAGTTCACCTTTTACTATTGCATTTTTTCCCCACCACATGAATGTCATTTAAAGTTCCAGTTTGTTAACCATATTTGTGGAAAGGTAAAAAACAAGTCATTTCTGTCATCAAATTATATTGTTTATGTACTTTAATTTGTAATAAGGAAATCAAAGCATTTTTGTACTTCCATTCATGCATTGCTTCCTGCAACTGGTTGATCTTTTGTAATAGTACGTTTGTTTAGACTTTCTTTGTAGTTGGTAGATCATAGCTGCTGTGAATTTTACACAACGCTCTAGATATTGAAATAGTCAGTAACATATGTCTTGAGAGAAACTGACATCTACTTCAATTGGTTAAAAAATTATATACTTTTCTATTCATGGTTTACATATAACACATAATTGCTGATGCACCAATTGGTTAATGTTATATTTCTATTTACTTTGTCATATTCAGGTCTTGTTATCAGGGAATTTACAATTACTGTTACCTTTACATTGGTAATTACATGATAAGGATGACATCATTTTAAAGCTTAGTAGTTTTGTAATTTACTATATGTCTATATATGGTTCTCCCTATTAATTTGTATTAACATTGTTCCTTTTTTCCATGCATAGACCTACATATAGATCTTCAAAATGTGTCTTTCTAATCATGCTCATTTGCATATGTTCTATGCAATATATTTGGACACATGTATGAAATCCTCAAAACATCCAAACAAAACTATAAGAAACTTCCATTACTTTTACGTGTACATTTGTGAAGGTATGTAACACCATCTACATTATATTTTCAATTTAATTTAGATTCATACAATACACACACGTTTGTATTTTGTAGAAAATTACATTGGTTACAATTATAGTACTTAGTTTATATGAATATATTTACCCTCCTTTTTTAAAACACTCCCATAAATTGAGCTTATGTAAGCCGCTAAAAAAACAGGTAAAATCACAAAGCATATAGAAAAAAGGTTTAGAAATTTACATTTACTTAAAAACAAATTGTGTAGGGAAAAACAAAGTCATACTAATATAGAAAAATACATTAGGAAATATCAAAAAACAACATGCGAAGCCACTTTGGTTTCCAAAGTAGTAACAAGACTTCACAATAATAAAGACGCAAATAACAAGGAAGTCATTAATGTTGAAACATATATACCACAAAATATGCCATCATTTGTTGACATTGACAGTGCATTGCAATATGATCATCTATTTCAAAGTACATCATTCAACTACAATGCAGGTGATTGTATTTTTGACACAATTCAAGTATCGTTACATTTTCAGTATACATCGATTGAATTGCATATGGGTACAATATAATATTTTAGATCATGTTTAAACAATAGGGACCTAACAACAATATCGTTGTATGAAAATGAATTGTATGTTGATATGCTTTTTCGATTTACATAGGATATATGAGAAATACATTTACTTGCGTAGGATGAGGCTTTCTGCAAATGAAAATAGATATGGATTTGAGATACGTCTGTGGGGTCATACATTTTGTATCCATTGGTTGTCAAAATGGTTTGACATTTCAATTTGTATATGGTCAATTACCCACAAAAGAAAATACATTCAATTTAACAAATAATCATTGACACCACCATATTCAATATTATTCCATGATAGAAACCCAAATTGTGGCCACTATGAACCTTTTTTTTGTAAGATAATAATCCCACCACAAATTCTAGATATCCATACAAAGTTATCACATACTTGCAATGATCTACTGCCTATTTGGAATGCCATTGCTCCTAAAATAGAAAGCTATGGACTTTTAAAAACACATGCATTTAGTAATGACTTTGGCAAAAGCATGTTCACTACAATTAGTCTTTTGACAATAGAAAATTTTAATGTGATGGTTGTTCACCGGTATATGGCACAATCTTTGACTACTGCAATTTTAGAAAAAGATACATATGCAATCAAATGCTTAGAGCTATGCAGCCCAAACTTTGGCAAACGAGTAAAAAATCAAATTTTTGATCCAAAAATATATATATATTTTTGGCTGGACTACCATATGAAAAAGATGGTATTGAAACTAGCGATTTATGCTTGTTATGGCTTTCCCATATTTTGCAAAAAAAAAAATCCAAAAATGGTTAGCAATAACTAAAAGCATTGTTCATGTATATGAGTTTTGCTTGCAACCAAAAAGAATCTTTAATGTCATATCATATGAAATAGATACAGTGCATATTCATTATGAGCCATTAAGTCATTTCCATTTAATAGATTCCATACAAACGCATATTAAAAACTTCATGCATTAGTTCACTACCCATAGAACAATAGAAAATACAATAACCAATGAGGTGCAATTGACAACAAGCAATGTAATTGAGCCAAACAAGTCTAAGCGACATTCAACATTACTATTTCCTACTGCAAAGGAAAAAGTAGCCGCCGGTACAAGATTGCACCATTTAAAATCCCAGATAAGAAGAACAAAAGGAAAATAACATGTAACTCAACAAGAAAACAAAATAGAAAATGCAATGACCAATGAGGTGCAACTGACCATAAGCAATGAAAATGGGCCAAACAAGTGTAATCAACACACATCGTTACCATTTCCTACTGTAAATGCAAATGCATGTACTGCTATAAGATTACACCATTTAAAATCCTACATAAGGAAAATAAAAGGCCAGGAGCATGCAATGCAACAAAAAAACAAACAAACAACTAAAACAATTACAATATACCTCTGTGCTATAGCAGATACGCCAACACATGCCTGTGCTCTTTGTGAACATTTTGATTTTAAAAAAGACATAACCATGATTACCAATAATACTATCAATGAATTTTTGTCTTTATGTAATGACATATCAATAAAAAATATTACATTGGGGGACAATATATGTAAGCAATAATGCAATAATGCCATTAAACATCAATTGCTTCCTAAATTTGCTGCTCCTTTCAACATAAGAAGAAATGGGAAAATAACTCCAGTTCATAGATTAAGCCTTTTAGAAGAAAGACTTGTTGCTTTACATATGCGATTTACACAAATAAGGAAACTTGGATACAAAAGACCACAATTTGGTCTTAGTGGAACACTCATTAATGTGCCTATTGATTTTAACCAGGCACAAGAAGCATTGCCAAAGAAAATAAATGAAACCAAAACAATTGCAATTCAAATAAAAAGGAAGTTGGAATACAAAAGTGCATATCTAATAGGAAATGTTAGGCCTAACTACATCATGCACACATTAATGGAACTATGTAAATGTCCCCTGTATATCGAAAACCATGTAGTTGTTAATAATGACTGGAAAGCTAACTTTGAAACAAAAGTTGCAAATATAGAAGAAATGTAAATCCTAAAACATGAATGCAAATCAATAGAAGAAATAGATTACAATCCTAATGACATTGAGGCTGAATGGATCACAAAATCAATTGTACATGCTTATGAAAATGCTCATTCAAGATACCTTCAGGAAAATGTTCTTGCAATTGCACCATTAGAAGGATTCAAACCCTTAGGCCTTTTTGAGGAAACATTTTGTGAAGAAATGAGCTTCCCTACTTTATACTATGGGATGCATCATGAAAATGATATTACAAAAAGATTCCAATACCAAAAAATAGAAAAATGGGAGCTACTGCATCATAGAATTGATTTTGCAACTCACACCACCAATCTTTTCTTCAAAGCAACTAAAGTTATCTTGTAACAAGTCTCTAGTTGTGCATGTATATGCATATGCAAAGGTTGATTACAAGGGAAAAAAATACATGCCAAAGACCTTAAAAGAAAATCATGGGTGTCCAACATCCTTAAATTGTCAATATGATTTACAAGTTATTTGCAATGATAAGACAACAGGTGCACGAAAAGTGTTGATCACATGTGGACACCACTATGCAACCATCCAAACTTCACCTGAATATTTAGCAAATACTAGGAAGAACATATTTGCAATGATAAGACAACTAGGTGCAGGAAATATTTTTACTATGCTAACAAGTGTTGATCACATGTGGACACCACTATGCAACACACTATGTGCTCTATCTGCTAAAAAAAAAAGGCATAACGAAAACATTGACGATGATAACATCAATTCAATTATAAGAAAAAACCCTGTAATTTGTAGTCGTTATTTTAATCATAAGATAAATGCATTTAAAAAATTTATGTTGATTAACGATACTCTATTTGGAAAAGTCTTAGACTTCTTCTTTGTAAAAGAATTCCAAAACCGTGGAAATGAGCATGTGCATTTTATGCTTTGAGTGAAGGATGCTCCTGTTTATGGAAAAAGTTCTAATGAAGAAATACAAACATTTATAGACAAACATATATTTACAAATTCATCACTACCTGACATGAATTTAGCAAAAATGCAAACCCACCATCGTACGAAAACATTTACAAAACACATTGTAGAACGCACATTGTAGATTTAATTTCTCATTACCACCTATGGATGATAAAATAATAATATAACCTTTAGAAAATACATATGTCATAACTAGAAACATAGCAATTTTTTTTTTCCAAGGCCTACAAACAAAGAAATATAGCCATTGCATAACATTTAATGAATTTCTTGAAGATAAGTAGGCAATCATATCTTGCACTATTATAATCTCTTCTCACTCATCTTGCCATAATCTTAAAGAGGCATCTGCATGATATGTTGATGAATGCATTTGCCAATAAAGTACTTTTATCTCTGAATCACATCAACCTTTAGTTTTCACAAGTGTGGATGCTTGAAATCACAGTGTGATTGGATAACATGGGTACTATCTCCAACTTGTGGGACTTACTACTTGAGATAGACCTCCAGAGAAAGCTGGAGCTTACTCCTAAGCTACTTGTCACAATCTACTCTAATGCCGGAAAAACTATCTGTCCTAATATAAATTTTCAAGGGACCAGGGAGAGAGATTGCATGAAGACAAATCCTACACTAAAGCGGTGATACACCAGAACCAGATAAAATTACTAATGTTTGAAAAATAGAAGCAAAGTGCATATTATAAGGGATGATAACAGTTCTCCACAATCTAGCAACTACATTCACAACAATATTTCGTGCACACACAATAATAATAAATCCCTGCAAGAGTATAATATAGACACAATATTTTTAATATGATTTGAAAGGGCAAGAAGAATGTAATAAATACAGTAGGGGAATAGACATCCAAAAAATTATATTTATTAGTTCATGATATGCATAGTTTATTCTATTACAAAATAGGGGTGTGGATCACCATGCAAGGAGTCCACTACAAGGGCATGCAACACATTGAATTCAAAAATAATTTTTGACAAAGTTTTGCTACTCCAAAACTATCCCCATTTATAATGAGCCCAACACTCCAATTTATAGAAATCTGAGAAGAGAAAGAGAGGGAAAATGAAAATCTATAAATCTATTCTTAAACCACTTGAAAGAGGTAGTAAATGAAGTGAAATGATGTTATGTTGCTTGCAAAATGTCCCCCATAATGTTCGATAACTTGCAGCAGTGAAATATGTCAGCCCATGCTTCATTGAATTCATCCCAATTACCAAATAAAAATCATTGTTCTAAACATGGCACATTTTAAGAAAAATATCCATCATTTCTTCATCAAATTTTAGATTTCTTTATTTTTTACATTGGGATCGAAACCACGATTCCAATGGCACCAATTTTGTGTGTTTTTGTTGAGAATTGCAAAAGTTATGGCCTTCTGAGAGTGGGAGGCTATTTTAGGTATGCCAAGCATTTCTATCATTTAACGGGATTGGGTATTTAATTTATCAGAGATGGAAATGTTTCCTTTATTTTCATATAAATACCCTCATCAAAATTAAAATTAGGAATTGAAGTTTGGGAGGGTCAGGCATTGAATTTTCCTTTGTATGCGGCCATTTTGGTTTTTTGAAAAACTCGTGTCTTGACGTCCCGTGGACCGGTTGGGCATCCCTTCTCTGCTTTTTCCGATTCCCTCTTCATGCGGAATTTTCATATTTTGAGGTCCCGTCTCTTCCTCTGTTGACTGGGCCGTCGGGGCCATTGAATTTTTCCTTACTCGATTTACACTGAGATCGGATTTTTTCGGCATTTTGGAGCCTAACTATCCCATGCGAACCTGTGCGGCTTGGACCAAAAATATCCAATTTAACTGATTTTCTATTGGTGCGGTGATTTCATCTTTTTAGTGAACTCGTGTCCTGATGTCCCATGGACCATGTGGGACAATTTTTTTTGATTTTTTTGATTCCAATTGTTTGCGGCCTTATCGGCATTTTGGATCCCAGATGTCCCGCATGAATTTGTGCTTTCTAGGGCACAAACTTCCGCCTTTTCCGCAATACACTGTCTGAAGGCATTTTTTTTGGATTTTCTCAAATTTTCCTAACTTATCGGTTTTTTTTCTTGGATGGGGAAGTTAGAGAGAAGCCAAAGGGACCCCTAAACCTTGATTTTTTGTCTTTTACCATTTATGTTCCTCCAAGCTTGCAGAATTTTTCCAAGTTATAAAATTTACCTTGAGGGGTAAATTTTGGATAATAAGTACCAAGCGTATAATATGCAAATACATATGCACAATTAATTTTAGATGCTTATTCAATTACAACTTACTGTACATCATACATGATTAAATTAGATCATAAATTGATAACTACTTTTCAGAAAATATGTGAAGATGGAACAAAGAATAATGAAAGTGAAATGCAATTCATACGTTGTCTAGGAAGTAGTTTACTTAATTATCAACAAATGTCTATGCTTCAAGCAATGCACATTGTGCTTTCATTACCATTGCATTATGGATCTATGAAAACTATTTCCATAAACACATCCCCAATTACGCATAGGACATTCATTTTAAAACCTCCTAAGTTGCTTGCTAAAGAACATGACAATTCTAAAAACATTTTGTGTGCTTCAATTAGTGACAAATACAATGCAAGGCCTATATAATTAGAGAACATCTACCTAGTAGAATTTTTAGTACTATACTACAAAAATATGAAACACTGTAAAATACCCAAAATCATACATTATGTAAGATACAATAAACATGTCGACACTGAAAAATATTATAGAGAGAAATTGATGTTGTTTATTCCATTTCATGAACAAGAAAAATCATTGAAACATAATTTTGACACATGGTGCTTACCATTTGCTGCATACCAGACATTGGTAAATGAAAATGAAAACCAATTCATTGCAAAAGCAGATCCTCAATGGGGAAACATAGATACAACTTCTTACAACATTGAAAACAAACCCAACTTGACATTCGACTATGAAAATGTAAATGAACCTAATGGTCCTCAGCACTTTGAGTAATACGACATTGGAAATGACCTTGAATATGCCACAAAAAGATAATAGTTCATAACCAACCAAACAATAGATTCAACATAAGCAAAATCCCCTTGTTAATAGATACTGAACAATACTTTGCTTTCCAACAACAATTAAATGAAGAACAATAGATTATATTAAAGGATATCAGCATGAAGAAGTTGTTAGCTCCAAATGACCCATTCAATTTATTCTTAATAGAAGGTGCAGGTACAAGAAAAACCTACACGGTAAAAGTAATATACCAAACAATTTGTCGGTTTTACAATAGGCAATTAAATAGCGATCCCTTAAAAGTAAAAGGCATTATTGTAGCATACATAGGAAAATCAACATACAATGTCAATGGTGTAACTACTCATTCTATTTTCCAGCTACCTTATCGAATGTCAAAGATGTTTCCATTAAATACAAATACTCTAGATAAAATGACCAAATGCTACAGTGAGTTATAAATACTACTAATTGACGAAGTATCATTAATTGGAAGCCGCATGTTATTTAACATAGACAAGTGTCTACGTGAAATTATGCATAAGCCAACCAAGCCCTTTGGAAATGTAAACACGATTTTCTATGGGGACTTATACCAAGCCCAAACGATTCTAGAGTCATGGTTATTCAAAAAGCCAATCATGCACAATGAAACAATACAATATACATTTTGGCAAGACTATGTCAAATGTTTTCAATTAGAACATGTAATACGGAAAAAATATTGCATGTTCATATCAATCGTTAAACGTATTAGGACTTGCACCCAAAAAAATGTAGATATTCAATACTTAAACCACCACTGCTATATACCCCCGCCATTAGATGCAAGCTTCCCATACTTATTTAAAAAAAAATCCATGTTGACCACCACAACAAGAACATGCTTATGCTTCTACCTAGAGAAAAGTGCACACTAAATGCAATTGACTACATAGAAGCTAACCTCATTGATAATGACTTGGTAACTAACAAAAAACTAGTGCTACCAAAAACTATAACATGAAAACAAGACATTCGAATAGAATATATTGGCGGTAACTACAACATAAGCGATGGCTTAGTCAATGGCGCAGATGGAATATTCAAAGCTTTTACAACTAGAATTCCTAGCTTAATTTGGATAGAATTTAGAAATATCGACATTAGTAAATGGAAATGTACCAAAATGAAAACCGTGTATAAAAAAAAATCAATAAGCACTTCACTCCTATTACAAGAATTACAAAACAAATACGAATTAGAAAAAAAACTATTACCCGCAATCAATTCCCCATACAAATAGCATGTGCCAGAACCATACATAGATACCAAGGCCTCACAATGAATGCATTGGCTTTTGAACCTCACAAAGAAAATTTCCATGGCCTTGTATACATAGCACTTTCGCGTGTAAAAAACATTGAGTCGTTGTATCTTATACACAAACTACAACCAACCAACTTCGTATTGTCCACTGACATAAAAACCGAAATGCATAGAATTATACATTCTTCAAAATGGGCACCATTATACAATTTAACATAGCAAAGCCCTAAATACTTATGCATTTGTTCACTCAATACCAGAAGTTTAGCACTACACATTCAACACGTAACACATGATTTTGCAATAATGCAATCAAACATAGTTTGTTTACAGGAAACACAAACTGCCAAAATGCCAACCGATAAATATCTCTTGCAAATATTCAATGTTGTTCCTAGCATGAATATCCATGGGCTTCTTCCATGCTGCAACAATAAAATCAATCCCCACAACATTAAAACATTTAGTACACCCCACATTGAAAGTACTATAGTTGATATTTCCTATTTGAATACACATACGAATAACAAACATATATTTGAGGCCGTTAAGCCCACTAATAAAAATTACAAGATTCTTAGAAGTTGTCACCTCTACATTACCAACGGATATGCCACTCATAATAGTTGGAGACTTCAACATTGACATGGAAAATGCCAAACCAAACAATCCCAACTTTGTAATGAAATATAGTAAAAAAACCTCCTCCTTGTACCAACCATTGCAAAAACTAATAACAACACACAAATAGACCATTGTTGTATGAATATGAATATTACAAAAATCACCATTGAAGTTAGCCATGCATATTGGACAGACCATAACCCACTTTTAATTTCATTCCCAGTTTTGTAACAAAGCAAAATACATACTACAAAAGAAATTGCAAATACAAAATACATCTCCAAATACATTTAAAAAGGTATTTGTTCCTTAAGCTTTTACTATGTATACACCTAAAACCATAGCCTATTTTGACTGTGACTTCATATTGCTAATCAATGAAATGACAACCATAGAATCTATTGATTCTATTTACCCTCAGCATATATTTATCCCAAATTCAAGCATCCATTAGCTACTGACCATTACACAACTACAACCATAGCTTCCATTTATACATCATGCCAAAAAATAGGAAACCAATTCATCATTGACATTACAGATGGTAACTTGCCCAATGAAAAAGCTTCGGTAAGCCTCACACTCTCTATAAAAAATTTTTAATACCATTCTCATTACAAAATAAATCAACTGTTATTTCACTTAATGGATGGCAGGTATATATTTTCCAAACACTTGCAGCAGAATTCCATATGATTGAAAATAAAATCCGAAGGAAAGAACCAGCAATATACCTTTTCAAAAACCTAGCAAAGCGGAGCGAAAGCATAGACAAGAGCTTGTGGAGCACCCAATCCACCATTGTGACCACTGCAAAAGCAAAAAGATTTCTAGAATGCCTACAACTACTTTTGGATACAACAGTGAAGGTACTGATAGTAAAGCCATTCTTAAATCAGCCTTATACTTTTCTAATGCTTTAACACTTGCAAAACTTACAAGCAATTTACAATAAGTCTATTTTCAATTACCTGTCCTAGTTACTTACCTCACTTGCTACTGCTAATGTAATTTTACTTCAAGTTACAATCAATAATATACTCATTCATGCCTACACATGCACATTTTTGTCACATTTTTTGCACTCAACTGCATTTGATTGGTTACTATTTTCATGCGAGCCCCTCACCCATCTACTAATCTGCCAGTTGGATGGAACCGTCCTTGGTTAGAAATGAACTTGTTTTTACCCTACTCTATATACCTAATCTTCTTGAACTTGATCAGTTCTCATTTTCAAACTACTACTCCTAAAAGTTATTTTATGCATCCTCTTACTAGTATGCTTACTCCAACAAATTATTTTACTATTATGCTCCACACATTTTGAGTTTGCAGAATTGTTGTAGATGAAGATTAAGTCTTTTCTCCTGTAGTTTGGAATATGCCATTCAGTTGTCTTCAGGAACTCTTATAATTGAAAAATTCCCAGGTTGTTGGTAACATTGACCATCCTCTGCACCATTCCTTAATAGTTGCATGCATATGTTTTGTTCCATCAGTTTTTTTCCCAATGATTGGGTTGATACTTTCCTAGAATTATGTTATTTTGGTCAAAATAATAACCAACTGTGTTTGTTCATTAGGATTTTTCTTGATAGCTGTAGTGTCCCACACAAATTTTAAAATAAAATAATAAAGTATTTAGTGCTACGTGTGATCATATTTCGAGATGTCGTGTTGGAGTGTGGCAGGGATCTGTAGGACATGGTGGTTCTTCCCTTGTCATGCATCCTCACATGCCTTTGTCAGTAATTGCCTTCCCTGCCTTTGACCGGTTATTTCTAAAATTATTTGTCTACTTCCACGTTCCTTTCCACTACGCATTTAGATGTTACAACACTCTCCCAGCTTGGCATGTCATGCAGACGTGGGCTCCTTTTCCTGTCTTTGCATTATCGTTATGCTATTTAATTTAAGTCTGATTCTACTTCGTTTTTGGCCAGGGTTTCCTCCCATGTTCCTGTAGTTAAAACAAACAAAATACATGAGCTTAGGAATAATCGTTTAGACGTCCAACAAGTATTTAAAGCACATTAAAAAGCCCGTTACAAATTGGGTAGTTTAGAGGAAAAGGGATGTTTTTGTTCCTCGTGGGAGCATGTCACAAGATAGGTGGAATTGTTGTGGTTTTTGTTTTTTGTCCTTTTGTTGAATGAAGAGAATGGCCGTAGCCGCCATGGGAAGAAAGGATCAGACCAACGTTTTGGTGCACCTCCAGATGCTGAAGAAGGCATGGAGTAGGTTTTGGCTATTGGCCTCCACGACCCTTCAAAATTCACAAGGTAAAGGAAAACTATCCTATGCTAAGATACGATGGCTTTCATGAATAGACTATGGTCGTTGTTTTGTACACGGACCCATTTTGCTCGGGGCGCCTTGTTGTTTTTTTCAAAGAAATGCCTCACCATATGTCTTCTCATGGAGTGGACTTGGTTGCGACCTATGCCAGCATCCTCCCAGCCTGTGTCAAACTCGCATCCTCCCAGACCTACGTGGACATCTAAAACAAAAGAGCCCATATTCCTGCGTGGGTATCAGTGAGCACATAAAAGGGATAGAGGGGTTTTTTCGTTAGATGTTTTTGGTTGTACCCAAATGCTTGGCGAGTCGGTCAGTATAGAAATCCTGCTCCATTTGCAGGCCTTGTCTTTACCCAGTTCACTATTTGCTAGCATTGTTCCAGCCAGTGTGCCAAACTGGAAGCTTTGGCAATAGGCACCTGAACAACAGAATCATGGGCGCTGTGTACAGTGTTTGTACTTGCAAATGTCAAAGAATTGATATGCTTCGCATGTGGAAGTGTGTCATAGTTGGTATGTATGAAAAATGTGGAAGTGTATTCAAGGCATGTGAATTTTTCCATGCAACAAAATGCCTCCAGATATTTCATCTCATGGAATGCAATGGTTTCAGGGTATTCATAGATGAGCTTGTTGTAAATTCCTTTGAAACTTTGAAGGAAATGTATTTGGCAGTTGTAAAGCAAAACTTAACAACCTTTCCCAACACCCTCTCAGCTGCGCCAAAATAAGTGTTTTAAATTTGGGTATGGACACCCTTTAAAGAATTATGCAAAAAGGTTTTTTGACATTTTATACAGTTGGAGAAAATGCATACACATAGGGTAGGAGAAATATTTGAAAAAACACCTCAAATAAATGTTGTCTCATGGAGTGCCATGATTGGAGGATATGTGTAAAATGGATTTGTTGAAAAGGCATGTGATCTGTTTTGGGCATAGAAAATGTGGTCTCATGGATCTGGATGACTACTTGAAAGCACAAAATGGATTTTTTTCAAAAGGATTTTTTATGAGACATGTGTGCACAACGAATGGATTGGTTTGCACGTGTCTATCTGGCATCATGTGGCAAAAATGGTGGTCTCAACGGGAAATCGCGAGTGTAAACCACTGGTTGGAGCCCCTTATACCCGTTTCACTCATCGTTTCCAGGCATGGTTCATCTTCCCTTACCTATCATAATTCTCATGCTTTATTTCTCATTTGAAACTTAATAGAACTTTAAAATAGTAGGATTTTAATAAAGTTAAATGTTTATGTCAACTCATAGCAAAAACAACGAAATGTCGTGTCAAAACTCATGAAGTCAAAATAACCCGTTTGCATTAAAACATGAACTCCCACCCTCATTCTGAGGTGATGTAGAAAAATTCCTACCCAACTAGATCGCTACAACATTGTTCTATCGACCAGATGAAATTGACTTCCCAGTGATAACGTTGATCATCTCCCTATTTAAAAAGTTAATTTTTACATTTTTCAGAGACTCATTAAGTACCCTTCATAACTCTGAAAATGAGATGTTAAGCTTCATTTGTGTACCTTTTTGTGTGAGGATTCACCTAGACCTCTGGATTGACCCTGAACAAACATACGTGATCTTTTTTATGCTCTTATAGGAGCCTTGTTACACTATTTTACAGTAGTAGAAAGTTGTTAAATCTATAAAGTTGGCTTTCGTTTTGAACCGCCATTTGAAACCTAGATAGAGAAATTATTATCTGTTTTCACAAACATCTAGTGTTATTACTAGAGAATTGCATGAAACTTTTAGTTTAGGGAAAAACACTTTTCTAGATAGTTTGGCAAATCCATTTTGTAGGCCTCTGGTCGCAGTTTGATGAGATCAAACTGGACCAATTTTGACTTGTCTCTCCAGAAAACTTTTCGCCATTTGAAAATGGTTTTTTAGTTCTAGTTTCATCAAACTCTTTTGAATTCCCTGTATATATGGGAACTTGTAGGAAGTTTCTTGTTGCTATTCATCCATTGAATGTCAGTTATGGATGTGGTTTTATGGGCCCTCAAGCTAACTTTTGTTCATTTACAACTGGGTCAGCTATGACCAGTAGCCTCAAAAAACTAGCCACCAAACGTAAACCGTTCACTTTTTCCCAATTCCATCAGTTTCTATGAACTCTTGGTATATCTGTGGACATGTAGAAATTTAATCATGGTGTTCGTTCTCATCGGAAGATAACTTTTGGAAGTGGTTTCTTAGCCTCTGAGCCCATTTTGAATGTTTTGGTAGCTATTAAGAAAATGTAAAAATAAAAAGTTGTGGGACCCTCGTCGGGTTGTCAAACCACCGTGGAAACTTTGGACTCATGTAAATAACTATTTAAAACTCTATAGTGGAACTTGTTGTGTGATATAGAAATTTTGACAAAATGGTGTTTTCTCTCTCTTCCCTTCTCTTTCTCTCTTCTGGATTACAAAATGAAATAAAATGAAATGTAATGAATACATGTCTCTAAACCTTTTTATTTCGATTGCAAATTGTAATGATTATCATATGTAAATGGGAAACTGAAAAATGATAATTATGTTAGGTTAGGGTGGATGTCATGCCAGTGAATTATCGCTGATATCATGCTCACGTGGTTTTGCAGGATGAAAGAATGACGACAAAAAGGCGAAGTGTAATTCATTTATTTATCATTGTAATTTATATAGTTCATTGTTAAATGAATAAATGTATAATGTTGTCTCATGTTACAGAAGGTTATATTTGATAATTTTTTGTTATGTATGAGATGCTGGCTTTTAAAGGACATCTAGGAAATGTGCATTTAATCTTAGGTCAATTTGATTTATAGTATACCTACTAAAAAGGTTTGATATTTATATAAGGTAAATGAAATTGAAGTAATACCTCGTAGTGCATATTTAGTGTTCAATAAATGATTAATGATTCATCTTGTGCATTCATACTTTGTAAATGTAATAAAGAGAATTAAATCAAAATACTCTACCCTTGTTCAACATCAGAGACATAACTCTTTTTTCATGTGTGCTATACTCCTTACCATAGAAGACATTAAAAATTGTAGAATGAACTTAATCTCTTCTCTTGATGGAACCTCCTAGTTTAGGAAAATCAGAGTCCAAGAATGGGCTTATCATCTTAATCAAAATGTTTAGTGACATTGTCATAAACCCGTCTGATAGGAGTGACACAGTCAAACTTTTCTTGGAGTTTGTAGAGCTAACTCCTCCTTCGTAGCCTAGCGGACTACCTTGTTTTTTAAAGATAGATTTAGAATTAAATTTCTTCATCGACATGAAATCCATGTTGGATCCAGATGACATAGATGGAGGTTGTGACTTAGTTGCCCCAGGTCTTAAACTTTTTTTAATGAGCTCTTTAGTTCCGCTTAGCTTAATGTGTTACCCTGGTTTCTTTCAACATTACACCTTGGTCCTCTCGTGAAGGTGGTTTAGCATAAATATGTCATCTTGCTTAAAACTCATATATAGTTGAGGGGTAGACCCTTAGGTGAATTTGGAATTAATCTAAAACTTAGTTTGATTTGGATGTTAACTTAGGGTTCATGTGTAGCTTCAAGTCTTCTAATCATTTATGTCTTCAAGAGGTTAGACGAACATTTCGTAACTCCTTTTACAAGAAAATGCTAAGAATAAGACCATAATTTGACGTAGAAAATAAAGCATATAAGAGTAAAGACGATATTTGAGGTTTGAAATAATGCCACACTTGAAGACCTTATAACTCAATTAAAACATATTCTTTTTTTTCAAAGAATATGAATTGTTCTTGGTGTGATCAACCTTCGAGAAAACAAAATACATATATAAATTAAAATGGAATTCCACAAGTCATTGAATTAGAATAACTATGGTAGGGAAATAACTATACCCATGATCGAGGTATGGTTTTGATAAAAAGCTATCTTGGTATCTAAATCTCTGTTAAAACCTAATATCACTATATGGACACCAAGTCACATCCACTTGAGTTGTAAGATTAAAAAGGTAGACATTGAATATATGTTCGAGAAGAATATTCTTAAGATAAGGTCAAGATAATTAAGTACTTTTTATGCTTTTGAATTATGTAAAATAGGAATGTAAGTTATGGAAACTTTGGTAAAGAATAAGAAATCATCTTAAAAGGGTCGAACCGGTAGCTTAACCACGGAATGAACTTAAGAATCTGTAGGTGGAAAATCAGGAAATTTATCCTTACACAATAATGTTCTTGGAATTTTAATCGTAACTAAAATACAATTAAAGAAAAGATGTGTTGTGGGTTTGCCTATCCTTGAGTCTTCCTTCTTGTGGCTAGGGTCACTACTATTAACCATTCATTGGGAAAAGTGTGGCATCAACATGCCTATGTTGTTTTCATGTGTCTATGTGAGTCGATGACTTATGTGATTGTCGTATTCGAGTCAAGTTTTTGTACTATGAGTCCTTGCTGTGTTGCGTGTAGTGAGCAATGTAAGTAAAAAAAAAAATTATCCTGGTATTTTACTATTGTAAATTGGGTGTGTAAAATGTGGGAACTACAATAGCTCTATGGTTTTTGAATTTTTGTTACGATTAGCACCAACTCAAAAATATCCTCATCACCACAAGTGTAGTTTGTTGCTTACTCATTCTTGTTTGTAGTTTGGATTGCACCAAATAGTGGACGATTAATATGTCTCTTTGTGCTACGACTGTGATCAAAACACTTGAATTTGTGTTTATCTACGGAATTATCATCTTTTCTACACCACATTTCATCCTTGTTTTTAAAAAAAATCCACTCTATCTCTTATGTACTTCAAATCCAATCCATCTGCAGTTGCCCATGACTTTTCTTAATCATTTCAGTCAAAATTAAGACAGATTGTTTCCGGTTGGTAAATTTTGTCACGTTACCTTACAAAGTCTCCAATCACAACACCCACATAAGTAACTCTCTTTATTATAGAATTTTTATAATAAATCACTTAATCCTTAATGAAAATCTTGTGCTAAGCATAAATATAAATTAATTATGCTCTTCATGGCTGTAAACAGATCAGTGGGAAGTAGGAACAGATATTCGCTCAGCTTTGAAAATAGTAAATGCCTGAAAGTATGTGCAATCGATAAATCTTCAAGCCTCCGTGAATATTGAATGGACTTGTCATTAATAGTCTTCACATGCCTGCATTGTAGTATGTAGAGGTTTAGTAAATTCTTCATTCCCACAAAATTTTGCATTGCATATGTTTCTATGCTTTGCTAAAGCCTCTAACATGTACAAGGGCTAATGTTGGAGTTACTGTGGTACTTAAATTTTTGGCCATTTTTATGAACAATCCTTCCTAACTGATTACCCACCATCATTTTCCTATTACGAATGTCAGGTTTGTTGCATTGGTCAACTAGTTACCTTCAAAAATGACTGAAAATAATTTTGAATTCACCGCTCTACCTCCTTAGCAATGGTCTTATATGATAGCCCAAGGAGTTTTAATTAAATTTGATCTTAACAATCCATTTCCACATTTTCTCAATTGATATATGTAATTTCCAGTAACACAGTTAGTTGACTATGGAGTAAAGATACTAGAAAGATGGAAACCATAACCATGTGCAATAAAACCCAAATCAAAGCTTAATAACCTGCAGTACGTGCGTATACATATACAATGAAATTTTAAATTTAAATGCTTTGTATCCTAGCAAGTTTCCAGTCCACCAAATAATTTTTTACATGGAAACCGAAATTAAAAATCCATATGCAGTAGTTATATACATATGTATGTCAATGTATACGTATACTGAAACTAGAAGTGTATTAATTCCAAAGAAACCTTACACCAAAAATTTTTCTTGTTGTTGCACAGGTTGAAGGAACATTGACCGTCGCAAAGGCCTATTCTAGTCCATTTTAATCAATTTGTAAAAAATGCAACTTGACTATTGATCGTCTACCACCATTGCATGCAAACATAGCATATTGCAGTAACTGCGGAGAGGAATGCCCATATGCATATTACCACCATCTTCTATGCACCATTAAAAGCATAGATAAATCATACATCCAATGCATAGCTAAAAATAAGCTTCTAATTGAATTGATACCTTATCTTACTACTACAACATATTCGTAATACATAGAAGACAAAGAAGTTGTTATAGAACAGCTATCGCACTTTACATTGCATGGCATCTTTACAGTAGACAAAAATAATATCATCAGACAAATGAAAACTACTCTAGACAAAAGTATGTTGCCTTCACCTACTTTTCAATTCTCAGCAATATTGCGAAAACTATATGCTCTACTCATACTAATACTCACTTTCATTTCCTACAGGCATTCCATCCCAATTTCAGTCACAGGACAGTAGCTACGCATTTTCAAGCCATACACTATCGGTGCCATCATTTTAAGGTAAATCACTTTCCCCATCCACACATGTGTTTTAGATATTTCATTTGAAATACAAATGAAAGACAATTTGTAATACTAATCCATATTTCTTTTGCAGATCTAAAACTGGAGCTCCACTTCCTACACCGCAACATTTTTGAAAATCCAATTTGTAATAGCATAAATTGTTACTTCTCATCATTTTCTATCATCATAGTTTAATACAGACAACAATAAGCTTTATTTTGTAATTATTCAGGCTAATGTTCAATAGTTACACATCATTAAAAAACATTCACTTTTAGCATTGCTTCTGTAATGCTCTTCACACCAACATAGGAGGCATTTTCCAAATGCTTCTAATTCCAAATCTATTTAAATTCCTGTATTCACTTCCAATGCCAAGGTTTAACAATAACTTCCTCATTCTTGTTTCAGCCTATTTTTTAAAAAGCATGATCTGCATTTTGTTTTCCAATACAATTCATACTTCCACAACTCAAACTGCATTAATTACTTTTGGCATGGAATTATTTATTTCCAATGTGGTTTCGGATAGAAACCTATTGATATAACAATAAAATTGTAAATGACCAACATTAGTTGCAATTTACCCCTACTATTTTCTTCTGCTCCCGCAGCAGGTACTCTAGCTGCAACACAACACTTGTTTTCATTTTTCTTACCAAATGACATAAATGTGGTCAGGGTACTCAATAAAGAGACACCTCAGACCAAGTAACCATCGAAATGCAAGAAAAAAAACCAAACAAAAATAATTTCACATATGTGGGAAAGATTAAATGAAATCATATTTAAAAGACTTAAACAAAAGAAAGACTTCAATTTATATACCTAAAATAGTAGCACTCACCAATGATACAATCAATACATCACATAATCATTGTCATCTCAAATCATTTAATGTAATATCATACTTATCTTAGATACTTAAGCTCATATCCACACTATTCTCTTGTAAGAAAACTCTCAGTTAACACTTCTTTCTATGTTTCCCTTAAGCTTTGATAAATTTTTGGTAAAAACTAACCAACCCATGATTATGACCTAATTCAAAATCACTCCTCAACGATGGCCATTTTACTATTACATGAACCTTCCCTAGGTCCGTTTTCATTCCTTGGCATGAAATCACAAATCCCAAATACACTAGCTCCTTGTGCATAAAATTGCATTTCTTTGTATTAATCAACAACTTCTCCTTAGGAAATATATGCAACAAATGTTCTTCACACATCCTATTAAAAATCAAAATATCATTAACTACATGATCAATTTTTCTTTCCTAAAAATGGTTTCAGGAATTTCATTCATTAACCTCATGAAAGTACTCAGTGCATTGATTAATCTGAACAACATCAAAAGCCACTCATACAATACCTATTGAGTCTTAAACATTGTCTTCCATTCATATTCTTCTCATATGTGAATATGATGGTATCTACTCTTCAAATCAATCTTACTAAAATAATTTTAACTTCTCAAACAATTAATAATATCATCCATTGATGGAAATGGAAACTTGTACTTGATGGTGGCATTATTTATGGCTCTCCAATATGTGTGTGCATGTTCCACTCACCACCATTATTTGGTGTTGAAATTTTCAACATTGCATATGGATCAAAATTTTTATGATGAGTCCTTTATCTAACCATCCTTATACTTACCTTTGTATCTCCACACTCTCTTGTGGTGTCATCTTGTATGTTATCTTGTTCATAAAAATCAATCCTAGAATTAAATTCATGCAGTGATTTATCCCTCATAAGTGGGAACCCTTCAAGTAACTCACTTGAAAAAATATTTACAACATCACCCAATATATCTTTCACATCTCACCCCATTATTTCTTAAATCTTAACCCCCTTTTCCATTCCTTCTCTTTGTATGGTCCACACTATATGCAAAAAACATGCACTATTTTTTTTCACCTCACTCAGGAACTTCCTTGAGTGGAAAATTATTTTCAAACATATTGTTTCACTCTTCTCCCACAATGGATTCAAAGTATTCTTATTTCCATATTTATCCATATTGTAGGTGTTTATATGACCAGCTTGTTTGTACTCACTTCGATCAAAATGCAAAGTTCTTCCAAGTGGCACATGACATGTATCCATGGGCATGACGTCACACAATATTTCATCCTCATATCTCTTAATCTATAATTTGATTATACATTACTCAATCACTAATAAGTTATGTCCCTTCTATATTCATAAAACCTTGTACATATTCAAATGCTATGTTCTCTTCAACCCTAACTTATCAACCATGTATTACACAAAAAAAATATTAGCGCCTCTATTATCTACTATCAACTAACATACTTTGCCACTGGAATTTTATGTTATTTTAAAAAAATTGTTCTCTTCTTAGGACTAACTTCTTTGGTTGGTTTCAACAATATGTGCTTGAATGTCAGTGCTTCTCCTATCTTTGGTTCTTCCTTATGGCTTTAAATACCTTCTTCATATCCCTAATCAATGTGCGTACTTGGAATGCCATACCCCATTGCACCTAGTTGGTGAGGGTGTAGAATCATTTTTAGGAAACAAATTTTTGTATTAACATCAATTTAGTTAGTGTGTTATGTTATGGGATAACATTTATGAGATAAATAATTTGATTTACTTCTCAGCTCAAGAGAGGTAAAATAATTTCATAAGAATGAAACACTTTGCTAAGAAATTTGGGATGAATTTTTTGTGTGATTGGTATTTTCCATCTTTTTTAATTTATTAGGTGTATTACCACCTCACTAGGTAAGTCGTATCACTTAGGTGAGAACATGTATCATAGGTGTCATAGTAGCTATGACAGATTCCATTATGGAATCTATCATATGTGTAACTATGTGTCATATAGGAGTTACTTTCCCTTTCCAGAAGTAATTCCTCTTCTCCAAGATTGAGGTATAATTAGTTGCATGGGAGTTAAGTAACACTCCTCTATATGTATACCTCTATTCTTGATCTATGAGCATGGATACTTGTTTCCCTTAATACATGCATAATTTTCATGGTTGAGTTCTTGTTTGAATCTTGAAGGTACTTCATCTCGTGATTGAACGTAACTCCTTCATGTGCACAAATTCCCTCTAGATCATCATCCTTCCTCTTTCCATCATGATATCATAGCTCTAGGATCAAAATCATGTCTATCGATACAGTTGCTTACTACTCTCCGTCTTGTAGTTTAATGTGCAAGTATCACAATCTTTTCCTTTGTGATTTACTTTCATTTTTCAAGGTTTCTTGTACTTGGTCATGTGTTGGCTGTGTTGTTTTGCTATTATTTTAGGTGTACATGTTTAGGAAAAATTATAGAGTTCATTGGTTTTGAGTTTTTGAAAGGTTACGGGGTTAACTTAAGTGACTAACTTGGCCCCAGCTCGTCGAGCTGGGAACCAAGTTGTCCCACAGCTCGCCGCTTACATTGACTGACTCATGATTTGTGCATCACCCATGACTCAAGTTTTTATAACACCAGCTCAAGGTTTACTTTTGTGTGTACATTTTTCAAAAACTCGCATTACATTGGCTGACTCGGCTAGGTAATGTTCCCTCCCACATCTCATTACTCGTGCATTGGTATTGACAGGCTCTGGTCTACAAGGTTGATTTTACCTTGGTAGCTCAGCATGTGTTTGATCTCCAACCATGCATTGGTTGAACGTGATCTTGTGCTCTATCTTTTACATGTGACTAGCTCTCGTAGTCATCTGTTAAAGTCAGCTTGTGCTCCATTGATGAATTTTATGTATATCCCTCCACACTCTGCTATAACGTTTGAGCTTGCACTGGTTAGGACCTTCTTCAAGATGAATGTGGACTCCTTGTTTGACTTACAACAAGATCACCAGTGTGAATCTTCACATAACACACCAACCTCGCCCTAAAATTGCTCAGTCATTCCACCATTCATAATTGGCACGTGGAACCCTAGGACATTACAGCTCTACCCTGCCACAAGAATCTTATCATCAACATTCAATGGTTACTCTACCCATGTGGAAGAAACTCGGTACCCCAACGTATTTGTTTTCTTGGGCCATTAAAATCTCCTAGCTCGCATCTGCTGACACCATGTTCCTAGTCTAGTAAGAAAAACTTGACATATGGCTCTCATCTTAATGAAAACCCTACCATGTTTGACTTGACTCGACACTTCATCCACATCAATTTGAGTTCTCTATCTCGACGGGCCAACAACCCAACGCAGTCGGGCACTCAAAACGCATCGAGCCAATATCAACCATCTCGGTCTACAAGCCCCCAGCTCACTGAGATGAGCCAGATATCCTTCACCCCTAGGAAATTTTTTCCTCTTTCCTGCTACTATTTTTGAATTACAGATTAATTAGATCCTAATTAATCTGATTTAAAATTAATAAATAGTAAAATTTTGAGGGGAAAATTATCTCTTTTGGGTGTCATTTTTGGCATTTGTGGGCCCCTTCATTTGACCCCTTTCCATTCCACATTCAAGGGGTGCTTTTTGTGGTTCCTTTCTTTCCGCGTTCTCCTTTACTCCCTTTTTCTACCATGGATCCCAATATGGTTCCCTTGCTCACCCTTTTCAACTATCCCAAATGGAACGAATCTATGTATTTTTCCTTGGAAAATAATCAACTCTTTCGGATAACCATGGGTTTGCAAATTGAACCTACAGATGTTGCAGAGAAGGGAAAATGGTTTGAAAAATGTGATGACCCCATTGGGTTTTTGTCTCTTTCTGTGTGTCCAAAACTATACTTTCATATTACCTCAACCAATCACCTAAAGAATTTTTGGATGCCTTAGAAAAACTATTTAGGAAATAGGATGATATAAGAGGGCATGAACTGGAAAATGAGATGATTAGCCTCAATCCTAGTAGTTTTGATACCCTTCAATATTTCTTCACCAAATTCAAATCTCTCATATTGTAATTGGAAGCTTGTGGAATAGACAAAAAGGACCCACAACTCATAATTTCTGTCTGTGCAAAAATTTGTCCCATATATTTTGTTTTTATCTCTACCTTCCATGCAACAAAAAGGGAACTTGGTAAAAGCTGGACTATGCCCTCACTTTCTAAGTTTATTGCTAATTTGATTAGGGAACAGGATAAGCTGATTTAGATGGGCACTCTAAAATACACAAAATCCCATGATCTCATTTCTGTTTAGGAAAAGAAAAAGCCTTCAAAGGAGAAGAAATAGAATAATAAGGATCATGAGAACAAAAAGGACCAATCAAAACCCAACTCTTCCACTTCCTCTTTCAGTTCCAAACCTCCTAAAGAACAGATCAAATGTGGCTACTGTAATGGAAGACACGATGAAGAAAAATGTTTGGAGAAAAAGATTGATCTCCTCATGAGTCTTATTGAGAAGAACAACATCAAAGTTCCAAAGTCTCTCAAATCATCTTCATTAACTCACAAATGTTCTATTGAAAAAGAAATTGAAAAAGGTAAAAGAATCAACTAAGGAGAAACCAAAGGGAAGAGCTTTAGTGATAGTTGTGCCACCTAATATTACATAGATTATTGATTCGGGTGTATCTCATCATATGGCCTCATTAGATATTGATTTTTCTTCATTAGAGCCATGTAAAACGTCTTTTATTCAGCTTGGTGACAAAAATAATATACATGTTTTCAGGAGAGGGTCTATTCAAGTGAGTGGTTGTATTTTCAACAATGTTTTTAGTATCCCTTCACTTTCATCTGATTTCCTTCCAGTTTATCAGATCACTCACCTTGGGTAGGGAATGTAGCTTAAGTTCACTCTGGATTCAGTTTTTATCAAAGATCTACATAGTGACACTATCATTGCAATTGGTGCATCTGATCATCACACTTGGATTTACTCCTCCCACTTTTTTCCTCTTTCAAATTATTCATTAGAATCACTTGGAATTGATGATACTTGTGAGCCCACTTCTGATGTTAATAACACCTCTTCTAACATATTAGGTTGTCATGGTGATGGGGACCTACTTACACCATCCACTTATCACCTACCATATCTTGAGGAGTAGTCTCTTGATCCACATACTTCTGGTCCACTACATAATCTTCAAGGAGAAGGTTCTATGATTCAGAACTCATCTGACATTGGGCACATTTCTTCATAGTTGTAGTACAATCCACCTTCCTTCTTCACAACTACTTTGGGTTCACCATTTCATCATGAAGTAGGTGGCACTTCTACCTCACTTGTAGAGCATAATTCCTTGGATTGGAACAACACCTTATCACTTCGAGGATCTTATTCTTCCTCTTCACTTAGTACAAGGTGGTTTGTGCGGATTCATCTTCTGGGGAGGCTGGATAGTACTTCTTTTCTCCTTCTTCTTCTTAGTTATTTAGGGCATTTTTTCTATCTGTTGTAAGTGGATGTTTTTCCCATTGGGTTTTCCTTCACTACTTGAGATCTTTTTGTGTATGGGTACCTCATCAGGCTTAGTTTTTGGAACCCATTTTTATTTTTTTGTGTGTTTTGATGAATTTCCTTGCCTCATCCTAAGTTATGATGAAGGGGGGTGTTGGTGTGAGTGGTATTTTCCATATTTTATTTATTTATTAGTTGTATTACCACCTCACTAGGCAATTCATCACACTTAGGTGAGAGCATGGATCATAGGTTTCATAGTAGCTATGAAATTTTTTGTCATGGAATGTGTCATATGTGTAAGTGTGTGTTATATAGGAGTTACTTTCCCTTTCCAGAAGTAACTCCTTTTCTCCATCATGGAAGTATGATTAATTGCATGGGAGTTACTCAACACTCCCCTATATGTACACCTCTCTTCTTGATATATGAGCATGGAGATTTTTTTCCCTTAATGCATGCACAATTTTCATGGTTGAGTTCTTGTTTGAATCTTAAAGCTACTTCATCTCTCAATTGAGTGCAACTCTTTAATGTGCATGGATTCCATCTAGATCTTCGTCCTTCCTCCCTTCGTCATAATTTAGGTGTCTAGAAGCACCTTGAGGTGGTTATTGAGAAATAGAATGAGGTTACTACCAAACATTTTTCAAAATTGTAAACACCTTTCCATGTTTTTTTGACATTTCAAATGTCGTATTGCGCACCTAGTGTCTCAATTCCATTATTAAGAATTGCATTGATAGTCATTTTAGTTCACAATTGAATAATAATAATAATGGTGATGATTAATTTACAAATAATAATAATATTTGGATTTGATTTATTGAAATTAAATCCAATGTAAGGACGTTGCTGATTAAATGGATATAACAATATTCAAAAAAGATCAAGCAAAGGAAATATAAACAAGAGTGATAGATAGGGTTTGTAGAATGACAACAACTTGTATCTGTAGGTCTGAACTGATTATGTCATGGAGATTGATCTGCAATGGGAGGTTCTAGGATGTGTAAGCTCTGTGTCTAATTCTGTTAAGTGAAGATCTTAGGAACATGAGAACCTGGAAGGGAACAAGGCCACCAAGGAATTAGCACCTATTATGGGCATTGATGTCTATAGAAGTGCTCAAGATATGGTTCTTTTGTGTCACATCAGATTTTTTTTGTCACACATATAACATTTAAAATAAACCCTAGATACCTGCATAATACTCAAACACACATTAGATGAATAAATTAATTTGTATGCTTGATTCATAATGACCTCAGTGGTCATCCTAATGTGATTGTCACCGAGCACTACACTACATTTCAAACTCTATATAGTTCTTATGTGTGTGTGTGTGTTATTGAAATAGTGTCCCTTGAGCTAGGATGCCCTTGTGCTAGTAGCAAAAAGAATACTTTATTTCGTAATCTTCCAAGGTTTGGCTGAAGAATGCTATGGGCTGTTCTAAACCTTCTCTATTCAGCTGTGTTAAGATAGCTGAGATTGTGTCTAATCCTCCAAATGCATGCAACATGAAGAAAATTCTGGGTTGATAAGAGTTGGAGCTTGTGATATTGCATGCTTGATGCTTTCAAAACTCTCTTTGCCTTCTACTGTCCATTTGAATGCCAGACTCTTTTTCAACATCATTATTAGAGGCTTCACAAGAGTGGAAAAATTAGGCACAAATTTGCGGACAAAGTTTATCCTTCCTAAGAAGCTTTGAAGAGATTCCTTGTGGTGTGGCAATGGGAGCGTTCAGATGGCTTCAACCCTTTCAGGATCAATTGTTAGCCCTTCACTAGAGACAATGTGACCCAACAATTTGCCCTCGTGTGCCAAGAATATACACTTTTTTGGATTCAACGACACTCCGAACCTTCTACACCTCTGAAACACTTGTCTAAGGTGAAAGAGATGGTCTGCTGCATTCTTTGAGAAGACAGTGATATCATCTAGGTATACCAGCACTATATTGTTGATTAAGCCTTTGAATGCCATATCCATAGCTCGCTGAAATGTTGCTCTGACATTTGATAGGCCAAATGGCATCTTCTTGTAGGCATAGGTGCCCCATTTGGTGGTGAAATCCATCTTGAATTGATCTTCTTCCTTCACCATTATCTAATTATAGCCTAAGTATCCATCAAGTAGTGAGAACCTTTCTGAACCAGCTACAACTTGCAATATTTGCTCCATGGAAGGGAGTGGGTAATGGTCCTTGAGGGAGGCTCTGTTCAAGTCTCTGAAGTCAACACACAGTCTAATTTCTCCATTTCTTTTTCTCACTGGCACCAAGTTTGCAACCCAACTTGAGTGTTTGATGGGGAAGATGATACTGGCCTCAATAAGCTTGCTTAACTCTTTTCTCATGAGAGGTTCAATATGGGGATTCACTGGCCTTTGCTTTTGCCTAACAGGATTGGATTCTGGATCCAGCTCAATGGTATGTTGTGCCAGATTTGGGTTGAAACCTCTTAGATCTTTGTAAGTCCAAGCAAAGATATTTGGGAACTCTTGACAAAGCTGAAAAAAATCATATTTCTCTTGTGAGGTACTTACTTTGCCAATCTGCAATGTTTTGCCTTCTTCCACTAAAATAGGCTCTGAATCTTCACCCTTCACTTGAATGTTTGCTTTCTCCTTCCAGAACTGATCATTCGGGTTGAAGATTGACTCCAAGGTTATGAGGCCTTTTGGTAATTTGTTAGTTCTCAGCTGTACTACCTGATCACCATATTGCTGCTCCAGCTTGTCTTGATTTCTAGCGGAGAACTCAGCTTCTTCTTGTAGGAAATTAACAATTTTCTGATCATTCTCAAAGACTTGCCAACTTGTGTTGTTATCTGGAATAGTTGGTCTCACAACCAATTTGATATGAGGCTGAGATTTCTCACTTTTGATACTCTCTGCAACATCAAACGCAACCCCAATTGCTACAAGTCTGTTAGCGGCTTCATTCTTTTTCTTGGGATGGAATTGATGCTAAAAGCTTCAAAATCTTCAATAAGATCCCATACCCGATTTTTGTAGCACTTAAGCAGATCATTTTTGGCAGCATTTTTTCCTTTGACTTGGTTTACGACCAGCTCACTATCACCAAATACTTGTAAATTCCTGATGCCTTTCTTCATTGCCCAGTGCAGTCCATGAATTAAGGCTTCATACTCAGCTGTGTTGTTTGAATAGGAAAACTGGAAACGGAAGGCTAAGTAATACCTTATATCTTGTGGTGAAATGAGCATAGCTCCTCCTCCTGCACCTTGTCTACTCCTTGACCCATCAAAGAACAATTGCCATACTTCATTCTTGTCCTTATGATCTGGCTTGGTGATGCTGGGGAGAGGTTGATCCTCTTCATGCAAACAATAAACCCCTAGTTCAGATTCTTCTACTTCTTGATAAGGATCAAAAGCATGCACCTTGCTTGCCCATTCATCAAGAGTCAAATCTGGGATGCTTCCAACCTTGTTCCTTGTAGTAGTATGTGCCTTTTGACTGCTTACCCCGCTAATAGGGTTAAATAACACATGTATATATATGATTTATTTGCTTCAGTTTTTTCATTAAAAAGTGAAAGGATGAACAAGATTAATAAAAGGAAAAAAAAAAAAAAAGTAACATTCGAAAGATCGAGAAATGAGATAAAGAGGACACATGTGCTCAGAGGGGATAGTAGTGCCCGAGTGCTCCTATCTCTAATGGACGGTCCTGTACAAGGTGCTCAAAAAGTTAGATAGTAAAATGTTAATACCCTTCATCTTAACTTTCTCATTTCATTAGTAATGTAATAGATGCAACAGACATGTATGCTTTGTAAGTCATCCCATAAGCTATTAAGTATTATCGCACATGCACGGGTAGTAGTAATATATATAGTGGAAAAAATATATTAAGGAGTGCTTAGGCCATGAAATATATCCAAAAATATTATTGTACTGATCTTTCTCAAAGGAGGTTTCCCCTTTGAAGTGGCTTGCGATATAAAATTTATTTTCCAAAGTTTATTTCATTGTTCTTTTATTTTCCGTAGTTTGTAAATATTTGCTGAAGGATCCTCACATCTAGTATCAAAGTAATTTCTTGGCCTTGTAGGTAGATTGTGAAGATTTTTTTTTCAACAAGGCTTGCTAGGAGCTACGCCATTTCCAAAAATATTTTCTTTGCATTTATTTTCTACATATTTATTGCATGTTTGGATAAGGGTAAATACTCGTCTACATTACTGTGGGAAGTACTTGGGCATAATCCATAAAAATCATTGTGAGTACCATATGAACCTCAAAGTAGCTAGCCCATTAAGAGGACCTGCTAGTGAAAATGGCACCGACCCATCCTGATTGACTAGTTTCCACTTGTGAGGTAAACCAAGAGTTGCCCATGGTAACGGCCCCAACCTAATTGATTAAAGGATAAAGTCTATGACCAAAATTTTTCTGGTGAGCGATACTCGTTCAGACAACATTGGAAGACTCACAGCCCAGATGTCCCAGTGTGAAAGTTCCCCATTCCGGCCGAACCGGCCGGTTCGCGTCCTTCACGTACCTTTGTCCCGCTTGCTCCCGGTTAAAGACTTAGATGAATTTTCTTTCTTTCGGCCGATTCGGGCATTTCGCGTCCCACACGTACCTATGGCCCAGTCATCCCAATTGCCGCACAGACTACCTGGCAGCTTTTCGGCCGGTTCGCGCCCCCAACGTCCCAAATGTCCCGACTGTTGCGAGGACTAGGACTTAGCCAATTTTCACAATTCTTTCTGGCCCAAGCTTGTTTTTGCAGCCTTTTCACCTTTTCTCAGAACTTGCTCTTTTCAACCTTGACAGGAGAGTTAGAAAAAATCTGAGGGGACCCTGGAAACATTTTACCCTGAATCGATCCATTTTCCTGGGACTTGAGAATTCTGATGCATGTTATCGAATTAACCCTGGGGTGTGAATTTGGATAACAGTAACCATACACTTCTAGCCATTCTATTAGTAGAAACAACAAAGCAGTCATAAGAATTCCCAAAGCTTAAAATTTTTCATATATTTCATGTTATATTTCCATTGAATCTCAAAATTTTCCAAAACACTTGAAATTCCATTCTACACGTTTCTTTCCTTAAGGGTCCATACCCAAATTCCACTTTTATTATCCTGAAATCTAATTTTTTTATTTTTTAGGTTTTATCATAAATTATTTAGTTTTTCTCCAATTGCTTATAAATTTTTCCACATTTTTCCACTCCATTTTCTGCACCTTTTTCAATTTTGGAAAAATTTCCCATTTTTTCCATTCAAGTTCCAAAATTTCCCTACATCCATCAATCCTAATCAGGAGGTTCCAAAAAACTAGTAAAATTCCATTTATCCCATTCGATTGAGCTCACATTCAAATTTTCCATTATTGATCATTTCTTAAAATAAAATTTTCAATCCATTGCAAAAAATATTGGCTATGGTCATCACCCATGCAAACGTAAAAAACATGGAGGAAGAAATCACTTCCTTGAAGACACAAACGTTTGAGCTCACACACATAATACAAGGACTGAATCAACAAAATGCCATCCTCACTAAGAAACTCCATATTGAGTCCACTTTAGAGCACAATTTATCTATGCCAAATACGTCATGTGGCCCCAAGCTATATTTTCCTCGCTTTAATGGAACAAACCCAACTGGATGGATATACTGGGTAGAACTATTTTTTAGTCTCCATAATATCTATGGTGTGAACAAGGTCCACATTACTTCTTTTCACTTAGAACAAGAGGCCTTACAACGATATCATTGGTATTAAAAATATCATGAAGAACCATACTTGTCATGGTTCACTTATGTCATTCTAAAGAGGTTTGTCCTAAGTATTTATGATGACTTCATAGGCACACTCATCAAACTACGACAAACAAGCTCAATCTATGACTGCTAGATGAAATTCAAGAGATTTTCCAATCACACAAAATTCTTGTTAGATAATTTTTTCAATATTTGTTTCATCAGTGGACTCAAGGAGGCAATACGCTAAGAAGTTACAATGTTTAAACCTAATTCCATGATGGAAGCATTGGGCTTGGCCAAATTAGTGGAGGACAAATCAAAACATAGAGCCGACATTTCAATTTCCTTTCCTTCAAAAAATCCAGTCATTCAAAATTTTCCCACGATGCCTCCCTCAAAGTTAGCCCCAATAAAATGTCTTATTGAAGCAGAAATGCAGAAGTGTAGAGAGAAAGGACTATGCTACAATTGTGATGATTAAGTCACTAGAGACCATCGATGCATGGAATAAAATTTGTACTTATTGAATGTTGAATCACCCCCAAATTAGAAAACTATGAAGATGCCAAGGAAGTCCAAGAATAATATTCCCATAAGATGAAACCCCTCCTTAGTATTCTTAACCAAATATTTCACTTCACACCCTGGAAGGAGTCACCATCCCTCAAACCATGAGGATAAAAGGGTATTTCAAAAATATTCCTCTAGCCATATTAATTGATTCAAGTAGCACACATAACGTTATTGGTCCAAGGCTAGCCAAACAAGAAAACTACTTTGTTTATCCTTGTTATAGCTTTGAATTTATGATTGTTAATGGTGGTACGATTCCTTGTAAGGGAAAGTGTCATAATGTTCTTATTACGATGGGAGATTATAATCTTCTCTCCGACATGTTTTTCCTCCCCTAGGTAGATGTGATGTCATTTTGGGATGTTAATGGTTCCACACACTTCAACCCATCCTATGGGATTTCTATGAACTATGAATGTAGTTCTCTGACAATGGGAAGAAACACACCTTAAAATGTCTTTCTCCAATCTCCACTAGTATTATTAGTTTACATCATTTGGAAAACCTTCTAAAGAAATAATCACATGGGTCATTTCTCATTTGTTTTCTATCCAGTTGAATCCAACTACTTTTTCTAGCACCACTATAGATTTATAAGCCATTTTGGATAAACATGTTCTTGTCTTTGTCAAGCCCAATAGATTTCCACCTTCATGCCCATAAGATCATCATATTAAGTTCCTCCCACGAAGTTATCCTCTCAACATTTGGCCCTAAGGTATCATTTTTTACAAAAGATAGAAATTGAAAAGATCGTTCAGGAAATTCTCAAGGTAGGAGTCATTCAACCTAGAACTAATCCATAATACTCATCAGTTTTACTTCTCTGTAAAAATTATGACTTGTGTATTTGTATTGATTTTAGAGAACTCAAGGTCACTTTCAAGGAAAATTTCCCTATTATAATGATCGATGAGATTCTATATGAACTTCATGGCACTTAAGTTTTCTCCAAATTATATGTCCACTTGGGGTACCACCAGATTCACCTTCATGAAGAAGATAATTTGAAGAAATCCTTCCACGCTTATGATACTCACTATGAGTTTTTAAGTCATTACCTTTGGACTTATCAATGCCCCATCAACATTCCAAGGTTTGATGAATAATATTTTTCATCCTTCCTTAGTTGTTTCATCCTTGTATTCTTTGATGAAATATTGATCTATAGTCAAACTTAGGCTGAACATCTACAACACATTAATAGGGCATTATAAATTCTCGCAGAAAATCAGTTGTGTACTAAACACTCCAAGTGCTCCTTTGGACAAACTGAAGTTGAATATTTAAGATATATTGTCTCTGTGGAGGGTGTTTGTGTGGAATCAGATAAAATCAGTTCCATGTAAAATTGGACACTCCCCAAAACACTCTAAAGCCTTCGTGGATTTTGAGGTCTCACAATCTACTATAGAAAATTTGTTTGGAATTATGGTAAAATCACATCCCCTTTAACAACCATTTTGAAAAAGGATGCTTTTGAATGGAATGATGAAACTAAATATGCGTTTGAGGCCTTAAAACAAGCTATGTGTAGTACACCTATCTTATCCATGAGAGATTTCACCAAGATTTTTATCATCAAAAGTGATGCTTTTGGAAATGGCCTTGGTGATGTTCTCCTCCAAGAAGGTTTTTCACTTTCCTTCACTGTAAAATCTCACATGAGAAGGAATTTAGTCCTATCTACCTATGAGAAGGAGATGATGGAAATTTGTCTTGTAATACATAAGTGGAGGCCATAATTGTTACAAAGGAATTTTTGCATCAAGAAAAATCATCATAGTTTAAAGTATGTAATTAAACAACGTGTATCATCTCCTTCTCAACAAAAGAGGGTCTCCAAGATTATGGAGTATGACTATGAGATCACCTATATGAAATGAAAAGACAATTTGGTTTCCAATGCTCTCTCTCATAGTTTTCATGATAGTTTCCATATGTGTAGAATATGTGTCCATACCCGAATGGCTTCCACAACTCCAACAAGAGTGGAACAAATATCCAACACTGCAACACCTCATCCTAGAATTGGAATATGATCCTACCTCATCCTTGAACTACTCTTGGGATGACACCTATTTGTGGTATAAAAGGTGCTTGGTGTTACCATCTAAAGTTTTGATTCAACACATAATTCTTCTCAATCTCCATGCTTCTTTGTCTATTAGTCACTTAGGTTTTTATAAAATCGATGAACAAGTTCATAGGATTTTTTTTGATAGGGAATGAAGGCATACATTAAATATTTTGTGGTGGAATGTGATACATGTCAACACAACAAGAGTGAAATAGTGGAAACCCTAGGTTATTTACAACCATTTCCCATTCCAACTCGTATATGGAATGATATTTCTGTGGACTTCATTGAAGGGATTCCTAAATCTATGGGAATTCATTAATCTTGGTCGTAGTGGAATACCTCTCCAAGTATGCCCATTTTTTTCTTATCCTACTCATATATGGCTTCAACCATTTCCCAACTATTCATTGATCAAATCTTTCACCTACACAATATCCTAACCTCCATTATCTTAGACCACGATGCCACTTTCACCATCAATTTCTATACATAATTATCCCATACGAAAGGTACATAATTGAGGAAGATCTTAAGATATCATCCGTAAATAAATGGACAAAATTAAATTGTTCACAAATGTTGGAAACTTTCCTTTAATGTTTTACCTCTGAGCACCAGCAATAGTGGGTTAAGTGGTTAGCTCTTACTGAATGGTGATATAACACCTCATAACACATCCTTCTTCCATTTGGAACCAAGTTTTGAGCATCCAAAACCAAATCATTCAAAGATATCCAACAAGTGTGGTACTTCATTCCACACTTCAACTACCTCCTGTGAGGTTGCAAGAGAACTTGAAGAAATGTTTGCACTAAATTGTTTTTTTTTTTTTCTTTCATTTGTTTTTTTTTTCCTTATATACAAACCCTAACACAATGTTTGCAACCCCCCCCCCCATTGAAATAGAATACATGGGGCCTTCTAGTAGGTAACCTCCCATACATAACTTAATCTTATAGCAGTTTTTTGAACAAATAAATTTTCCTCCATCTACAACCATGACTTGAAACTATGGTGTTGGTTTAATAAATTATTTTAAGCGTAAGGCCAACTTATAATTGATGAATTTGTGAGTATTTCCATGTTCAATTAGTATTTTTTCCCTTTTATTTTTTATGAACCCAAAAAAAATGAGGGTTTTTGGGTGTTAATTCTTGAAATGACATGGCAAGAGTTAGTTGGGTGAGATTATTCAGCCTTGATCTCATTAGCATATTCCTCCTGACTCATTTCTTCCTCCTCATCTTCTTCCTAATTAGGACCCTCAATGTAGAATAATGTATTCTCAAGACTTTTATGTCCCTTGCTCCACTTTCTATCACAACTATAACACATACCTCTTTCCCACTTCTCTTCAATTTTGTAAGGAGTCAATCTTGTCATTTGGGGAACTAATGGTGCTTGAATCAAATGTTTCTTGTGAGGAGTGAGACCCTTTAATTTAACCATATATCTTTCCTTCATTCTATGAGAAATTACCATGGATCCTAATATAAAACTTGGATTAATAAGGTGAACGTCAAATTGGATGTTTTCCTTGATTCCACACAAGAAGAGATCATTTATATGATCCTCTGAGATGTCATCTACTCGTAAGGATAGATTTTGGAGTTGCTGGATATAATCCTTGATTGTTCTTGTCTATTGAAGCTTGGCTATTTGGCTAAAATAGTTCTATGTAGTTCACTGTTACTATAGTTTCTTGGAGCTCATCAGGGAATACCGACCACATAATAGTGATACCCTTATTTTTTATTTTTCTCACAAATCCATCTATACTAAATCATTTTTTTGGTTCAAGATACAAGGATTCCATCACTACCTTATGTCCACTTGGGACTTGATGTAGTTCAAAGAAATTGTCCGTTTGAATGATCTATGCGATCAAATAATTGTAATTTAACTTATGCATCTCCACTTTAGGACTAATGCTACGCCATTAGTTAGAATATCTTATGGTTTTTGTAGAGGATACATCCTAATTTGTGTGGTTTGGATGTAAGGGTGTGAGGAACCCATGTAGCTTGAATGGAAATTATTTCCAAACTCTATGCATGATCTTAATTGTAGAAAATCCTTCTTTAATGACTCAAATTCCATATTAATTTCACCATTCACTATGTTTAATCCATTGTCCAGTTCTGATATCACTTCACCCTTCATTGCATTCAGGCTATGACCAAAAATTTTCTACACATTGTTCATTTGGTTGTTCACAATGTCTAAAATTTATGGGACTATCTCTAATGCCCTAGAAGTTGAAGATTCAAAATCCACATCTTCTTTTATTTGGAGTTTGACCCTTCCATTGTCCTCTAGTTGATCTCCCTATCTTGATATAGTAATTGTGTCCTAGGATATAAGAGTTAGGGTAGAAAATGTAGGGCTTGAGGTTTCATAAAGTTATTAGACTAATATAGAAAAGCATAAAGAACAATCCCTAGTTTATTTTGGCAAGATTTCCACAAATATAATAAACTTATAAAAAATCTAAAAATTGCAGCCTATGAAGGGAATTTATGAAAATCTCTAAAATGAATATAACGTGTGAAAAATAGGCTGAAAAAGATATCAAAATTTGGAGATAGCCTTACTTGACCAATTTCAGAACTTTATTTAAAAATTTGGCACCATTTTTGAGATATAGTTGAATCTTCACAATTAAGGTTTTTGACCCAATTATGGCTAGATTGTTTCTCTTATATCATTTGTAATGAAATCACTTAGATATATATATGAATATCAACAGTAATATAACACAAAATAATACCAAAATATAGGTAAATGCTCACAATATGTAAGTATAATGACTTAACCACTTCAAGGGGGCAACCTCCAAACCATGCAAGAAGAGTTAAACATATGAAAAAATAAATAAATATGATATGACATGATAAGAGGTTATGTTAGCCATAAGTCAACTATTCACATCTTGATATATGAACTAGGACTAAGGGTGTAACACAATGGTTTTAAAGGCCTCTGTGTTAGAAGAAGAAACGTGAGAAGCATTATGGTTGCAATTTGGAACAACGGTTATAATAGGAACATGCATAGAAAAATTATGCATTGAGGCACTCGGTGCCCCCATAGATGTAAGCATAGTGGAAGTGGGGATATTACATGTCTCTATAATATATTGAGTAGTATACTTAAGTTTCTCTCGGGAAGCATGTAGAAGGATGTGAATATGAGTAGGATTCTCTTGTAAGAAATTTTCTATATATTGTGCCACATCCTCAGGAAGGGCATGAGAATGATTATCATAGTCAACATTAGATCCTCAACCTTCTACATGGTCAGTGATGACAGTCAAAAACAAAATTAACAAAGATATCAGCAGTATAATAATAACCAATATTAGGGACCACAATGCCACAGTGTATACCAACATAAGGGGAATAATATCTCATGGTGGTAGAAGATGAAGAACCATTAGGATTAAGGAAAATATTGTATAAGACCTAAGGATTAACAATAATGATAGATAGAAAGACAAATACAACACCAAGAGCTAATGATAAAAACATAGAAAGATGAACCCTAAGGCATATAAGGTTTGAGCAACAAATATTTGATTCAGAATTCAAGTTCACCAAAATGTTTACAGTTTTTTAAAAGATTAATAGATTGTTATGGCATACAAAACAATAAAAAAAATGGCATATAAGATTAGGAAATTAGGAGTTATTTTTATAAGTTAACTGTACGTACCCAAAATTGTAAGGTATTGTACTACAGAACGGTGTAATAAGTGCCCCGATGATGATACAGGTCCCTTCGCAAGGTGTTCGGGATCCAGAGAAGCTTTACGGATATGCGTTAACATCCCGCATGCCCCGCTTAGCCCCCGCGTGCTTTGTTTTCCCTATTTTTCCTCTTTTCTTGGCTTTTTGGTCTTCAGTGACGAAACCGCCGCCCTACACAGGGCGGCGGTCCTGTAACCGCTGCCCTGAGCAGGGCGGCGGTCCTGTGCGCGTTTTCCAGAACGTGCTTTTGATGGAACGCACGCAAAAATCAGCGCTTTAACCAGCTTTTCTTGCCGACTTGAGCATGCATTTATGTTTTTGGTCCCCTGGAATAGTGTTTTTCTTTTGTTTAATGTTTAGGAGTTCAGTTTAGATTTGATCTTTGCATGTTTGGATTCCTATAAATGCATGGTTTGTGCACATGCAAATGGCCCCTGATTTTAGTTCTGAATTTTGCTCCAAAGTTTGTTTTAAATTTCTTGTTGCAGTAGATTTAGTTTTCCTTTGCTTAGGATTCTTAGTTTTCTCATTGAGTGCTTTGGTTAGTTTTGTATTACAGCTGGTAAGCCACATATCCAACTTGTGCAAGTGCAAACATCATTTGGGCAACCATTTTCACTCCAATTTTCATGTTTTCAGTATTATGGTCGTTTTAGTTTGCTTAGGATTGGTAGCATAGTTTGTTGCAGGTTTGTTTTAGCTTTATGTTACTGTTGGTAAGCCACAGATCCAACTTGTGCAGACAGCATTATTGTTTTGGAGTAAAATGGTCTAGGTAGCCATTAAAGTTGCAGGTTTTGCTCTTCATACAGGCTAGTCTCAGGTTCTGGACGCTCTTTGTTGCATGATTCGCAGTAGACCCCCGCTAGGAATTGCATAGGCCAAGCTTTGTACTCTTGTGCTATCCCTCTCCTATCCGCATTCTATTCTGTTTGCATTTTGAAGGCTGTCCATTGATCCAAATACCTATTCCTGTTGATGCAAGCATTTCACGCTTTTCTGGATTCACGTGAGCACAAAGAACGAAGAGATCACTGAGGGGACAAGAACACACACACCGTCGGATTCGCCACTGTTCTGTGAAATCCAGGTTCCATCTTTCAAAGTTTTAGTTAGAACTTATCAAATAAAGTAGTTAATCACTTTATTTCAGTTATTTCCATTCTCGATATTGCCAGGGAGGTTGTGGGGATTGATCTAGTTTCTGAGAAACTATGATTCATTCCTCACTTCTGAGGTAGGATCGAGAATCTTGCAGATAGATTAGTTATTTCGTTATTTAGAATAGATATACAAAATCGCACAGACAAATAGCTACACTCGGCTATTTTGTTTGTTTTTACATTGTTAGTTTAGTTGTCAATTTTAAATATTTTAAATAGCTACTCTCTCATAAAATTGCCGGAAAATACAAAAAGAAACTATATATGCTAGAAGTGCATTTAGATTTTACTTTATTATAGTTTGTTTCATTACTGCTTTCGTATGACAATTACGGGACCTAGGGAGCCCAGGGAATACATTTTCGAGCCAATTGTGCCTCAGCCCAATACCGTAGTAGCAATAACTGATATTGACCAAAACCTTAGGATACAAGTCTTCCAAACAACAACAGACTTCCAACAGATCAGGATACAGTTGAGAGGGTTAAACATCGAAGACGACCAAGCGCATCTATTTTGGTCAAATCAGCCAAATTACAGATTACCCTAGAAAATACCCATATGACTGTAGAAGGGCTCGAAAGAGAACAAATATTCGGGTGTGATCCTTTAGTTCCACAGCCAGACGCTGGAGACACCCTAGTAGATATAGATACCAGCTTAAGAATCCAAGTTGCGAGAACGCCTGTAAGGTATTCTGAGAAGATAGCACAGCTGTTGGTTCTAAACATAGAAGCTGAAAAAGCTTACGACTATTGGATACTAGGGATCAGAACTTGATCTCCCGTATGACCATCACGGGACCGCAACAACCAAGAGTCTATGGTTGTGATCCGCAGATCCCACAGCCTAACGAATCCATAAGAGAATTAGACATAGACACTGGCCTACGTAAATTAGTATTTCAGTCTACTCCGATTCCACCTCTCATCATTCAACAGTTATCCCTACTAAATACAATAGCTAACGAAGCTAGAGAATTTTTGACTAGGCCAGAGAATCGTCCATAGAATCGACCATATTTACCATATGACCCTATCAGGAGAAATACACGAAACCATCCCGGGTCATTTTCCACGCATCCCACAACCCATAGATCGAATCACGCCAGAGCTCGATATTGATTGGAGCCTTCGAGCAGTCATCCTCGCTGATCGATCTATCACACCAGTCCAAGTTAGAAGGGCCTTCTTTGCCTTAGATTCGCAAATACCATTAGTGCATGTTGAAGACATTAGACTGCCTAACTAGCTTGTCTGCATATTCTACCCCCACCGGCTGTCTCGGCACGACCTCGGGAGGTCGGGTACGTGGAAGAGTCACTTGTTGATTCTCACGCTCGCCTGTTGCTTTTCCGACGTACATTAACTTTCAATATTAATTTTACAACATCAGAATAACATATTGGTTCTTACAATGAGTGAATAAAATCTCAAATACACAATTAGAAGATACGCTTAGTTATACAAAAGAATAAGGAGAGATCTAGGTGCAAATACAAAAGAATATAAAAGTGCAGGGACTGGAGAAGCTTTACTTTTGATATTTTAGCCTAAAAATGCTTTGGCCTAGGACCGTACAAATTGTTAGAGATGTATAATCCAATCCTAACACTTCTTTATGGTCTTAGATGCCTTCAAGATTGGGTTCTTTAATTTTATGGGTCCTTCTTGGCTTGAAATTGTACTTCACTGTCAAACCCTAATTATCGCACAATTTTGAAACCATTTGTAATTAGCTGAAACACACCAAAATCCTAACCATGGGTTGAAGTGCAATTCATACACTTTCTACATTGACACTACTATGAAGAGGCCTCAAACCATATGTAGTTCTCCACATAGCATGTAACATCTACATGAATGCAACTACTTGGCAACTTGAACCACTTTGATTATGCTTGATAGAATTGTGCTCTTGCTAAGACTTTGGAATGAGGAACTTGGTGTGATTGGAATTGAGAGAAGCTAGACTCCTTGACCTAGTTGAGTTCTACAGGAGCTTTGAGTGCCCTTTATGAGTGTTGTAAGTAAGTGTGTCAAATGATTGTTAGGTTAATAAATGAGGTGATGTTAACATTCTTATATAGGAACTCGAAGGTAAATTATAATGATAAAGCTAGCCTAAGAAGATGAAAATACCTAATAAATGATATTGCATCAAAAGAAGAGTTGAAAAGTGTATTGGTCCAAGATCGTACAAGATGGAAATGACAAAATTATACAATCTAACTACACTGTATGGTTTTTGACAATGATGTAGTAAATGAAATATGAAAGTTGCACAACGGAAAACAATGTATTACAACTGGTTTTATATATTAACATTCAAAAATTGTCAACACATAAGTGTATGAAAATGAGCAAGTCAAGAAAGAGATGGCAATAAGCACTAAGTGGAGATATGATGTGGCTAAAGAAGCACAATTGCAATTCGTAGTGTCAAAGGGTAAATTGCACAATTTGAGTGTTTAGATTTACATATGGTGAAAGACTCATAGTTGCTACCATCTAGAAATATGATTCAATGTTCCATCCATTCTACCTCGAATCCTCTCTTGAAAAGCTATGTAAACCTAGGGGGAATTTTTTTCCGGTCTTTAACAAATATTAGAAATGCTCACTAGCCCTATTATAGTCCAAGATAATTAAACGTTTAAATATCTCATTCCCATAATCTTTTCACCTCTACAATAATAGAATTTTGATGTGAAATAAACATCAAGACTCAATAACTTCTTCCATACACTTCTGATTTCTTAGGCATTCGATGCGAATTCATTAACTCATTTTATGGAGGGGCATATCCATAAACTAAAGCACATCAAAATATATATTGTTGAATATAGTGTGTACACCAATGCATTTACTGCCCAAAAAACACACTATAATTCACCATGACCAAACAAAAAATCTTGCATTTTTACTGGCCAGCATAATTTTTAACTAATTAAAAATTAGTCTTTTATAATTAGGAAATTATGTCTTCACCAATTATATCTCATTAAAATATTATTTTTGAAAATAAAAAAATGCTTGGCATTTAAAAAAAATTATAGTTGAAACAATAGTAAAAACATTCGATTGGATGTTAAAAAACTAGTCAATATATTTTCTAGATAATAAAAACTATATTTCACAAAACATAATAATTAAAAAAGGTGATCGTTTTTTTTTTTTATTATTATTATTCTAAAAAAGAGCTCCTCCTTTCCTGTTTTACATATAATTCTATTAAATTTATATACATAATTTTTATCAGATTTAGTTGGTCGATGGAGGATTGAAGTATAATCATGTTGAATATATGTAGTATGAGTATATATATATTAAAGAAGGTTGGTGGGTTGGTGGGCTCCGGCTGCAATATTATATGGAGGTCTACAACATATGGCAACTTAGATTAATAGAATGATTTATTGGCAAACCATGAAACAACAAATCCTTGAATCGGAGTTTAACGATGACGTCTAGAGCAATTAATCTTAGAAAGAATCTAGCAGTGAAGCAACGAGAGATGGCATCCATGCCGTGATGTCTCATTATAAGCCTTGCTCAAATTTTCTCCATAAATGAGCAGCTCCGAGAGTAATTTTGATCAGGAGAAGTCCAAGAAAGAAAACAATGGAGCCAAATGCAAGGAAGAAAATGATGATACATTTGGTGGGTGTTGTTGTTTTAATGGCGATGAATGAGTTTCAGTTAGTGCAGGGACAGTCTGGGTGTATGGTGGCTTTGAAGCAGTTAAGGCCGTATAAGAGAGAACTGGGGCAGTTTGTAACTTCTGCTACTGGTCCTAGCCAAGGTTGCTGCACAGTTGTAAGGGGAGTTAACTACAGGTGTTGGCCTATGATTCTCAACAGTTATGGTTTTGACCCTACGTATGGTGATCAACTTAGGGGTTTTTGCTTGGTTAAAGCTGTTAGTGGGTCTGGTGGAGGTGGTGTTGTGTTTGGTGGAGGCAAAGGTGGTGGGGATGGTGATAAAGGTGGACTTACGCCTGATAGAGGAAAAGGAGGTGGGGATGGTGATAAAGGTATTGAAGCTAGTGGAGGTGGTGTTGGGCCAGGCGGAAGTAAGGGAGGTGAGAGTGTTGGTAAAGGTGGAGCTCATGGAGATGGTGGTGTGTTTGGCATAGGCAAAGGAGGTAAGGATGTTGGTAAAGCTGGCGGAGGCAAAGGAGGTGGCAAGGATGATGGAGGTAATGGCGGTCATGGAGGTAGGAGTGGACGTGGTGGAGGAGGAGGTGGTGGTGGTGGTGGAGGTGGCGGCGGAGGTGGCAAAGATGGTGGAGGTGGTGGTGGTGGTGGAGGCGGCGGTGGCGGCGGCCATTCATGGAATGATGATGTTGGATACAACAAAGAAGGTGGTGGAGACGATAATGATGAGAAAGGTAACAACACAAGTAGTAGAGATGAAGGTGAAAGTACAGATGGTGATTGATCATGCCCTTTGGAATTAGTTACTCTATTAATCATTAGAGTAAACTTGGAAAAAGTTTCCTTATCTCTTTTACTTGTTCTACCATGCATAAACTTAGCTACTCTATTCGTCATTGGAGTAAGCTTAAAAAAATTTCTTTCTTGTACTAGTTCTACATAGATACATAAATATAATAAAGAAAGTTCAGTATAAATTTCCTTATTGTTATGTATGATCGTGTATTTAGTTTATTGTTAAACAATTTAAGGTTAATCAGACGAAACAATCTGTTACAAGGATTTTTTTTTAGTATATAATATTCATTATTGAAGACACACCTAATATACTTTGACTTATGTCATACACTTATATGGACAACAAGTGTGTTGATATAATTTTATGTAATAAAGGAGGGAAAAGAATTCATCTAAAATTTGTCTATACAATGGTTGATCATGCCTCTTAAACTAGAGCTGCCATAATTAACATAGGAGAGAACTTTTTCTTATTCAAATTGGTCAAACAAAACTGGATGGATGCAAAACATTATATTCAACTTGGTCATCCAATTATTGCTTATTTATTTACAATTTGACACCAATTAGGCTACCTACAAATGATTTTTAATTAGTCCAGTGTGGTCTGCAATATTTAAAAATGATCTCTTCTTTGTTTTTATTTCATAACATTTTGGTTTCCGGGAATAAGATATCATATAAATATATGTTTTGAGTTTATTTTACCTGCATACCGAGTTATTTGTCAACAAATTGTTATGGTTATAAATTAGTAGTTTTGTTAGGGAAGAGCGTATTCAATCAGTATGTTGATGACAGGGTTCATGATTAAAGACATTGTATATTTAACACTTTTTAATATTAATTTATATTAATTCACAGATGCTGAGCATTAATATGTTATTTTATTCTCCAGCTCATAATTGTTTAAATGAGAGTGTTTTTTTCTGTTGGAACTCTATTTATTTATATTAAAGGATTAAACATTCTAAGATAAAACCAGCAACCCATACATTTTGGGTGCATGTTTGGACTAAGTCATACAAGATATCCATTCCACCAAATTAATTTAATTAGTGCATGCTTAGAGTCATGATCTTTTGTAAGAAGTAAAATATGAGACCACATTGTGGATCCTTTCACATGTATGTTTGGTAAAGTTAAAAACAAATGCGAAAATATATACTGTCTTACAAGCTTTCATCAACTTTCATTTATTCATCAATTGTTATTTTTGTGTGTATAAATCATCTCAAAATGACCACAATGAAGAATCACCTCAAATTTCAGTTTCCCTGCCACCCCATGCACTAGATGCCTCCACTTCAGCTGAAATAATAAATTACCTTCCCTTCATGAGGATTAAGAGAATAGGATGGGGTGAAGGAGAAATGTGGCCCTATTGACATTGAATACATCTTGGCTAGACCAAGAAGGGAAAAATGAATTCTGAAAAGTGATGTTGGTTCTTCTTCTTTCAAACTGTGCACATTGTCTTCCCGGGTGGCGGATTTGCAAGTTTATTTCTCTTCTTTTCGTATGCTTAGTATCCATAGTTTAGATGTGATTTTTGCGAAGTGTAGGCACCATTATGTCATGGGATTTTTATTAGTTGCCCTTGCCATTCTAGATCATGGCTAGTGCTATTCTGTTAACTTCCTTACAATAAAATCAACAAATTTTATTTTCTAAAGAAATAAAAGTTTCGTGTTTTTCCAAAACCTTCTCACAAGAATTTTACATTAAATAGTTTACATCTTCAATTAAAAAAACATTACAAACATTTGTAGGCAGAGTGCCTCTTATTCATTTTCCAAGAAGTGCGGGCAATTCATCGTACTCCCCTCATTGAAATAAATTGCATTTCTACTTTAAAACCAAAACACAAGAAATAAGTTGTTGAGATAAGATTGTTGGTTCTTCACATCATTAAACTTGTAGCCAAATTGATCCACAATCCTCTTATGCCACCATATATGAAACCATTCTAAGACACCATCATCTTCCTTCGATTGGGAGGTCTTATGCCACCATACATGAAAAGATTAAATTTTTTCCTTGACTATGTATCTACAGGTCAATTCAATAAGGCTTCATACATTCCAAGAATGAACTACCATGAGGAAAATCAATGTACATGTTAATTCCCACATCAATGTACATATTAATTCCCACATCAATGTACATGTTAATTCCCTCTTCTAAATCTTCAAGGTAACATACTTATTAGTGAAGGAAAGGTTTATTTAGTTTCCTTACATAAAATCACGTAATTGAAATGGCTATTGTTTCTTCTGTATGTATTTCCCATCTTTTGAAGGTGAGGAACTGTGTGACCCATGCATCACTATTTTACATTCAAAAGCCACCATGTTATCCTCTAAATATTTTGATATCACTCTAGACTAGGATTGTGATGAATGTGAGGTAAACACCATAATTGGGTGGGAATAATGGTGGTTGCATGCAGAGTGTGTGAGATGGGTGGCATCACCAGAGGTAGACAACATAGATTGTTCTATATTGGCTTCAGGACCACATGTGGGTATATACACAATAGTTGGCAATTTACTTACATTGTGAGGTTTTGAAGAATTTCTTTTATTTATAGCATCGTTTCACTTGTTGCCATTGAAAGCGGTTTCTTTGTTTTCTGAATTACTTTTGTACTATGATTCTGGTTGAGATTTTTCCATCAAGGGCCATTCTTGAATCATTCGGTCTGAGGATTGAAAGTGGAAGCAAGCATTCGAGAGGTCAATATAAACCACACACATTGATAGAAATGTGTAACCCCAATATGAATATCTATGACCTCTTTTTGGTCCTTGGATAAATCATTTTCTACATGTACTCACTTCTAAGGAAGAGCCACGTGTATAATTTGGGTTGCTCTTGATTGGTAAAATGCTCTAAGGGTTTGATGAGCTTATCAAAAAATCCCCAAAGGAGGAGAGGGAGGCTTGGAAACTAATCCTAGATGGGGATTTTGAGCTTGGCTTGCTTTAAAACTTGAAAATCCCTAGTTAAGTGGGATAAAAATATATGAGTGTTGTGAATAAACCACAAGTTATGATTGGAAATGACATTACAATGGTCAACATTAGTAAAATAAACCTAGAAAAATCTTTAGTCATGTTTTGCACACCCTCATGCATAACCACATAAGGTTTACAATAGTAGCGAACCCATTGTTTGAGCATGCCTTTTGAGGGCACTCAAGCGATAAATAGCCAACCAAAGTGAAGGATTCAAACCAATGACAAGCTTTATGGAATTTTGATAACTCAAGAATAACATTAGGTAATGGAGTTTCTAGGTTAGAACCAGTACCTCGTGAAATATCTTTGGTACAAATTTATTTTCTCGCTTCAGTATCATGATTTTCTATAGCTCCACTGGTATGATTTGCATTGATTAATGCATGTTTCGTGGAGGTGACCATTAATATAGAAAAAAATTAAAAATGCCCCCAAAGAGCAAATTAACGATTGATTCCGTGCAAAAATGTGTGATAAAATTTAATATTGTATTTATATCTATAGATGATCGGCATTGTGAGAGCAATATTACTTTAGAAGAAATATGAAACCCTAATAAAACTAAAATATTCCATTTGTGGCATCACTAATACTTAAATAACCTATCATATTATAACTCAAATAAATGAAATAAAAGTATATTCTATTTGTGACATCACTAATACTAATACTTAAATAACCTATCATATTATAAAAATATTAATCCAAGGCTAACAAGCAATCTACTTTGTTTATCCTTGTCATAGCTTTGAAGTTATGATTGTTGATGGTGGTACAATTCCTTGTAAGCGAAAGTGTCAAAATGTTCTTATTGTGATGGGAAATTATAATTTTCTTTCTGACATGTTTGTCCTTCCATAAATGGATGTGATGTCATTTTAGAAGCTCAATTATTGCACACACTTGGATCCATCGTATGGGATTTTTATGAAGTATGGATGGAGTTCTCTGACAATGGGAGAAAACACACCTTAAAAGGTATTTATCCAAGCTCCACTAGTAATATCGGTTCCCTTCCTATGGAAAATATTCTGAAGAAAGGATCACATGGGGTCATTGCTCAGTTGTTTTCTATCTAGTTGAATCCACCTAATTTTTCTAGCACCCTTGCAAATTTACAAGCCATTTTGGACAAACATACTTCTATCTTTGCCAAGCCAAATGGATTGTCACCATCATTCCCAGAAGATCATAATATTCATCTCCTCCCAGGAAGTGTTCCTCCCAAAATTTGGCCCTACATGTATCATTTTTACAAAAGACATAAATTGAAAAGATCGTTTAGAAACTTCTCAAGGTGGGAGTCATTCACCCCAGCACCAACCCGTATTCATCCCTGGTTTTACTAGTCTACAAAAAGTATGGCTCGTGGCATGTTTGCATTAATTTTAGAGAACTCAAAAAGACCACTTTCAAGGACCAAGTTCCCTATTCATATGATCGATGAGATTCTACATAAACTTCAAGGCACTCTGTTTTTCTACAAATTAGATCTCCGCTCGGGGTACCACCATATTTTCCTTCATGAGGAAGATATTATGAAGAAATCTTTTTGCACTCATGATGGTCACTATTTGTTTTTTAGTCATGCCCTTTGGAATTACGAATGTTCCATCGACATTCCAAGGCTTGATGAATAAGATTTTTCATCCCTTCATTTGTTGGTTCATCCTGGTATTCTTTGATGACATATTGATAGGGCATTACAGCTTCTTGCAGACAATCAATTTTGTGCCAAACACTCCAAGTGTTCCTTTCAACAAACTAAAATTTAATATCTAGGACATATTATCTCTGTGGAGGGTGGCTGCATGGACCTAGATAAATTCGATTCCATGTAAAATTGGCCACTCCCCCAAAAAATCTAAAGCCTCCGTGGATGCTTAGGTCTCACATGCTACTACAAAAATTTGTTTGGAATTATGATAAAATCACAGCCCTGTTGACAACCTTGTTGAAAAATGATGCTTTTACATGGAATGAGGTAAATGAAGAGGCATTTGAGGCCTTAAAAAAGCTATGTGCAGTACACCTATCTTATCCATGTCAAATTTCACCAATATTTTCATCATCGAAAGTGATGCTTGTGGAAATGGCCTTGGTGATGTTCTCCTCCATGAAGTTTGTTCACTTTCCTTCACTGTAAAATCTCTATCGCGAAGGAATTCAGTCATATCTACATATGAGAAGGAGATGATGGCAATTTTACTTGCAGTAAAGAAGTGGTGACCATACTTTTTAGGAAGGCATTTTTGCATTAAAAAAATCATTATATTTTGAAGTACTTCCTTGAACAACGGGTCTCATCTCCTACTCAACAAAAGTGGGTCTCAAAGATTATGGAGTATGACTATGAGATCACCTATAATAAATGCAAACACAATGTGGTTTCTGATGCTCTCTCTCGCACTTTCAAGGATAGTCTCCCTATGAGGAGTATTTATTCCCATACCCGAATGGTTTCCATAACTCTAACAACATTGGAACAAATATCCAATCTTGCAACACCAAATCCAACAATTGGAATCTTATCCTACGTGATCCACGCACTACTCTTGGGATAACACCTATTTTCGATATAAAGGGTGCTTGGTATTACCATCTAAATTTGAGATTACCCATACAATTCTTCTCGAACTCCATGCTTCTCTGTCTGTTGATCAATTTTTTAAAAAAGCAATGAGCCGGTTCATAGGAATATTTTTGGCACGGAATGAAGGTATACATAAAACAGTTTATGGTGGAATGTGATACATGTCAAAACAACAAGGGTGAAATAATGGAAAACCCAGGTTTGTTACAACCATTTCCTATTCTAACCCGGATTTGGATTGATATTTCTATGGACTTCATTAAAGGGCTTCATAAATCTAGGGGAGTTCATTAATCCTTGTCGTAGTGGACCGCCTCTCCAAGTATGCCCATTTTTTTCCTTATCCCACCCACATATGGCTTCAACAATATCCCAACTATTCATTAACAAAATATTTCACCTCCACGG